>CM035407.1:121863082-122178082 GCA_020310875.1 Ceratopteris richardii
ACAAGATGCAGTACTCAAGGAAGTCTATGATTTCCTCAAGCAAATCAGAGTTCAATTAAATTGTTTTCTCTAGATCAGGGACTCTAGACAATAGGTCATACAAATGTGTTTGACCTTTGAACTTAGTTGATTCTAAGAACTCATTAAAGAGTTCTTGAGGATGTTTGGGTTGCACGGTACTGGAGATTGAGGTAGCCATTGTGCATGATACTAGCTTGTGTGCATGCTCTTTGAGTGCTTCTAACTCTTCTTGGTTGCAAAAGTGAGAAATGAGAGAATAAGTGTTGCTTTAAGAGTAGTTTCAAAATTTTTGAGTGAGTGGGACCCATTTTAAAACTAAAATTGATACCTTCAAGTAAAAGAATCATGCACAAAACTCTCAAAAAAAACTTTGGCTCATAAAAAAGATTAAACAGAATCATTAAGTACAATATGATACACCCATGCACCTTTGCAAAAGTCATGTCCTAACCAACTTCCTTCTATAGCCTTGATATTGTGACATTTTATCATGATAACCTCATCGTTTGGACATCTATGAGATTTAGGTTTCTCCATTGGAGTTCAGGCTATGGAAGTGAGAGTAGGAATTCAATGGAGAAGATGCATAGAGAAAGAAATGGAGATGTAGGAGCTACAATGGTGTGCTAGGGAGAGAAGATAGTGGAAAGAGATGACTTTTTGGGACCTCGGTATGAAAATGTGAGGTTTTGGAGGGAGAAAGTTATACTTTGGGCTATTTTTGAAAACGTCACTCTTTTCAAGTGAGTTCATGCATGGATTCTTATTTAGGAGTCAAAAATAGCATTTTTTATCCTAAAAACGTGATTGGGGGGCCATTAAATGATATTATGATGAGTTTAATAACTTTTTGAATTTTTTGAATTTTTGTGCCCATGTAAGTTACAAGATTCCTTTCTCTCTCTAGAGAAAAACTTGAACATAGGGGTATCCTCTTCCCTCATCCCCCTTCAACCTAGTGATTTATAGGCTATAGATAGTGTCCACCACCCTCCTCTCATTGGTCCATCACTAATCACTCCTTAATCCAAAAGTCCCATGCAGGTCTCATTTTTTTCCCTAGTGTGGATGGAACAAAGACGAACATGTTCAAGTTGGTGATTGGGCTGCAAGAAATCAAGAAGCAATAAGGATCAAGCATGTTAGGCTTTAGGGGGAGTTGTTGGTGCAATTGAGCCCAAGCCTACATACTTGATCACCTCATATACACTTGATGTATTGACATTACATTTGGAAGGCTTCATATGTACAACCTCTTGAAACTTTGCTTCACAATTACCCATTTTAAAAGTGGAATAAACTCACGAGGAGTTAGGAAGCATATAATCTCATATAATTTGGTAGTTGATTCAAGAGAGAATCAATACTATACTTTAGGATTCATTTTAAGATAGAGATTTGAATATGAATTCAAATCTTTGGCCCCAACAAAGCCTATAAAAGGAGGATATGAAAGGCCCGTTTCTATCTCCAGGATCAGAGATCATATTCATGTACTTTCATTGAGAAAAGGAGCTCATCTCATAGCTCACTCATTTCTCACTCATTGAGCAATGATTTATTGCCCATGCAGTTGTACTTTTACATGATTTAATACATACATGGTCATTAGTTCTTACTCTCATATCTCTATCATACTCCATCAGAACAGTGAACTTGTCAAAGATTGTTCTTAGTGTAGATTTGATCAGTTCCTATGACTTAAAGCATGATAGCTCCAACATACTGTCTATTTTAATCCTACAAAGTTTCATTAGTAATGGTTCTTGTGATTATCAGATATTAATCAATCTCTACTGACTGGTATGTGACTGTCAAGGCTCGTAAATGTCGGGATGCATGATTAATTTGCTAAACATATTTGTTTGCATATAGTTCATCATTTTTTATGGTATCACTCATGATTGGTAGCTTGTTAAGATAATTGAAGTTCCCCAAAAGGAGTTTTCTTAATTGTTGTTGTACTTAGAGAATGGTTCAAAACTCTGAGTACGTGTATCAACCAAAATAGCAAGTTTTGGAACTTGGATCATATGCCTACCTATCTGTTTTGATCCTATCATTATTGGATCATCTTCCAAGCAACATTAATGATTACTTATGCTTGTTAGCTAGTAAAAAAGTCCTACAAGACTCTCCATCCATCGTTTATAGCAGATGTGAAGCAAGTTTTAGCTGCACCAACTCATCTCTCGTGATTATCCACCATCTCCTCCAACATAAACCACACATTTATGACTATTATGAATATGACTATGAAATTTTTGAACCCTCTCAACCTTGTATCAGCTTCTCGACATTGTACCATCTACAAATAGGACTATTACGTTTGTAACTTTTTGTTGTTTGCTAGTTCATCTTGAGCTTGATTAAATTACTTATATTCTTTGAGTAATTTATGACCATTCTCTTTTTGTAAATGAATCCATTAAAAAGAAACTTAGAAATTTGCTAGAAGTAAAAAAGAATGAACCGTGAACCGAGTAGTTGGAATGATCACTTGACAATCATGTTTTTTTGCTTTCCGAAGAGTAAAAACCATGAGCCTACACAGAGGGTCTGCATAAACACAGCCGTGCTCGAAGAGGAGAAAAAATAACCCTAAGGGAGGCTCCAAAGCTCTGCCTACGTCAAAGCAAAATAAAAATCCACAATCTCAGAAAAGTGATGATGAGAGGGGTAAATACTAGAAGATGGAACTTCATGAGGATTCAGTACCTTGTTTATGAACAAACTTATAATAAACGATTTGTTCAATCTTTTGTCGCTCATGAAGATAAATTCGTGCAATGTACGATTATTTTCTCTCCGCCATGCTCTCTCTCTCTCCAATCAATCAATCGATTGTATAATGTCTACGGAAGCGACGATATGACTTCGCAGGCGACAATAATCATTTGTGTCCTATCTTTTCATCTGCATTTTCAACACAAATCGCTTTCCTGATCAGCAACAATTCAAGGCATGAACTCGACAACTCAAAAGAAAGATATGCAACGAGTGGCGATCAGTAGAAAAACAAAACCCCAATAACTGCTTCCGAACTGTAAACAAGAACGCCCGAGTCCCTGGCTCCGACTTTTTTAGAGACAAAAAAAGTCTTTAAATATTCTGGTTGCAGGAAATGAACATTCAACTCGGAAAAAGAGATCCCCGTGGGTATAACGTACACGACTTGAGTACACCTACCATCTGTACAAAATCGTAATATGTACCTCGGAGTTACTAATATACGTGAGAGTTTCGTTCGTAATGAAATCCTAGACTTTTCTATGTAAATGGAGCCAGTGTTTTGCTCAATGTATGAGTCAGCTTCTGGAAATGTCCGAAAAGCCGTGAAGGAGAAGACTCCAACTGTTGGATCAAATCGTATGAACGGGAAGCCTCTGCGTGAGCCCAAAAGTGTACATCAAGTTGAAGCTCACGGATTTATGACGTAAAGTGCAACGAGTATGAAAGTTTTTTTAACGCATTTCTGAGACGTCATAAAACGTTGAAGGTTCAAGGGTATGACAAGATAGGCTCGGCATGAGCCTGCGAGCGCTGGAGAAAGCAAGATGAAGAACCTCCGTCAACCGTGATGGTTTTCTGGTTTTCAATGTATCAAACGAAGCAACCTGCGAGCGCTGGAGAAAGCAAGATGAAGAACCTCCGTCAACCGTGATGGTTTTCTGGTCCAAAACCTACAGAGGAGTCTGCATCTATCGTGGAAGCAGTAGTGTTTTTCCAAGAGTATAAGACTCGCGACTTCACGCGACTACAAGGAGACATCACAATCGACGACGACCTCCAGCGAAGTGTCCACCATCACCAGCTTTACTCTGCGTGGGTATCCTTTTGCTTTCAAGTTAATCCAACTGCGACAGTCTAGCTGTCGTGCCCAGCATAGTTCCGGCAGCATCCTGCAGCTGCTTCGTCCTTGGGTCTTCGCAGGTCGCGATACACCCATCCTACGGCCTGTCGCGATACTCCGCTCGCGTGGCGACACCCTCCTCGTCCGTGTGTCGCGATACTCTGTCCTTGTCGCGATACACCCTCCTCGTCTCGACACACACCCCCGTGGTGTGTCGCGATACTCCCTCCCGCGATAGCTCGCCTTGGTTGGTGGGCCGGTGATTTTTCGTGGCGCAAGACTCTTTTGTTAGGGACAAAGTATTTCCCGGGTGCAAAGTGGCCCTTTGAAAATCTGCTGTACTTTAAAAAGCTTAAAAAGTGGTTTAGCGTACTGGGAGTGGTGGGGGAAGTTTAAACTAAAGTCTTGATTCAGACTCGAGGTTTAAATCCGTCTTTGAGTGGCTTTTTCGAAGGAAACGAAAAGAAAAGGGGAAGAAATAAGAAAACAAAAATAAAAAAAAGAGAAAGTGACATAAACACGAAGCAACCCCTTATGTACGTGTCCCCCCTTGAGATGGAGTCCATCCCAGTGGACGTCACGCCCCCAGAGGTCTCTTTATGCAAGGAGTCTGTGGCGGCAAAGCAAAAAGAACTGAAGAAAACTTGCCTGATCGGTCAAATGTTTGGCCCCGGGCCCCCTCTTGAAAGTGTGAGAACTTGGCTTCGCAAGGAGTGGTTCCCGCGTGGCCTAATTGTGTCCAAATGTCAATTCTTGCCGGCGAATCACCTGCTTCTAGTATTTGAGAACGAAGAGATGGCTTTCCAAGCCCTGCAAGCCGGCTCCTGGCAAGTGGGCCGGTCCACCCTCTGCCTTTTTAAATGGACCCCAGACTTTGTCCCGAACAGATCAAAGCCTCTTCGTTACCCGCTTTGGGTAGAGCTTCCCAATCTGCCTTTCTTCTTGTATGGATTTCTTCGTGAAATCGTCTCACCGATCGGTCGCCCGATGGCCGCAAGACAGGATGTTGGGGGGTTAATCTATGATGGTGCTCAACATTCTTTCAATGCAAGATGGCATCCACAGATCTGCGTTCAAACAGACCTGAACCAGGTCCTTCCCTCGAAGATATCCATAAACTATGGAGATGGTAAGACCTGGACACAAGAGGTTACTTACAAGAATTTGCCAAACGCGTGCTTCCGGTGCGGGCATCAAGGTCATAGGATCAAAGACTGCCCCCTGAAGAAACGTTCTAATAAAAACAAGCTTAAACCAGATGGGACCCTAGACCCTCTCCCCCAAGATGACACTCGGGGTCATCCCCCTCCAATGGAGGAAGAAGAGGGAACTCGCGTTGCTGAGACGGATTCAGAAGGATTCACTGAAGTGAGACGCAGGAGGAAAGTTAGCCCTCGAAGATCAACAGCAAGGAATACTACGACAGTTGCCCCCTTGAATAACATATACAGTAACCTAGAAAAAGAGATTAATGAGGTCGACTTTCCAGGGGACAACCACTTTGAAGAAGACCCCACTGATAATACCCTTGGGTGCTCTACCAGCAAAGAAGACAACCAAGAAGGTTATACCACGAGTAAAGAGGAAGGCTTCACTACCAGCAATGAAGACAACCCAGACAGCGAAAGCTCCTCTCTAGGTTCTACCCTCCAGGTTTGCTTTCCAAGATTACGGCAACAAAAGTCAAAGCTTAAAGGAAAACAACCTTCCGGCATGCCTTGGAAGAGCCCCCTCAAGAGTAGGATCCTTAGTCAAGAAGTAGGGAGGAAAAAAGAAGACCACAAGAAGAAAAAAGATCGGGTCCCTCCCCTCAAAGAGGGCAACCATCATCAATGAAATTCACATCTCTAAACGTCAGGGGTCTGTCTGACCCGTCAAGAGCTTCGATTCTTGGCCAGTGGTTCAAAGACAAGTGCTTCGCCCCGGACTTTATTTGCTTACAAGAGATTAAAATCGACGGAGAGGATCTACAAAAACGGCTTAAATGCATTTCTCTGAACCACCATTGGTTCTCCACTTCCCACCCTAGAGGGACGGGCGGTGCTTCTATCGGCATTAGTCACTCCTTGTCTGGCAATGTGACCTCGACTTTTGAAGGTCGGAAACATCGTTGGATTGCTGCCGCTTTCGGGTTCCCTTTGCAGTTCACTGTGGTCTCAATTTATGCCCCGAATGGTGAAGCAGATAGAATGGATACTTGGGCTTCCCTCGACTCCCTTTCACACAATGTTCTGATTTGTGGGGACTTCAACATGGTTGAGTTTCCTGAGGACCGATGGAATAAAAAAGGAAAAATTATTGACGGCCAGGAGAAAGAGATATGGGATAAAATCAAGCTCCATCTCGACCTGGTCGAGGTGAAAGACACGAAGGGGTTCTCCTGGTCCAATCTCCAGATGGGGGACTCTTTGAGGAAAGCAAGACTTGATAGATGCTACATCGATCAGAACACCATCCTTCAGTGGGGTATTCCTTCGATTTCCCAACACATGGACCTGACTATCTCAGACCACTATCCGATTACTCTATCTTTCAAACCGATTCCCATGCTCCAGAAAGCTCCTTGGTTTCATGCTTGTCAGACATCGTTTTCCCTCCCCTCTGTCCACCAAGAAATTTTTGAGGTGTGGACGGCAGCCTTTGCTTACTGTAATGAACCGGCTAAGTGTTGGAGAAGCGCAGTAGAAAGGACTCGAAAAATTCTAATCAGGACTCAAAAGGCTATAAGAGAAATCCGAAAAAAAAGAAGAGAAACGGTGTACCGGAGGCTCTCACGGCTTGAAGAAGAGGTGAACAAAGGTAAGCTACATTGCCAACAAGGTCTTTTGAAAATCAGGGGAAGACTAAGGTTAGAGGAGGAGGTTCAAAGGAAAAATCTTCAAATTTTCTTCAAAGATTGATGGGCGGGGAAGGCCGACAAACCAACGAAAGAGATGTGTAACATCCTCAAAAGGAAACAAGCTAGGGAATCCATCCCCCTAATGGTCGATAACAATGGAACTGAATGTTGCACGGAAGTGGAGAATAGATCTATCATCGTCGAACACTTTAACAGTCTTCTCGGGGTCTCGACTCCTCTTTCCCCCCACAGGTGCGAATCCATGGCCACCATCTCAAGGGTTGCTCAAACCAGAATCCCACAGAACTTGATTGCTCTACTGGATGCTAACATCTCCGAGAACGAAATTATCGTGGTTATTGATGCCCTTCCTAATGGGAAAAGTCCGGGTCCGGATGGCCTTACCAATGAGTTTTTCAAGTCCTTCAAACATCAGGTGGCCACCCCGCTGCGCCTCGTGTGGCAAGAGGCTCTCTCTTTCGGTGCCGTCATCAAGTTAATCCACAAACGGGGAGATAATAACAAAATTGAAAACTGGCGTCCGATTACCATGCTCCAAACTGGATACAAGATAATTGCAAAAGTTATCGCCAACAGAATCTCTTGTCATTTAAAGTCATGGCTGTGCGAGGACCAGAAAGCTTTTATCAAAGGTAGATCTATACTTGAAGAAATTATCGATATTTGGGAAGGCCTTGCTTTTGCTGAGGAGTCTGCTCAAGATCTGGTATTCATTAAGATCGACTTCGACAAAGCGTATGATAGATTGGAATGGGACTTTATTCTTCAATCATTGAAAGACCTTGGATGCAGCCAAAAGTTCACAAAGATGGTTTCCACTCTTCTTGGAAATGCTTCAACTAGAATAAACATCAACGGCAAGCTCTCTGAGCCCATTCGCTTAAAAAGATCAATTAGGCAAGGCTGCCCTCTGGCTCCATTACTATTCGCTATCGCCTCGAATGGACTCAGCTGCCTATTAAAGCACCACATGGACACTGGCAATCTCAAGGGTCTTTCCTTACCTCTAAATCACGGCCAAATGATTGTGAGAATTTTTGCTGATGACATGAATGCCTTTGTGCATAACGATATAAACAGCATTGAGGTGTTTTGGTGGTGCCTCCACACCTTTTGTGTGGCATCAGGCTCAAAAATCAACCATGCTAAAACTGCTTTTAGAGCAATCAGCAGACATACTCCCCAATTGTTGGTGGATCAGGGGTGTCAAGTTATCCCTAGCGGTCAAGTCTTCCGTCTCCTTGGCATTCCGATGGGTTTCGATATCTCAATGGACCAACGTTGGAACTGGGTGCTATCCAAGCTGGATAGGAAGCTGAATCAGTGGAAAGGTATGCAAGTCAACCTGGCAGGGCGTGCTATGGTTGTTAACACATTTATGTTGTCTACAATTATTTACTTTATCTCGTGTTGGAGACCTAAGGAGAAAGACTTGGCCAAAGTGGAAAGAATCTGCAGAAACTTCCTTTGGACTGGGCAATAGAAGGGGGATTCCCAAAATCAAATGGGAAACTTGCATTAGCCCTAAAGACTCAGGGGGCTTGGGAATTCTAGATATTGTTGGGTTGGCTGACAAGTTGGCTGTAAAGTGGCTTATCAAGGCTTGGAGCAATCGGGAGTCCTCTTGGGCCAAATTGATCTTCCGAAACACGGAAGAGCTTACCTTTGTGGGCCACCCTGGTTGGAAGGACTTAGGGATTCTCACGCTTTTGTTCTCCCCCCACCCGGTCTTCCCTAAAGGCTCTAGCCTCGTGTGTTCCTTATGGAAGAATTGGAACAAGGCCAAACAGTTCATCAGAATCAGTGATGAGTGGAAGTGGGCTGCTGGCATAAGACAAAATGATTCTATTTGGTTCCCGATCAGTGGCATTCGGGGAGTGGAGTCTTGGAACCTCCAAACTGCAAGGCGGTTATCGAACAAGGGGTTCAAACAGTGGAAACAACTCTGGAAACAAGAGACCAGCCAGTGGATTAGGTTCGAAGAATTGGATCCGAGACTTAGAGTTACCTTTGAGGAATGGACTCTTCTTCAAAGCAGGTGTTTAGCCTGGGACCACTCAACTACCCGCCTTCTCTGCGGTCAGGATCTTCCTTGCTTGGAGGGCCTCAAATGGAGCAATGGTAAGAAGCTTTCCAGAATCCCCAACTTCAAAGAGGATTTGGATGTTCACCACACCCTTAACAAGAGATGGTGCCTTTCTTGGACCAAACTTCGGTGGGAGCTTAAATTCATGTCTATTTGGCACCCCCTAATTGAGGTCAAAAAGTCCGTTCTCATGTGGCAGATCTTGCATAAAGGTATCTGGACCAATGCAAGGGCAAACAAAATCTGTGGTGTGCCGCCATGGTGCAAGTGTTGCCATCGGTGCATCGAAGATTTAGCTCACCTGTTCTTCGACTGCCCCAAGTCCCGCGTTATCTGGCATCACGTGACCCGAGTTTTGAGACTCACGCGTCAAATCAACTGGCAACAGGTGATGTTGGGTGAGGTGATCGGCTGCTCATCGAGGCTATAGAATGCCATCAGAGGTGAGGCTCTCTGGAAGATTTGGAGGGAGCGTTGTGCTGTCAATTTTGGCCAAACCCCTAAGGAATGGTCCATCGAGAAATCTTTGTTTCTCCTTGGTAAAAGAATATCCCGAGTCAAGAGATCACCACCGTTTAGACATCATTGTATTTATCTCCTCGAAAACAACAAGTTGAAACCCAAATGGGTCCCACATGAGGGTGATGATAATTTTATTCGCCTCATTTGTAATGCCCTGTAGCTTGCCATACTCCTCCCCTGCATTGTGGGATTTGGGGGGTCCCATGGGCACTAGTCCCATTCACTTGTAACTTTTTCTCTTTATTATAATTAAAGTCCTGGAGATTAGGCTAAGGCCGAACTTCCTTTATTTAAAAATAAAAAATAAAAAAAAAACGGATTTTAATTCATTTTTTACTGAGCAAAAGCTAGTAATCACAGTTGAAAATAATTTCTTGAGACTGCCGCTTCTTTTGTAGCAAGCAAAGGAAAAAGAATGAAGCCATCATGCTAGTGGATTAAAGGATTTTAGAAGTTTGAAACAGAAAGATTTGAACACTTGGACTTATGCCGAAAGTGCACCGAATAGGAAGCTGAAACCAACGTGAGTGACGCCATTTACACAACAACTTAAAAGAATAACTGATGCAAAAAATCTGGGATGACGAATATAGCTGGAGTATTCCAAAGTTCTTTTGGTCCTCATACGTAGTTCCAGATGTCCGATTCAACTATAATATTACACTTCTCCGTTTAATGTTGGGAATTCTATTCACTATGTAGGATATCACACATGGTAACAAATTTTTCACGTTGTATCACATGCCTTGATTTGACGTTTTTAAGCCGACGGAAGGCGCCGCTGCATGAAGGATGCTGTCAGCCATCTTCAAGTAGCATCTACCCCAGCAATCCTTGGAACGCTGACACTATCTTTGTGTCATCCGCTATCAACGTCTATCTTTGGCACCGCACAAAAAGAGAGAGAGAGAGAGAGATCTCACCGCACAAAAAGAGAGAGAAAGAGAGAGATCTGGATTCTGTACTTCACGTTTCCTTTAAGTCGGTTTAATGGTATCTGCCTAGGATGTTTCAAGGTGAAATCGAAATTCGACAGGCATACAACACATTGATTATTCACGAGCTCGATTGGCTCTATAAAATTATATGAGCTAGACCAGGCGACGAGAGAGAGTGAGATCAACGGCTCCATCAAGAGATTCACAGAGTAAAGCATGGAAGCCATCCGCTCTATGGCGATGATAATCAATTCTACGACGGTTGGACGCTTCGGACATTGAACATTCAACAGCCGGGCTAATGTTCACCAATAGTGCACCATACTCTCGCGCGCTGAAAGGGATCGCCAATGGTGTGCATTGCCGAACGCGGACAAATTCCTTGATGAAGGCGACGTTATAAATCATTTGATGAAAAGCAACAAGAAGGGTAATGTTTTGGTGATTATTTTCGCCGTCAATCGGAGGATCTGCTGCGCATCGAGAGTCGTCCGTTCAATCTGCCGTGCTTCAAGTCCTTCAACTCTGTGCATGACAGTCGACTCGTCATCGATCTAAGCAAGAGGCAGTATGATTCGTCCTTCCGCCAGAACCTTTTACCTCATGCCTGGTGACAAGTGAGCGAGGTGACGATGACAAGAACACCGGGTGCGCTCAGTAACTAAGCCTCCAGCATCCGCAGCAGGTCGCGAAGAATTCCAGCGTCGTGCTCCGTCGCTATTGACAGGAGAGGCTTTGCGATTGACAGGGGAGGCGATTGACTAGGGACTCGGGAGGCTTCGCGTTCGCGATTCACAGCCTAGGGGAGGTGTCCATCGTGTATCTGGTCCATCGCGACCGATACATGGGTCTGGCGATTGATTGACATGGGGGCAATTCTGCTCGGCGATTGAAAGTGGCCCGAGTCCTTTTTCCTCCCTAAATTTTGCCAGCTCATCGTTTTTCAGGCAGCTTCGTATTTTTTTTTTAATATAAAGGAAGTTCGGCAGCTTCGTATTGAAATTGCATAGTAGATGGTTCTTTAAGGAAAATAGCTGAGTCCTTTTTCCTCCTAAATTTTGCCAGCTCATCGTTTTTCAGGCAGCTTAGTATTGAAATTCCATAGTAGATGGTTCTTTAAGGAAAATAGGTGAGTAAAGCAGATTTCTTTGGAGATGAGAAGCTTGCACTTGAGATGACAAGTTTACTCATTAAGACGTGGACTTTGGTGAAGAGTTTTCCATCTCAGCTCTCTCGTTTCAAAAGGAGGGAATTATAGCAAGAACTCTGTGTAATTGAGAGTTAAGAATTCAGTTGTACTTTCCCTCTGGTTGTTCTCGGCTCAATGACGTTCCTTCTCCCCTCTTTGGTCGTGAGCAATGTGGCTCCCCCCAGTCCGAGTGCCCCCTTGAGATGGATCCCATCCCATCGGACGTCGCACCTTCGGTGGTCTCTTTGTGCAAGGAGTCTTTGGCGGCAAAACAAGAAGAACTGATGAAAACTTGTCTAATCGATCAAGTATTTGGCCCTAGGCCCCTTCTAGAAAATGTGAGGGATTCGCTACGCAAGGAGTGGTTCCCGCGGGGTCTAATTGTGTGCAAATGTCGATTCCTGCTCGTGAGTCACCTGCTTCTAGTGTTTGAGAATGAAGAAGTGGCCTTCCATGCCTTGCAAGCGGGTTCCTGGCAAGTGGGCCGGTCCACCTTATGTCTATTTAAGTGGTCCCCAGACTTTGTTTCGAACAAGTCAAAGGTGCTTTGTTACCCGCTTTGGGTGGAGCTTCCCAATCTGCCGTATTTCCTGTATGGATTTCTTCGAGAAATTGTTTCACTGAGCGATCTCCTGATGGCATCTAGAGAGGATGTTCGGGGGTTAATCTACGATGGAGCTCAATATTCTTTCAACACACGATGGCACCCACAAATCTGCGTTGAAATGGACTTGAACCAGGTCCTCCCCTCGAAGATCTCCATAAACTATGGAGATGGTAAGGTTTGGGTACAGGAGGTTACTTACAAGAATATGCCCAATGCGTGCTTTTGTTGCGGGCACCAAGTTCACAGGATCAAAGATTGCCCCTTGATGCAAAATACCAATAAAAACAAGCTTAAACCAGATGAGGCCTCATATCCTTTCCCTCGAGTTGGCACTTGGGGTCATCCCTCCCCCTCCCCCCCAATGAAGGAAGAAGAGGGCACTCCTGTTGCAGAGACGGATTCAGAAGGATTCATCGAAGTAAACGTAGGAGGAAAGTTAGCCCTCGAAGATCAGTAGCAAGGAACGTTACGACCATTGCTCCTTTGAATAACATGTACTCTAACCTAGAAAACGAGATTAATGAGGTCGACCTCCCAGGCGATAACCATTGTGAAGAAGACCCTGCTGACAATTCCCTTGGGTGCTCTACCAGCAAAGAAGACAACCAAGAAGGTTACACCACCAGTAAAGAGGAAGGATTCACTTCTAGCAATGAAGATAACCAAGACAGTGAAAGCTCCTTCCTTGGTCCTACTCTCCCGGTTTGCATGCCAAGCTTATTGCAACAAAAGAGAAAGCTTAAAGGGAAACAACCATCCGGCATGCCTTGGAAGAGCCCCCTCAAGAGTAGGATCCTAAGTCAAGAAGGTGGGAGGAAAAACGAAGATCACAAGAAAAAAAAAAGATTAGATCCCTCCCCTCAAAGAGGGCAACCATCAATAATGAAAATCCATCGCTAAACGTCCAGGGTTTGTCGGACCCCTCAAGAGTAGTGATTCTTGGTTAGTGGTTCAATGACAAGTGCTCCAACCCCGATTTTATCTGCTTACAAGAGATTAAAATCGACGTAGAGGATCTCCACAAATGGCTTAAATGCATTTCCCCGAACCACCTCTAGCTCTCCACTTCGTACCCTAGGGGGGCGGGGGGCATTGCGATTGGTATTAGTCACTCTTGGTCCAACAGTTTGACCTTGACTTATGAAGATCGGAATCATTGTTGGATTGCTACTTCTATCGGGTTCCCTAATCAGTTCTCTGTGGTCTCAATTTATGCCCCTAATGGAGAGGCAGATAGAATCAATATGTGGACTTCCGTCCACTCCCTTTCACACAATTTTTTGATTTGCGGGGACCTCAAGCTGGTTGAGTTTCCTGAGGACTGATGGAATAAAAAGGGGAAACTTATTGATGGTAAGGAGAAAGAGATATGAGATAAAATCAAGCTCCATCTCGACCTAGTCGAGGTGAAAGACATGAAGGGGTTCTCCTAGTCTAATCTACAATTGGGAGACTCTAGGAAAGCTAGACTTGATAGATGTTACATGGAACAAAACACCATCCTCGAGTGGCGTACTCCTTCGATGTCCCAACACATGGACCTGACTATCTCAGACCATTACCTCATTACTCTTTCTTTCAAACCGATTCCCATGCTCTGAAAAGCTCCTTGGTTTCATGCTTGTTAGACGTCGTTCCGTCACCTCTGTCGAAGAAAATTACGTAGTGTGGGCGGAGGCCTTTGCCTACTGTAATGAACCGGCTGAGAGTTGGAGAAGCGTGGTGGAAAAGACTCGATAAATTCTGATCGGGACTCATAAGGCTATAAGTTATATCTAGAAAACAGAAGAGAATCGGTGTACCAGAGGCTCTCACGACTTGAAGAAGAAGTGAAAAAAGGTAACTTGCATTGGCAACAAGGGCTTCTAAAAATTAGGGGAAGACTTAGACTCGAGGAAGAGGTTCAAAGGAAAAATTTGCAAATATTCTTCAAAGATTGGTGGGTGGAGAAGGCTAACAAACCATCAAAACAGATGTGTAACATACTCAAAAGGAAGCAAGCTAGGGAAGCCATCCCCTTCTTGGTCGACAAAATGGGATTGATTGTAGCAGAGATGTTGAGAATAGATATATCATCGTTGAGCACTTTACCCATCTTCTCGGGGTCTCAACTCCTCTTTCCCCCCATAGGCGTGACTGCATGGCAAGCATCTCAAGGGTTGCTCAACCAAGAATCCCACAAAACATGAATTCTCTGATGGATGCTAACATTTCCGAGAACGAAATTATCGAGGTTATTGATGCTCTTCCCAATGGGAAAAGCCCGGGCCCTAATGGCCTCACCAATGAGTTTTTCAAGTCCTTCAAGCACATGGTGGCCACCCCGCTACGTCTAGTGTGGCAAGAGGCTCTCTCCTTCGGTGCCCTCCATGAGTATCTTAATAATGGTGTCATCAAGTAAATCACAAAAGGGGAGATAAGAACAAAATTGAAAACTAGCGGCGGATTACCATGCTCCAAACTGGATACAAGATAATTGCCAAAGTTATCGCCAACAAAATATCTTGTCATTTAAAGTCATGGCTTTGTGAGGACTAGAAAGGTTTTATCAAAGGTAGATCTATACTTGAAGCAATTGTCGATATTTGGGAATGCCTTGCATTCGCTGAGGAGTCTGCACAAGATCAGGTATTCATTAAGATCATCTTCGACAAAGCATATGAAAAATTAGAATGGGAATTTTTGCTTCAGTCACTGAAAGACCTTGGATCCAGCCAAAAGCTCACGAAGATGGCTTCCACTCTACTCGGAAACGCTTCAACTAGAATAAATATCAACAGTAAGCCCAAAATCAAACGGGAGACTTGCATTACCTCGAAAGAATGAAGGGGCTTGGGTATTTTGGATATCGTCGGTTGGCTAACAAGTTGGCGGCAAAGTGGTTTATCAAAGCTTGGAGCAATAGTGATTCCTCTTGGGCTAAATTGATCTTCAAAAACTTGAAAGACCTTGGTTGAAGTGATGAGTGGAAGTGGGCGGCTGGGATAAGACAAAATGACTCTATTTGGTTCCCGATCATTTGCATCGAGGGGGTGGAGCTCTCTCTCTCTCTCTAGCTATGCAGACTTGCCAATTTCGATTTCACCCTTTTTTGTTTTTAGGAAGTTCAACCTTGGCCTATTCTCCTAGACTTTAATTAAAATAAAGAAGAAAAGTTACAAGTGAATGGGAATAGTGCCCATGGGACCCCCCATATCCCACAATGTAGGGGACAAGTTCGGTAAGCTAGAGGGCATTACAAATGAGGCGGACGTATCTATCATCGCCCTCATGCGGGACCCACTTGGGTTTTAGCTTGTTGTCTTTGAGGACATTAATATAGTGATGCCTAAATGGTGGAGACCTCTTATCTCGGGAGATTCTTTTACCTAGGAGAAACACAGCTTTCTCCATCAACCATTCCTTGGGGTTTTGGCCAAAATTGACAACACATCGCTCCCTCAAAATCTTCCAAAGAGTCTCGCCCCTGATGGCATTCCACAACCTTTATGAGCAGCCAACTGCCTCACCCAACAACGCTTGTTGCCAATTGATTTGTTTCTTGATCCTCAAAATTTGCATCACGTGATGCCAGATGACACACGACTTGGGGCATCCAAAGAAAATGTGAACTAAATCTTCGTTGCATCGATGGCAATGCTTGCACCATGAAGGCACACCACAAATTTTTTTAGCCCTTGCATTGGACTAGATACCATTATGTAAGATCTGCCACATGAGAACTCACTTTTTGATCTCAATTAGGGGGTGCCAAATAGACATGAACTTCAGTTCCCATCGAAGTTTGGTCCAAGAAAGGCACCACATCATGTTAAGGGTGTGATGAACATCTTAGTTCTCTTTGAAGTTGGGGATTCTGGTTAGTTTTGCCTCCTAGTAACAAGGCCATTCGTACTAAGTGGGTAAACAAGCTAACACATAAACTTGATGGAACAATTGATAGGTATAATGCTTGGCATGTTGCAAAAAGGTTATGCTCAATGAAGAGGCATGGACTTTGTTGAGATCTTTGGTTCCACATGCCGAATGGCTACTATTTGTAGCATATGTACACTTGTAGCTCATCATGATGGGAAGGTACATTACTTGGACATTAAAATTGAATTTCTGAATGCTGATTTACATAAAGAATTATATGTTTTTAAGACTTGTGGTTTTGTTCAAAAAGGGTAGGAAAATGAAGTGTGCATGTTGAAAAAGGCATTATATGGTTTGAAACAAGCACCATGTAATTGGTATGAAAAGAGAAATGCTTAGTTGATTGAACATTGTTTTGAGAATAGTCCAACTGAAGCACCTTATATGTTATGCATGTAAATGATGTGATTCTGATCATTGTTGTCTATGTTGATGACATGCTACTCACTAGCCCTAATGAGAAGCATATTGTTGATTTTAATGTTGATTTGCATGCCTCATTTGATATGTCAGATTTGGGGCACTTGCATCATTATTTGGGCTTTTGGATTATGCAAGTTCATAGCAGAATAGCTTTGTGTCAAACAAACTATATTTACACATTATTGCAGCATTTGCCTTGAAGACTACAAACAAATTGCAACTCATATGGAAAGAGGTTTATGGTTGAGTCTTCATGATGTTGGAGAAGCACTTGATGTTTTTCTCTATCAGGAAGTTTTTGGCTTGATCTACTTATGCACAACTTGGCCTGATATTCAATTTGCTATCTCACGGATGAGTAGGTTTATGCATTACCAAAGTGTCATGCATTGGTAGGCGGTTAAGTGCATCTTTTTTACTTTAGTGGCAGCCAACTATTTGGATTGTTTTATCCCAAGGGGGGATCAGTATGACAAGATTTACATGCTTTTTCCAACTCTGACTAGGCTAGTTTCTATGACACTTGTGTGTAAGAGTGGTTTTTTCTTCATGCTTGGTAGATCATGCATATCTTGGTTGAGAAAGAATAACCTATTGTGGCCACTTCTAGTTGTGAGGCTGAGTATAGGGTAGCTTTCACAATGACTGATGAGCCTTACGAATGATTTGGGTGTTGATTTGTCTACAACTACCACCATCTTCACTAATAATCAGAGTGCATTGGTAGTTGCAAGAAACCTATTGTTCCATGCTCACACTAAGCATATTGAGGTGTAGTATCATTATGTCAAAGAGAGGTTTTCTATTGGAGAGATTAGTTTGGCATATGCACCCACACAAGAAAACATTTCACACTTTTCCTCAAATTTTTCCTTAAGTATTCTACACAGGATTCATTATGCATGGGATAAAACGAAGAAAGAGTGTCCCATGCCTATCTTAATGTGGAAAATGACCAAATGTGTGGAACTATATGATGCTTCAGAGAAAGCACAATCAATGCATGAGCTTGAACATCTTTCCCATCCCATCCAAGTCACTCCTATGTAGGTTGAGAAGGAGTAACCATTGTACTTGAAGAAAAGGATCCATCTCTAATAGTGGACTATGAAGTAGAAGAATTACGACATCTTTGATCTACATTTGCCACTATGTTCCATAGTTGTTTGCAACAAGAACATGTTTTATCATGTAACACCACATTGTGATAGTTGGTCCCATAGACCTTGTCTTGAACTTGAAGCATGCCAAACAAGTGATTGATGTCTCCCATGACAAACGTGACAAGATCCTTACTTCAATGAAGCCTAAAATGAATGCTAGAATTTCATCTTACTATTTGCCACTCTAATGCTAATTTTGATTGCATGAATGGGTTGGACATGGGAGTAAGACCCATGTGCCAATAATGTGGATGATTTCAAAGAAGATTGACATTTCTTTTGTTCCAGTTGAAAAGCAATTAGCACATATGATGACGAAGCCACTTGATGGAATAAAGCTTTGTAGATTCAAAGCTATGGCAAGTATTCAACCTATTAGAGAATGAAGACTCAAGCATACTTTAGCTTGAGGGGGAGTTGTTCGAACATCAAGCTTACACTATGCTTGAGGTGGATTTGATCTACATCAAAAGCTATCACTTGGATTACGTCGAAAGAATATCTGTTGGAGAGTTCTTTTACTTATGCTCACATTATATTTTTTCAAAATATTTATCATGGATCTTTTACCATTGTAAAATCATACAGATTTAAAAATGTAAAAGTAGGGAAAGAGAGCTAGTCTTCCACGAATTTGTGGTGGTTGAGTTGCAATCAATGTATCAATCAATCACCTAAAAGTAGATCAAACTAGATCTTCACTTTTCCTAGATTGCAGGAAAGTGAATTGGTTCCCTCCAACAACCTTTACTACCTTCATGTGAATCCAAAATCCACTTGTAGAAGTCATGGATCACTTGACAAGTCTATATAAATACTTCCAATCACTTGTACATTACATGGAAGCACTATACATACACTTGTGGCCATCCTTGTCTTGCTCCTTCATTTTTCTACATCATTTTCTTCAGCAATAGTAAGCTTGCAGAGGCTAATCCTCTCTCTATAGAGCTCCAAATAGGATGAGAGAGCACTCATTGGAAATAATAGTTTATGGCCCTACAATTTTAAAGCATTTGTTTCATTAGATTGGAAGGAATCTCAGGTTTCTTGTCTCGGGGTCAATCTTTATGTATTCTTGAAAAAAAAATAGGAGGACGTACCACTGTTAAGTGACTAGTTCATTATAGAAGCATGTTTTTCTTATTCCTTTCAAGCTTATGCATTATACACACTTGAAACTATGTGTATCACTCCCTCCAAAGGATTTTTTCTAATTGTAATCATGCTGGTCACTATGAGCGTTTCAGATAGTCGATGCAAAAACCTATCTGTTTTGTATCGACTCATTCTCCTTGATGCTCCAAAGTACATAATGCATTTTATTGCACTTTTCACATGCCTATAAGGTCTATTTGAGTCTCCATAAGCTCAAGGGCTGGTCTTGTGCCGACTGGTTGGAACAAACTTCATCGCTTCACAACTCACTTTTCTACCTCCTACAATCTTCTCCAAGTTCTTTGAATTTTCTCTACATGAATTTCTTACACTTATGTGTTCCTCAAGTAGATTTGATGTGAACCATTTCCCAATCTATGAGAACCTTTTCCTCTAGTTCTAGATAGAGGTTTTTCCCCATGTTACTAGTTACATGTTAAACTTATTTGTGGTAGTACTTTGTACTTAGGGTGATTATTCAACTCTTTTTTGAGTTCTGTTCATCATCAATAGAGAGAGCTATTTGAGCGATCTATCTTTTCCATGTTTCTTTTTGCACGTATGATCCCGATAAAAGAATCTAAAGAACTATCTTGAGATCAGATGGTTCAAGTAACTATTTAACATGTCCATCAACAAGTTGTACTTTACCTTTAGCATTCTTTAATGCATAGAAGTCTATTTTCATATTTCCTTTCTTATGAAAATCATGGCACTTGATATCGCTCTTCCTTGATTTGCATTTCATTGACCATTCTTTCTTTGTTCTTTCTCAGCTACCATGTTGGTGATTCTCTCCTTGGTAAGAATCATCAACACTATACACATCTCAACTCTAAGTGCCAACCATAGACTTTCTATGGATATCTATGCTCAAGAGTGCTCCATGTATATCATCATAGACCAATTTATCAGCATATGCACTATTGCTAATATTTATGCAAAAGGTCTCCCATTATGATGGTAAGGTGCATAGCAACAAAAATACTTTCATTTAATTATCGGTCTCCATTTTTTGAGCCTTTAACTCAAGAAATATACATCAAACACATATAGATGAGCAGTAATAGTATTTGTGTCCTGCATGTGAATGTCATATAAGTTTATGATCATATATAATTTGTTTGATGTCGTTTCTTTTTCATATGTGATGAATAAATTCTTCCAAAGCTCTTCTCCACTTTCAAAGTTCAATAATAAAAAGTAAACATTATTTTTCTAGATGCAATTGAATGGTAGACCTAAAAATTTCATCCAACTCATCCCAATCATCATCATCCATATCAACATGATTCTTTGAGATTCCATTTACTCGCTTCCATTGTCTTCTCTCAATCAGCACATCCGCAAGCTAATTCTTCCATAGTGAAAAGCTTGTGCCATCAAACTTTGGAATCTCAAAATGATCTTCATCCTATGACCTACAGATCCTCTTCGGAACACTCACACTAGACCCTAATCCACCAGATATGCATGAGATCTCTAATGCCATGATGATAGAGAAATGACTAGAATATTAATGAATCTAGAAGAGTCCAAAACCTACCAAGGATAAAAAAGGATGACCAAGTAAAAACTTTTGGAAAAATTTTGGTAGTCTATCTAGAAAAACATATCAATCAATAACAATGGCCAACCAAAGAGATTATGTGAGACTCTATGTGCTCACACCAATACATGTATCAATGAGTAAATTCAAGGCACTATTCAAAATCCCAAATCTCAAAAACCACTAAGGATAACAATTATCTAGAGTCATGATCCAGCGATAATTTAATCACTTTATGTAATTATGAATGCTCTAAATAAGGAAATGAGTAAGAATTTCTCTTCTTTGAGAGGATTCTCTCACACTTTTCTATTGATGCCTAGAGCTCCCTTCTCTCCGTTGAGCCTTTTGGTTTAAATTCATCTTCTTTGTTGATCTTTTCTTGGGAACAAGAAAGCATATTTGTAAAGATATCAATATCATAAAACGTAGCAGACAGGGCCCTAGATCATCACTTGGAGTGTTGTTGCTTGTCCTCTCTCTAGCCTTGTCCTAATCTATGAGCATGAGATGGATAGTACGATCATTTTGATTCATGAAGGATGGGTTGACATCACTCAAGACTTGCACATTTCTCCTTAGAGTAGTGAGGGCAACCCGTATTGGGAGCTGATGAGCAGGCTCACCATGTGGTTCATTTGGTGGTTGAGATGCCAATGCATCTTTGAGTGGCACATGATTCTCCCAGCCAAGACTATGAGGGACTTATAGATGAAGCTACTTCACACCTTGTGTGGGTAAGTGGACCACCTTCAGAGGGATTCCAATGGCACCTTCTGATGGTCACACACCTTTCTCAAGCTTTAGAAGAAAGGCCCCTTCTTCACCACTCACACTGACACTACCTATTGGAACTATCGGCCCCCTACCTGACTTTTTTCCCCTCCCCACATTGCCTCCCCCATGAGATAGAGATGTTGCAGATTTGAGCTATCATCTGGGGTGTTTGTTTCCCCTTGTATTTCATTCTAGTTCCATGTTTGGAATTGTAGCTAGATTGGCATTTTTCTTACTAGTGGGAGGATCTTTTTGTGGAAGAAAAAGTTATGTAAGTGCAATAATGCTTATCCTATTAATGTTGATCATCCACTTGTTTAACTCTTTGCATATTCAAGTGCATGTGGAAGAAATGACAAAGATAAGGAGACTAGACCGAATAGGTCCAACTTTACAATAGATCATCATTTAATTCCTACTTCAAATAGACATGTTTTGTGAAGCATTCATGTGGCTTAAAATGTTTGTATAAATTAGGAACGAAGAAACAAAAGAAGCTATAATATAAATATTTAAATTAAGATAGTGAGAGACAAAATATACATCACAAAAAGGAATTAGGATAAAATAACACTAACAGGTGTTTCACTTGAGTATTACTTTATTCAAGGCATCCAATCCCCTAATTTCCCATTCATTATGGCAGATCTAGGTGAAATAGTGGAGTTGTTTGGCAAAGACAACTATCAACCATGGAGGTTCAGAGTCATGAACTACATCATGAGCAAAGGTTTATGGCCTATTGTGTGTGGAGGTGAAGATAAGCCCCATGTGGATACCAACGATCCAAAAGTCACCAATCAAGAATTGGAGATGTTGAAGGATTGGGAGGAAAGGAATAGGAGAGCTATGTTCTACATAGCACATGTAATCTCTAACACTATGATTGGTCATATAATAGAGTTTGATCATGCTATACATGTTTTAGAGGCAATAGAGAAGATATATGCCACTTCTAGAAGAAGAAAAAAGATGAAGCTTAAGAATGAACTCCATTCTTTGAAGAAAGGTAGTGGTTGCAAGAGAGCAAGGATTACGACCACCACATGCTAGAGAGATGACTCTCCTCCCAACCAAATGCCTCTATATATAGCTCTCTCCAGGGGACTTCCTTCTTGGGCAGGTGGATACTAACCATCCATGTGTCAGCCATGTAACTACATGTGCGCCAAGTGTCCCAGTTAACTCGAGTTAACTCAAGTGGATGCTTCTAGAAGGCTCTAGATCTCTTTGGGCAAAATATTCTCCCCATGTCTCCCATGGGGATTGAACCCAAGACCTCTTCCTTCACATCCTTGAGACTTAACCACTAAGCTAAGTGGATCACTTGTTCACAAGAGCACAAGACCTCCTAGTAAGTCTAAACTCCAGATCTTTGGTCATACACACTGATGACCAAACTGTGTCCAATTTCAGATCTGTCTGAACCGGCCAGACCCTTGGATCATAGACTTACTTTATTACATTCTTCCCCCCTTGGAAAATATTTTCGTCCTTGAAAATAGAGCTATATACATACTGTAGGCAACCCCCAAGCCTCATGTTCTAAAACTGGAAGAACATGGTCATGTTCTAAAACTAGAAGAACATGTCTCATCTCTGTGGTGGTATCCCTGCCCAAATGATTCAAAACACTATCTAGGTTTGCACTTTGATGAACGAGAAAAAGTACAAACTAGTGAAGAATAATAAGGGTGGATCTAAAAACATCCCTCGCCAGTTCACAGTTTCTGGATATGCAATCTAGGCACAAACATGTGAACTAGGTGGATTCAAATTACTAGTCCATTTCTGGGCATGACTAGTGCATAGACTTAGTAATGAACGTGGGATTCTTATCCCTCGGAGGACTTTGAGAATTCTTGAATCACTTGAATTTGTTTTGGAGAACTTGAAGTTTGCTTGTCTCAAACATCTAACTTAGATGTTTATACAATGGTTTACTTTGATCCAACAGTTACTTGATTTTTTCACCCGACTAGAGGACTACTTTGTCCTAATGAGTTGAAAAAATCCTATGTAAATTGTAAGAGAAAGTTACCATTTTCTTTGAGTCAACCATACTATAACTTGCCCAATACAAATCCATAATGAAATTTGTCCAACTTAGAACACTTTTCGCAAAGACTTTAACTGAAAGATCTTGGGAATTGTCAATCTAATGTGCAATTCCTAACTTCTTTATTCTAGAGTATATTGGACTCTAGGAAATCATTTATGCTATAACTTGAAGCAAACTCAAATGAATAAGTCCACTTAGACTTATCATCTATTGAAGATTGAAAAGGTTCTTGTACATAACATCTATCTAGGATGTTCAAGTTAGTTATCTAATTCTAACCGGCTAACCCTAGTCTTTTGCAAAAGGAATCAGATACCATGTCCGAGCCAATTCCAAAAGATTTGGAAAGCGGAAAGAAATAATTAAAACTTTGTACAACCAGTTCAAACTTCGAACACATGTAAACTTGCTATGAGTCAAAGTCTAGTTGACTCAGGACCTTAACTTCTCAACGATCTATTTCAACAAGGATTTCAAGCATTTTCTTTATCTTTAAGAGAAATAAGCTGGATTCTCAAAAAGATTCAAAGCAACTCAAAAACATTATCCAACCACAAGATACTCGTGTGGAAAACCAACATCAGTGTGTCGACCCACTGAGGTTATGCTGATGAGTTTTGTATTCAAATAATGCTTCACTTGAGACTAAGTTCAGGTCACATTCAATCTTTTTGACTCCTAATCGTGAATGCAATTCTTGTGCATTTCTTTGAGTCAGAAGAGTGAACTTACCAAGTTACACTAGAAACTTGATGCTTGACTTAGTCAATTAAATCTTTTAAGACATTCTCATTTAACTAATGAAATAGTTAATTGGACTCTTTCATTAGCTTATCTTTAGGAAATAGCTTAATTTCCAGAGATTACTTTGCCTAGGTCTCTTCAAGGCCTTACCACTTGAAGCTAATCTTTTAGGAAAGAACTTGTTTCCTAAATTGTCTTTAGGAAATATCTTGATTTCCTAATAATTTGAATCATTTCATTAATTGTCATGACTTTAGGAAATTACTTGATTCCTAAAGATCAATTAATATTTGTCTTGGTTTCTTTTTTAAGCCTTGAGTTAGCTTAAATCGAATCAAGCAATTGTCCTTCAAAAGTTTTCGTGTCAATTGAAGACCTTGCATCATGCCTCGAGATGCATTTCTGGAAACTAACATCTATGAACAGTAAAGTGCCAGGGATTCTAGAAGTTCAATACTTCTACTTATTTTCATCAATGTTTGATGAATAATAAAGTATTAAACCTTCCAAAATTTGCTGAATTTACAAGTTTCAACAGAAACTTCTCTACTTGGGTGCATGAACATGAACATCCAAAAACAACTAAATCCTCGTTAGTTGCTAAGAATGTCTAGGTTTCTTACCAAACTTAGACTGAGCATGCATATTGGAAAGTAGCTCTATTTTCTTGGCATCTAAATGACAAGAAAAAATGAATACTTACTTTCAACATGCTTTCTTTTCCTCAAAAAGACTCCTACTAAGTGGTACCTATGTATCACTTTTTTGGGGAAAAAATAGACTAGATACTTAGTTGCATGATGGTCAAGATCCTTGCAACTAGGTAATTTTCTATTTTTTCCACTTAGCTAAGTCAAGTTAGAAAAAGAAAGGAACTAAAGTGTACGTATTCAACTACTTACCAAAAGATCATGTGTATGCACATGCATCTACTTGCATGCAAATGTATGCAAAAACAACCTGCTTGCTATTCTGATACCAATGCAAGAGAACAAGGATTACGACCACCACATGCTAGAGAGATGACTCTCCTCCCAACCAAATGCCTCTATATATAGCTCTCTCCAGGGGACTTCCTTCTTGGGCAGGTGGATACTAACCATCCATGTGTCAGCCATGTAACTACATGTGCGCCAAGTGTCCCAGTTAACTCGAGTTAACTCAAGTGGATGCTTCTAGAAGGCTCTAGATCTCTTTGGGCAAAATACTCTCCCCATGTCTCCCATGGCGATTGAACCCAAGACCTCCTCCTTCACATCCTTGAGACTTAACCACTAAGCTAAGTGGATCACTTGTTCACAAGAGCACAAGACCTCCTAGTAAGTCTAAACTCGAGATCCTTGGTCATACACACTGATGACCAAACGGTGTCCGATTTCAGATCTGTCTGAACCAGCCAGACCCTTGGATCATAGACTTACTTTATTACAGTGGTCAATCTATTGTTGACTATACCTGGAGGGAGAAGGAGTTGAGGGAGCCATTGGCATCCATTGGCTATAAAATAGATGAGGAAGACCTTGTGCACATTGTTCTCAATGGGTTGAGAGGACAAGACAAGTGGAAACCCCTTATTACTAACATGTTATATAGAGATCCTCTACCAATCCTTGAGGAGTTGATCCCACATGTATTGGCAAAAGACGTTTCCATAGGAGATGCATCCAATAAGGATGGTAACTCACAGGTCCTATGTGCTACAAAATGCAAAGGAAAGAGTGGCAAGAAGGGGAAAGGAGGAAAACGCAAGTGGAACTAGCCCAAGGAAGAAGATTCAGATTCTGAAGCAGATTGCAAGCCATCATCTTCAAGGAAGTGCAAGAATGGCAAAGGGAAGAACAACCCTCATCAAGGTAAAACTTGTTTTAAATGTGGTAAGCGAAGTCATATTTCTTGAAATTTCTGGTTCAAGGATGACAAAGGCAAGAAGAAGAAGGATCAAGGGAACTATGCTAACAACTCCAAGAAGGATGATGAGAAGGAGACCCTCCTAGCCATGAGACACGGCTATAAAAGTGATCTGAAGGACAGAAAGTGGTACATAGACTTTGGATGTTCTATCACATGTAATGTATGGAGGAATATTTTTCTCATATGCAAGTCCCAAGCTCAATAAGGTTGTGTGGAGACAGAAGATAACCCTAAGCATCCCATTACACATGTGGGAGATGTGATGTTAGGTGAAGGTCAATCTATCGAGCCTCTTAAATATGTGCTCCATGTTCCATCTACTTACAAGAACCTTATCTCTGTAGGATAGATGATAGAGAGAGGTACGTAGGTTATATTTGATGCAAAAGGATGCATGGTGGAGCAAGGAGGCAAGGTCATTGCTAAGGGAAGGAAAGAAGGCAGATTGTTCACACTAGATGTTGCTCCTACACACAACAAGGTATGTTATGTGATAATCAGAAACAAAAGGATTGCAAAGATTGTTCTTTGGCCCAAGAGGTAGGACACATGAATATTCCCAATTTGAAAAGCAATTGCAAAGCAAATTTAGTGCATGGACTACCACATCTTGAAGACCAAGGTGTACATACATTTCTTGATTCTTGTCAGCTAGATAAGCAAGCAAGGAAGCCATTTCCAAGGAGTGGGTACAGATCCCCTAAGCTCTTGGAGCTTATACACTCAGATGTATGGGGCCCTATCAGAGAGGCTTCATCGGGAGGATCTAGCTACTTTATCACTTTCATTGATGACCTCTCAAGAAGGTTACGGCTATATGTAATCAAGGAAAAATTCAAAATTGTCTTCATGCATTGAAATGTTTAGGTCCCTTGTTGAGAAAGAATGTGATACACACATCAAGAAACTGAGGTCAAATGGAGGGGGAGAGTATTTCTCCAAGGAATTCACAAGGTACTTGCAGGATCTAGCTACTTTATCACTTTCATTGATGACCTCTCAAGAAAGTTACGGCTATATGTAATCAAGGAAAAATTCAAAATTGTCTTCATGCATTGAAATGTTTAGGTCCCTTGTTGAGAAAGAATGTGATACACATCAAGAAACTGAGGTCAAATGGAGGGGGAGAGTATTTCTCCAAGGAATTCACAAGGTACTTGCAGGACAATGGCATAAAGAGGCATTGTACATGTAGGTACACTACTCAACAAAATGGTGTTGTAGAGAGGAAGAATAGGAATTTGATTGAGATAGCAAGATGTCTCCTAAATGAAGGTATGTTACCATTCTCTTATTAGGTTAAGGCTATGAATATAGCTTGTTACTTGATAATCAGTATTCCAACAAGTGGTGTGCACAACTTGACTCTACATGAAGTTTAGTATGGCAAGAAACCAACTATGGAGTGTTGATGCTTGAAACATCACAAGAAATGAACTAATGTGACACTAGACAACCTCTATGGCCACCATTAACTCATTGCCACTCAAAACTTTGAGAAATGATAGCCAAAACCAAGAACTTTACTTCTTCAGATTTTTCAAGTCACTGAAATGACATACCTTCCATATTTTGCTAATTTCTCTTAGCAAAAATATTATTTCTCCAAGATCTTTTTGTTGATGAAAGGGGACAAGTAGAGCTCTCCAATAAGCTATTATTTGCAAGAAACGGATCTCTAGAACTCAAGATATAGCCTTCACAAGATGACCCTATATGACTTCCAAAAGTGGAAATTTTACCCGTTTTAGTAAATTTGAGTGTCTAAAAATGAAAATTCAATGCCTAGCATCGACTTGCAACCAAAAGTCAATGCCAGGCATTGAATTTGTGCTTTTTTCAGCCATTTTTGTTCCTGAAATAGGCGCATAAACCACAAGTATGAAGAAGACCACTTTTATGTGGGAAGTCGATGCTAGGCATCGACTTTATGTTGAAACTCGATGCGAGGCATCCAGTTGCTCCACAAGCCTCATGTTTTTAAGAAGTTCTAGCAGTACATAACAATCAGAGAATAAAACAAGAATTTATCAACACAAACTCGATGCCAGCCATCAACTTGCTTGGAAAACTTCAACTTCTAAAATCATTTCACACAAGACAAACTCTGGAGATGGAAGAAGAAGACTTATACACAGAAGTTTAATAAACTCTTTCCATAACTATGAAATCTCACAAATGCACAGGTGCTTTCTCACGCAGAGAAGCCCGACTATTCTCAATCATACAAAATGAGTACTAACTCACTTTCTCATTGTCTTCATATTCACGTCAGTTGATACAAACTAACTTATATAGTTTTTCTCAATCTTGTGACTTTTAAAAAACTTCTAGAACTAAAGTGAACTAAATTTAGAAATATAATACACTTGTGAATTTGTCCCTTCACATAGGCATGTGGTTTTCTTCCTAAGATTTGACCTTCAAATATACGTCCAATTAGTGATTGTTTCTCCAACAACTCCCCCTCAATCACTATTTGACATTCTCTGTTTCTTCATATCATCTTATTTTCTTTTACCCCTGCCATGCTTTTGAATCTACTGGTCTTCACACCATCCAAGCTCTTTGTCATTAAATCTGCTATCTGATCCTTTGTAGAAATGTACTCCACTTCCATTTCTTTCTCCATTACCTTTTCTCTTAGGAAATGATAATGTATCTCTATATGTTTTCGTTCTTGCATGAAATACTGGATTTGCTGCAAGATAAAGTGAACTCATATTATCTCCATGTATTGTAGGTATACCTTGATCAATGCCCAAGCTTTTGAACAATGTCTGCATCCATATGACCTCCTTAGCTGCTTCCACAAGTCCTTTGTACTCAGCTTCAGTTGATGATAATGCTACTGTACGTTGTTTCTTTGAACACCAACTTACAAGCTGATCACCAATATATATCATGTAGCCATGAGTTCATCTTTTGTCATCCTGATTACCTGCCCAGTCTAAGTCACTATATGCTCTCAACTTCAAATCTGATGTAAAAGGATAATACAATCCTTCCTTTATAGTTCCTTTGATATATCTGAGAACTCTTTGACCTGCAATCCAATGTGGGTCCTTTGGACAATGCATGAATTATGAAAAAACTCCCACTGCATAACTAAGATCAGGTCTTGTTAGTGTAGCATAAATCAAACTACCCACATGAGATTGATACTTCCTCATATCTTTGTATTTTGCACCATCATATTTACTGAGCTTGTGATTAACTTCATGTGGAGTTGAAGCTTCTCTGCAATTTTCCATATCAAGCTTCTTCAATAGATTCAGAAGATACCTTTCTTGTGATACATATATGCTATGATCTATATAAGTGACTTCCATTCCAAGAAAGTATGACAACTTCTCTAGATCACTGATCTTGAATTCTTTTTCAAGTAATCTCTTTACCTCCTTGATTCCTTCATCTGAAGTACCTGTGATTATAATGTTATCTACATAAATACAAATGTAGATTGTACCTTCCTCTGTTCTTTTGATAAGCAGACTTGGATCTGCTTTTGAACTTTGATATCCAAGATCATTGAGATACTTCACCAGTCTATAGTTCCATGCTCTTGGAGCTTGTTTAATTCCATAGAGTGCTCTTCTCAACCTGCAAACAAAATTTGGATACCTGGAATCTATAAACCCTTGAGCTTGTTCAATGTATACCTCATCTGATATGTATCCACTCAAGAATGCATTCTTTATATCCAATTGACTTAGGGTCCATTCTTTTGAAGCTGCAATAGCAATGATTGTCCTCATAGTTGACATCTTAGCTACAGGACTGAATGTATCATCATAATCTATGCCATAGGTTTGGGCATAGCCTTTCACCACCAATCTAGCTTTGTATCTTGGACATATACTCAATGAGGCACAAGGAGAGATTCTTCCCAGGCTCAAGGAGCTGAAACATAGCTATCCAAGCTAGGAAAACATAGATGAGGGTGTTATATGCACAGAGGAGGAGTAAGGAGGAGCTATCAAGCCCACACCCCCTCTAGTCTCTTATAGGTATAGACATAGTCTACTTGTAAGAGTTGTAACTATTTGTGTACATACCTAATTCAAGACATTTAAAGTGCATTCAGTATTTTATTATTGAATCTTACTTATTCTAAGATTGCATCGTGAAATTAATTTTATGTGCAAAGAAATTGGTGTATCTTTGTAACCCTAATGTTTGCATATCATACATCTCTACATAATCTGTTTTGTATAGAGTTTTTGACTGACCGAAATAGATCAATTCAAGGTGTTTTATAGTTTATTGGAAAGCTTATGAAATAATAAGTGTGTCTTAAATCTGAAGTGTTTTGGATCCATGTAAGGAAACTGAATCAGAGTTTTGTTGTAGGGTAGCAGAAAAGGTGTATCGAGGGACCTAGGTATTGAGTTAATTTCACTTCTATTGTAACAATTTGAGAGTTTAAATTCCATCATATTGTATGGATCCATTTAAAGTTGTAGTGAGCTTGAGAAATTTGAGAATCTATAAGGTTCAATAGAAGTTTATAAGTGGAGATCTCATTTTTTTTAACTTGTTATAAAATCGCAAACAAAGCATCTATTGGTCATCCTGTAATGAGCTAGATGATAACTATTTTAGTTTCAAAGAAGTTATGCCTACAACTGGAAGATTACATTTGCCAGATAACTTTACACATTAAGAAGTATTTCAAGTCTAGAGAAAAAACTTTTTAGTGAAAAACAAAAAGCAGGGATTTTACAAGACTTTGGGCATTGGAATGAGCATTGGAATGAGCAAGAAAAATTTAACTACATTGTCCACTACACACTATGTGAGTTAGGTTGTGTTGCGATCCATCAAGGTCCTCAAATATGGATAAGAAAACAAGTATAGGATATTGTAAACTATCATCATGACATTGCTAGTGTGCATGAAAGCAGGAAAATCAAAGTCCCGATGCATATCACAAGAAGAGTAGGATTTGCTGTAGATGAAGATTCCATGGATTCGAACAATTGAATAGGAACACGGAAGCTTAATCACAAGGCATACAGAAATCACATGTAGTTTGTGGTGGCATGTTGAGATTTCCCTACAAGTTTTTAATGATTGTATATTTTTTATTAGTTCTTTTGTTTTTGTATATCTTGACTTTGTTCATATATAAGTACTTTTACTTTGAAATGCACAAGCTCGTAGTAGAATGTAAACCTAGTTGTTCAAAGGAGGATGAGATTTACCAAATGGGTCTACACACATGCCTTTCGAAGTTCAAATCCAAGGTGCAACTATTCATTGGTTTAGGATCATCTCGCAACAACCATAGTTTTCTATATTTTATTTTCAGTGATGTATTATCTTTTAGAAATGTAGTACTTCATAGAATATTTGTATTTCGGCCATGTATTATATTTCATATATGCATTGTGGTAGTCTTGATTTTAAGCACGTTTTTAGGTGTATATATATGTGCATGCACGTGTGTTCTAGTGTATACAACATATGGGAGTGAGTATACAAGTGTACATGACGAGGTCTACAAGTGTGTGTATCGAAGTATATATATATTTCTCATATGATGTGCAGGTATGTATATGTATAGGTTAACAACTTTACAACTATATGCATGTTTATATGTGAATATTACTGAATGGATTCACTATCAGTTCAGAAATAGATGTTTCACTTGAGCTATCCATATATATGTGCAAAATGTGCATAGAATAACTCATGCAAGATTTATTTTTCATTTTGTATTTTCCCCCTCATTAATGCATCTCCCAATAAGGATTCTGATGGGTCTACTCATATAGCTATGGAAAATTAAAGGACATGTCTAGCATTGTACTATTGATGTGTTTATCCACTCTACTACACATACTGTTAAGCATTGTGCTACTGATGCAAATACACACTATGCTCATGACATAGTTACCCATTGTGTTAGGAACAAAAATACTAATAAATGTCCACTAATGGTTCTTTTGATTCCCATTGTCAATTATTGTATCACAATATAAGTCCAAAAGCCTCTCCTTTGATGTAGTGATTGGTTTGATGTGGTCTATGAATTTTAAGAGTTAGAAATGGTTTAAAATTTATAACAAGCCAAATAAGCATATGTTGGTCCATCAATTATGCTAATAAGCTTCTTCATCTATGCATAATTCTCATGTCCTTCAAAGTTTCATACTGAATCAATTTCTATTCTAAGTGAGAGATATCTACTAGAATTTCTCTAAAAGTTCCATAACTATTTGAATTCACAACTATAATCGATTTTGTTTTCCCTTTTTTCACAACTATAAAACTTTTGAATTGATGAGATTGTTCTCATTTGTGGGAAAAAAAATATTTTAAGTAAGACAATCAATTTAAATACGCTTTTTATTTTAAAGCATAAACTAACATATTTAGTATCTAGAGTATTTAGATGATGCAATGTTCCGATTCCGATGCACATATCAGATGGAGAAGACAATGGATTAGATTTGAGGAAATAGACCTATTGTTTTTATGCTTAAAACTGCTATAATCTTTACATCCACTAGCATGGCCATTGTATTTTCTTTGTAATGTTAGAAATAAAGAATGGCCGATTCGATGAAATTGTTAATTTCCTCCATTGGAGTGAATTTTTCCAATAAAAAATCATTTATATACGAATTCATTGTGGACGCATCACACTACACATTTCATTTAATAAAACTTCCAATGGATGCAATATGCATAGCTTTATCCATAGGTGAGGTTAGTAATTACCCTTTTGTGTGTTCACGATTACATGTTTTCTCAATGTATCTCTAGTTTCTCTTTACAACTTAAGATGCTTAAAACCATAAAATCTTTACGTTTGAAGATATCAAACACTTCCAAGTCACCGATACCATATCATCATTATTTGTCCTATTTGTACCACTTAAAAGACTGCAATGTGATGAGAGTATTATTAACGGTGTGTACTAATTTCCAATTTACTGAAAATAAAAGTCATTCCATGTTTTGATCTTGGAGCATCACGTACCATACTTTGTATGTCTATTTGGTATATGTAAATAATTCGATATTGTCTACGTAAGGTCACATTTTCTTCTAAATTTGTAGGTAGTTGCGCTTTAGGGCAAAAGTCTATAAAAGCTGCTAAAATGTTTAGGTTCAAACTTATAGAGCCTCTAAGCATGTTAACGTGTTTGCTTTATAATTTTTCTTTTATTACAGATAGAGAAGCTATGTTTTGGCAAGATTATTCTCGACCAGATGTACTGAATTTCTTTCAACAAAAACGAAGGTAAATCCTTTTGATTTTGACTTTCCATTTCACATATATGATTTTTGGATCAAGCTAGCACGCATATCTCAATACACAAATAGGGCAAAGAATTTCCTTGCTATATGGATAGGTTGATATGTTGTTCATAGATTCATACAGCTTGCATTTTCATGGCATAAGTATATGACAATTGCTCAAGCACAAATTCTAAAGACCTGAAAACTTTCTAAGCCTAATGTCATGATAACTATATCCCCCGGTGTTTATTCAAAAGAAGGGAATTATCCTTTTTCCTTCATTTCAAATCAATAATTTTTTTGTGAGGAAGTCAATTTGAACTGTGTACAATTTTGTTTTCAATAAAAGAACAATATAAATTCATATTTTGATTTTCAAGCATCATAATACACTAATAATCATTGATCTTTTCAAGCACTAACTTGCTAACACCTTTGTAATAGAAGCTGAGGATTAATGACGCAAACCTGATGGCTTCATTTTTATTTATTTGTTGTTGCAATGTTTTTAGTTTTACTGTAAGGAGATTACTCTCAAATTGTTACTAATATGACGTTGTCATTAAAAAATCATAAATATAAATTCTAATTTTTCAGCATCGTGTCTCGCAGTTATCTTTTAGACTTTTCGTTCGATCTAATATGCATGGCTTGATGCATAATGGATTCAAGAATTTTCCTTATCTATGCAAAGGGCAAAAGCACTTAAGAGTTTTATATTGTCCTAAGAATGTGATCGCGTAAGTCAATGGAAAGTGCTAAGATACTGACGTTGAAAGCTGCTAAGAGGTTAAAATCAATAAGCATGCGTAGTCTTATCCTGTTGTCAAAATTGAATAAGTTTCGTTGGGACGAGATGGTTTGCAAAAGTGTGTACTGATTTGGTTTTGAATAGAAACTAGTTAGAATTCGTGTTTTGATTTTGAGGTATTACATTACACAGTTTGTGTCGATTTTGCAGCTACTGTAGAACGCATAATTAGATGAACGGATGAGGTCAATAATTTCCATACTGCTATAAAGGAAATCACGTCTTCTTCTCTTTTTCATAGTCGTGATATTCTACATAATAAGCCATTGGAAACTGCTAAAAATCTCAACGTTGATAAGATGTAAAAGCTTTAAAACATTAGTAGGATGACTTTTTCTTTTTTTTTTTAATGTTGCTATAGCAAAAAAAGGTGTGCTGTCACAAAAAAGCTGTGATGTACTCAATAAAAGTCAATCTGAATCCGCGTTTTGATTTTGAAGGATCGCCTTACTTGTGCTATCTCTGGACTTCTCAGTTGTTGTGTAAATGGCGTCACTCACGTTGGTTTCAGCTTCGTATTCGGTGCACTTTCGGCATAAGTCCAAGTTAACTGTTCCAATCTTTCTGTTTCAAACTTCGTAACTTTTGCTCAATAAAAATGAACTGAAATCCGTGTTATGACTTGTATTGCTCCGTTTGAGGCCTTCCAGGCAAGGAAGATCTTGTCCGTAGAGCGTAGTTGAGCGGTCCCACGCTAAACACCTTGCTTGAAGAAGAGTCCATTCCTCGAGGGTAACTCTATGTCTGGGGGGTCTAAGTCTTCGAACCTGATCCACTGGCCAATCTCTTGTTTCGAGAGCTGTTTCCACTGTTTGAACCCCTTATTCCATGATCGCATTTTCTATTTCTTTCGATAGTATGCACAGTATTTGTAGGATTTGCCCCTTCTCTGTAATAAACCTAAACCAATTCAAAGATTGGACTGGTGTAAGAAAAGAGATTTAAAAGAAAAAAAAAAAAGAAAAGAAAGGCTTGCAGCACTTCTCATTCTCTATTGCCCTGTTTGCTTCTTGTATTTCTTGAAATCTTTCCATGGGCGAAAGTGCTCCTGGGCTGATAATACGTAGTTTTTCTGAGCAGGAAGAATAACTGATGCAAATAAACTGGGATGGCGACTGTAGCTGAAGTATTTCAGAGGTCTTTTGGTCCTTATACGCAGTTCGAGAGGTCCGATTCAATTATAATATTGCATTTCTCAGTTTAGTGTTGGGAACTTTCTATTCACTATGTAGAATATCACACATGATAACAAGATTGTTGGACCGAGATTACAATTTTTCTTCAAGCATAGGATGACAAGGAATTCAAGCATAAAGTCATTTGCTCAACATATTGGTTGCTATAAAGTTTTTTACCTGTCGTTCTAATGATATGTGGGATTCTTTTATTGAGATAAATCGAAGATCTTCATATTATTAAATTCTATAGAAAACTTAAACATTAACAATATCAAATTTCCTGCATGAATTCATCCGTATTATTCATTCAATGGCCGTTGTTATGTAAAGCAAAGTGAAGTATACACGAGTAAGATGTCAAAGAGACAAGAAACAATAATAGAGACAAGTATGGGCATGTAAGAAGTCGGTCTCAAGAGACAAGCAAGGTATACAGGACATAGATGTTATAAAAGTAGATATGTCAGAGAGTTATACAATCAGATTAAGTTTTTTAAATTTGTGTGGTTAACAGGATACTTTATAAGAGATAAAGCGAACATTAAAAAAATAATGGCTCTTAGATCTCTTCGGACAGCGAAGATGGTAAAATGTCCTTTGTACGAACTATGTTGATTTATGTGCAGCTTCATAAACTATAAAAACAGGTCGTTGATAGTTGTAGAATTGAATAAAGGAATTAAAATGAGCAAGATATTGATTGCAATCTAACGAGGATGATCGAATCCTGCAATTCCTAGACATATCTCTAAACAAGGCACAAGTCCTTTTAGGAAAGTAGATCATCTGTACAATAACCATTTAATCAGCTCTACAATAACCATTTATCTTTCACTCAATGTACATTGTTTGCTCACTTCGCATGACTTCATGGGGATAACACGATGCATTCCATGGGTAAACGATAAAATACTATGTGTTTGTGTGAACTTTAACTATTGTTTCTGCTCATAGAATCGTTTCATTAGAGGAGATATCTGGGTCCTATAGCCTTCCAGCTCTTAATCAACAAGTCAGGTATAAGATTAAACCAGACATTTACGTTTCATTGAGACCGCATGACCTACCAAGGGCGAAATTTATTGAGATGTTGTTTTGGATTTTCAGCTTTGCACCTGAAATTGACATTCATCGTATGTCTTTTACATCTTTTTTTTTCTGTTTTTGAATCTTCTCAACATTGTGCCATCTACTCTCTGTTTGTAAATGAATCCATTAAAAAGAAATTGAAATTTGCTAGAAGTCATAAAGAATGAACCTTGAACTGAGTAGTTGGAACGATCTCTTGATAATCATGTTTGTTTGCTTTCCAAAGAGTAGAAAACATGAGCCTACACACAGGGTCCGCAGAAACACAGCAGTTCTCGAAGAGGAGAAGAAATAACCCTAAGAGGCTCCAAAGCTCTCTCTACATCAAAGAATAATAAAAATCCACAATCTGACAAAAGTGATGATGAGAGGGTGTTAATACTAGAAGATGCAACTTCATGAAGATTCAGTACCTTGTTTATGAACAAAGTTATGATATACGATTTTTCCAATATTTTTTCGATCATGAAAATAAATTCATGCAATAAACGATTATTTTCTCTCCTCCATGCTCTCTCTCTCTCTCTCTCTCAAAATTTCATTGAAACATTCATCATATGGTCTATCTGCAATGCTTATTTTCTCTTTGTATAAAATTTTTTATTTTGTCGTTTTCTTATGTAGCCATGAAGGCATTCAATCGAAATCAACCACTTATTAATGATCTTCGTTAATGATTGAATGACACATTATGCTCAATGCAATGGTACATGGTGCACCCATAGGCAAATCTTAGGAGAACCTTTCACTATTTCAGCTTTGTTTCTTTCCATCTCTCTCTCTCTCTCTCTCTCTCTCTCTCTCTCTCTCTCATCAATCAATCGATTGCGTAATGTCTACGGAAGCGAAAATATGACTTCGCAGGCGACAATAGTCATTTGTGTCATATCTTTTCATATGCATTTTCAGGACAAATGTGTCATCCCCTATCTTTGACACTGCACAAGATAAATTTGGATTCTGTACTCCAGACTCCAGAGTCCACATTTCCTTTAAGTCGGTTTAATGGTATCTGTGAAGGACGTTTCAAGGTGAAATCGAAATTGGCGAGTCTGCATAGCCAGAGAGAGAGAGAGAGAGAGAGAGAGAGAGAGAGAGAGAGAGAGAGAGAGAGAGAGAGAGAGAGAGAGAGAGACAGAGAGATAGTCTATTTCTTTGGATAGTACGCACACTGTTTGTAGGATTTGCCGGTTCTCCGTAGAAAACGTAAAATAACTCAAAGAATGGACTGGAGTAACAAAAGAGATTGAAAAAAAGGGGAATAGAAAGGCTTGCAGCACTTCTCATTCTCTATTGCCCTGTTTGCTGCTTGTATTTCGTGAAAGCTTTCCGTGGGAGAAAGCGCTCTTGGGTTGATAATACCTCTTTTTTTTTTTAGCAGGAAGAATAACTGATGCAAATAAACGAGGAGGGCGATTGTAGCTGAAGTGTTTCAGAGGTCTTTCGGTCCTCATACATGTTCCAGAGGTCCGACTCAATTATAATATTACACTTCTCAGTTTAATGTTGGGAAATTTCCATTCACTAAGCTATGTAGAATATCACATATGATAACAAGATTGTTGGACCAAGGTTACAATGTTGTGTTCGCCTTTGAAGTATAGGATGACTAGGAATTCAAGCACAAGGTCATTTCCTCAACAGATTAGTTCTTATAAAGATTTTTATCTGTCCTTCTAATGATATGTGGGATTTTTTTATAGAAAATAAATCGAAGAGCTTCATATTATTGAAGTCTTCGAATTGACAACTTTGACATTAACAATATCGAATTTCGTGCATGAATTCATCCATATTATGCATTTAATGGTCGTTGTTATGTGAAGAAAGTGAAATATACACGAGATAGATGCCAAAGAGACAGGAAACAAAAACAGAGACAAGTAAGATCATGTACGAAGTCGGTGTCAAGAGACAAGCAAGGTATACAGGACATAGATGTCATAAAAGTAGATATATGTCAGAGAGGTATACAATCAGATTAAGTTTTTTTGTTTGTGCGGATATTTTATAAGAGATAAAGCAAGTTAGAAGCGAACATTGGAAAGTAATGCCTGTTAGATCTCTTCGGGCAGCAAAGATGGTGAAGTGTACTTTGTAGGAACTATGTTTATTTATGTGCAGCTTCATAAACTATAAAAACAGCTCATTGATAATTGTCGAATTGAATAAAGGAATTAAAATGAGCAAGATATTGATTCGAATCTAACGCGGATGATCAAATCCTGCAATTCCTATACATATCTCCAAAGAGGACACTAGGGGCCTTTTAGGAAAGTAGATCAACTGTACAATAACCATTTATCTCTCACTCAATGTAGTTTCTTTGCTTTCCAAAGAGTAGAAAACATGAGCCTACACACAGGGTCAGCAGAAACACAGCCGCGCTCGAAGAGAAGAAAACATAACAAAGAAAAATAAAAGACCATAATCTGACAGAAGTCATGATGAGAGGATAAATACTAGAAGATGGGACTTCATTAAGATTCAGTTCCTTGCTTATGAACAAACTTATGATATACGATTTGTTCAACTCATGTAATGTACGATTATTTTCTCTCCGCCATGCTCTCTCTCTCTCTCTCTCATCAATCAATCAATTGTGCTATGCACATATTGGACCGGCTATAATCGCAAAGTTTGTTTAACAAAATTCTGACAAGTCATATCACGGATTTCAGTTCATTTTTATTGAGCAAAAGTTAGTAACCACAGTTGGAAATAGTTTCTTGAGACTGCCGCTTCTTTTCTTTCAAGAAAACGAAAAAGAATGCAGCCATCATGCGAGTGGATTAAACGATTTTAGAAGTTTCAAACAGAAAGATTGGAACAGTTAACTTGGACTTATGCCGAAAGGGCACCGAATACGAAGTTGAAACCAACGTGAGTGACGCCATTTACACAACAACTGAGAAGTCCAGAGATAGTACAAGTAAGGCGATGCTTCAAAATCGAAACGCGGATTCAGATTGACTTTTATTGAGTACATCACGGCGTTTTTTGTGACATCACACCTTTTTTTGCTATAGCAACATAAGAAAAAAAAGAAAAAGTCATCCTACTAGTGTTTCAAAGCTTTTACATCTTATCAACGTTGAGGTTTTTAGCAGTTTCCAATGGCTTATTATGTAGAATATCAAGACCATGAAAAAGAGAAGAAGACGTGATTTCCTTTATAGCAGTATGGAAATTATTGACCTCATCCGTTCATCTAATTATGCGTTCTACAGTAGCTGCAAAATCGACACAAACTGTGTAATGTAATACCTCAAAATCAAAACACGAATTGTAACTAGTTTATATTCAAAACCAAATCAGTACACACATTTGCAAACCATCTCGTCCCAACGAAACGTATTCAATTTTGACAACAGGATAAGACTACGCATGCTTATTGATTTTAACCTCTTAGCAGCTTTCAACGTCAGTATCTTAGCACTTTCCATTGACTTACGCGATCACATTCTTAGGACAATATAAAACTCTTAAGTGCTTTTGCCCTTTGCATAGATAAGGAAAATTCTTGAATCCATTATGCATCAAGCCATGCATATTAGATCGAACGAAAAGTCTAAAAGATAACTGCGAGACACGATGCTGAAAAATTAGAATGTATATTTATGATTTTTTAATGACAACGTCATATTAGTAACAATTTGAGAGTAATCTCCTTACAGTAAAACTAAAAACGTTGCAACAACAAATAAATAAAAATGAAGCCATCAGGTTTGCGTCATTAATCCTCAGCTTCTATTACAAAGGTGTTAGCAATTTACTGCTTGAAAAGATCAATGAATATTAGTGTATTATGATGCTTGAAAATCAAAATATGAATTTATATTGTTCTTTTATTGAAAACAAAATTGTACACAGTTCAAATTAACCTCCTCACAAAACAAATTATTGATTTGAAATGAAGTAAAAAGCATAAGTCCCTTCTTTTGAATTAACACCGGGGGATAAAGTTATCATTACATTAGGCTTAGAAAGTTTTCAGGTCTTTTGAATTTGTGCTTGAGCACTTGTCATTTACTTATGCCATGAAAATGCAAGCTGTATGAATCTATGAACAACATATCAACCTATCCATATAGCAAGGAAATTCTTTGCCCTATTTGTGTATTGAGATATGCGTGCTAGCTTGATCCAAAAATCAAATATGTGAAATGGAAATTCAAAATCAAAAGGATTTACCTTCGTTTTTGTTGAAAGAAATTCAGTACATCTGGTCGAGAATAATCGTGCCAAAATATAGCTTCTCTATCTGTAATAAAAGAAAAAATTATAAAGCAAACACGTTAACATGCTTAGAGGCTCTATAAGTTTGAACCTAAACATTTTAACATTTTTTATAGACTTTTGCCCTAAAGCGCAACTACCTACAAATTCAGAAGAAAATGTGACCTTACGTAGACAATATCGAACTATTTACATATACCCAAATAGACATACCAAGTATGGTACGTGATGCTCCAAGATCAAAACATGGAATGACTTTTATTTTCAGTAAATTGGAAATACGTACACACCGTTAATAATACTCTCATCACATTGCAGTCTTTTAAGTGGTACAAATAGGACAAATAATGATGATATGGTATCGGTGACTTGGAAGTCCTTGATATCTTCAAACGTAAAGATTTTATGGTTTTAAGCATCTTAAGTTGTAAAGAGAAACTAGAGATACATTGAGAAAACATGTAATCGTATCCACACAAGAGGGTAATTACTGACCTCATGTATGGATAAAGCTATGCATATTGCATCCATTGGAAGTTTTATTAAATGAAATGTGTAGTGTGATGCGTCAACAATAAATTCGTATCTAAATGCATTTTTATTGAAAAAAATCACTCCAATGGAGGAAATTAACAATTTCATCGAATCAGCCATTCTTTATTTCCAACATTACAAAAAAAAAAATACAATGGCCATGCTAGTGGATGTAAAGACTCTAGCAGTTTTAACCATAAAAACAATAGGTCTATTTCCTCAAATCTAATCCATTGTCTTCTCCATCTGATATGTGCATCGGAATCGGAACATAGCATCATCTAAATACTCTAGATACTAAATATGTTAGTTTATGGTTTAAAATAAAAAGCGTATTTAAATTGATTGTCTTACTTAAAATATTTCTTTTCCCACACATGAGAACAATCTCATCAATTCAAAAGTTTTATAGTTGTGAAAAAACGGAAAACAAAATCGACTATAGTTGTGAATTCAAATATTTATGGAACTTTTAGAGAAATTATAGTAGATATCTCTCACTTAGAATAGAAATTCATTCAGTATGAAACTTTGAAGGACATGAGAATTATGCATAGATGAAGAAGCCTATTAGCATAATTGATGGACCAACATATGCTTATTTGGCTTGTTATAAATTCTAAACCATTTCTAACTCTTAAAATTCATAGACCACATCAAACCAATCACTACATCAAAGGAGAGGCTTTTGGACTTATATTGTGATGCAATCATTGAAAATGGGAATCAAAAGAACCATTAGTGAACATTTAGTAGTATTTTTGTTCCTAACGCAATGGGTAACTATGTCACGAGCATAGTGTGTATTTGCATCAGTAGCACAATGCTTAACAGTATCTGTAGTAGAGTGGATAAACACATCAATAGTACAATGCTAGACATGTCCTTGAATTTTCCATAGCTATATGAGTAGTCCCATCATAATCCTTATTGGGAGATGCATTAATGAGGGGGAAAATACAAAATGAAAAATGAATCTTGCATGAGTTTTTCTATGCACATTTTGCACATATATATGGATAGCTCAAGTGAAACATCTATTGCTGAATTGATAGTGAATCCATTCAGTAATATTCAAATATAAACATGCATATAGTTGTAAAGTTATTAACCTATACATATACATACCTGCACATCATATGACAAATATATATATACTTTGATACACACACTTGTAGACTTGGTCATGTACACTTGTATACTCACTCACATATGTTGTATACACTAGAACACACGTGCATGCACATATATATACACCTAAAAACGTGCATAAAATCAAGAATACAAGAATGCATATATGAAATATAATACATGGCCGAAATAAAAATATTCTATGAAGTACTACATTTCTAAAAGATAATACATCACAAAAAATAAAATGTAGAAAACTATGGTTGTTGCGAGATGATCCTAAACCAATGAATAGTTGCACCTTGGATTTTGAACTTCGAAAGAAATGTGTGTAGACCCATTTGGTAATCTCATCCTCCTTTGAACAACTAGGTTTACATTCTACTACGAGCTTGTGCGTTTCAAAGTAAAAGTACTTATATATGAACAAAGTCAAGGTATAAAAAAACAAAAGAACTAATTAAAAATATAGAATCATTAAAAACTTGTAGAGAAATCTCAACATGCCACCACAAACTACATGTGATTTCTGTATGCCTTGTGATTCAACTTCCGTGTTCCTATTCAATTGTTCGAATTCTATGGAACCTTCATCTACAAGAAATCCTACTCTTCTTGTGATATGCATCACGACTTTGATTCTCCTGCTTCCTTGCACACTAGCAATGTCATGGTGATAGTTTACAATATCCTATACTTGTTTTCTTATCCATATTTGAGGACCTTGCTGGATTGAAACACATCCTAATTCTCACATAGTGTGTAGTGGACAATGTAGTTAAATTTCTCTTGCTCATTCCAATGCTCATAATCGTTGCTGTTGTATTACATCTCAAGAAGCTTATTATTATAGACCTTGATTCCATCACATTAACTAGTTCGCACCATTTGCATAACAAAAGAAAAAAAATCATAGATTTTCATATCGACCTAGATTTTCCTTCATCTATGTCTATGCCGCCCACATGTGATGCATTGTTTGACTTTTAGACTATTGATGGTTGCCTCTAATCACTTGTTTCATAGAGATATGGAAGTTTTTTCTTTATCCTATTGAGATTTTCTTTCATTAGTGCCGTATTCTTAATATGACAAATCAATTCAATAGTATATGTACTTTGAATATTGTTTTTATTTTTGAAACTATTCGTTTGGTATCACATACCATTTATTAAGTGTACTTACATGTGAATGCTTTAGTAGTATAATATGAATGGAATATCAAAGAATTTTTTCTTACTTGATCTATATCTTTATTGAAATATAAAACGTTTTCCATATAAAATGGTTAGCCATTGCGCTTTAGTATATTTCATCATCCTTGGACCTACCTAAATATTCCATTATGGTGGATGTAATAATCTTTGAAGTCCATTTGCAGTATATGTCTGGTCCACATTCAACCTTTGTGCACTAAAATCCCACCTGAATGGAATGTGAATAGGCCAATATCCTACAAAATCATTCTTTATAGTTTCTTCTTGAAGGATAAAGGAATCATCCCACCAAGATGAAACATCATTCTTCCCTATAATTCTTTTAATGCTCAATTTATCTCCTCTTGTTCATAAGTTCTCGCATTTACCTTTTACTTTGCTTAACCATCTTTCTAGATTCTACGATATTGTCTTTATCTTTATATGGTGATTGGTTTGTACCATAAACTTCTATATTAAGAACATACAATAGATTTTGTAACCATCCCTAGTCTCCCACACGCCAAAAAATGGATATTTCTTTGCAAATGAAAGAGTTATCCCATCATGTCTCCCCCTCAAGAATAGATAGTTGAAACTAATATTGTGCACTGGGGCACAAACTTTGCTACTCTAATCAACACATGTTGAAAAAAGTACTTGAATTCATAAATTGTGTAAGACCTTAAAGTATAATCTTTGATTATAGGGTTGGAAAATTAAAAGAGATGATGCTGGTAGAGTGAAAGCATTATGACATGCTAGTCTCTTAGAAAATGTATTGAGCATTTGATTGATGTGATCATGAGTATGTCCAAGTAAAAGAAAATTGACGTTTAATTTCCAAATCACTTTTTTATCAACAAGCATGCATGAATATCCAAAAGCTATATAATTCTTATTCCCTATCTTGTATTACCAAGCTCCAAATATAGATTTGTTGGAAAATGATTTTCCCATGACTGCAAAACTCTATGAAGCACAATGACCATGAGGTTTGGATCATTATGCAGATTGGGTTTAAAACCACATACCTTACATTTTCATTGTATACGAAATTATAGACCAAATGGATTTGGACAAGGAATTCATCTCCAATATCCTTAAGAAAGCAAAAAAAATGATGCATACATATCTTCTTTTGATCATGTCATCAATTAACAACACATATCATAGTGTCAATATCACCATGCTCTAGTTTTGAGATAAATTGCCTTATTTCTTTTTAAGGCTTGAATTTCATGCTTAAAACGTCTAAAATTATCCTTTCTAGTACTATTTTGACCCCTTCCATGTTCTTCAAAGTTGTCAAATTGAGCATTCACTTGTCTTAACCTTTCAAAGAATAGTCAAATTGTTACACTTTCATTCCTAAAGCCTTGTAAAATCTCCTCTTTTTGTTTCTCACAAAAAAGCTTTTTTTATAGACTGGAAACAATTCTTAATGTGTAAAGTTATCTAGCAAATGTAATCTTCCAGTTGTAGGCATAACTTCACAATGGAAACTAAAATAGTTATCATCTAGCTCATTACAAGATAACCAATAGACGCTTTGTTTCCGATTTTATAACAAGTTAAAAAAATGCGTTCTCGACTTATAAACTTCTATTGAGCCTTGTAGATTCTCAAATTTCTCAAGCTCACTACAACTTTAAATGGATCCCTACAATATGATGGAATTTAAACTCTCAAATTTTCACAATAGAAGTGAAATGAACCCAATACCTAGGTCCCTCGATACACCTTTTCTGCTACCCTACAACAAAACTCTAATTCACTTTCCTTACATGGATCCAGATCACTTAAGATTTAAGACATTCTTATTATTTCATAAGTTTTCCAATAAACTAATAAACACCTCGAGTTGATCTATTTAGGTTAGTCAACAACTCTATACAAAACAGATTATGTAGAGATGTATGATATGCAAACATTAGGGTTTCAAAGATACACCAATTTCTTTGCACATAAAATTAATTTCAAGATGCACTCTTACAATAAGTAAGATTCAATAATAAAATACTGAATGCACTTTAAATATCTTGAATTAGGTATGTACACAAATAGTTACAACTCTTACAAGTAGACTATGTCTATACCTATAAGAGACTAGAGGGGGTGTGGGCTTGATAGCTTACTCTTCCTCTATGCATATAACACCGTCCTCTATGTTTTCCTAGCTTGGATAGCTATGTTTTCAGCTCCTTGAGCCTGGGATGAATCTCTCCTTGTGCCTCCTTGAGTATATGTCTTTTGGTGTTCAGTGACCTACTAGACTTCCATGACTTCCATGGGGAGGGGACCATTCGTATAAGTTCCTCCAAGCCTAATTTGGCCTACCCATGTTCTAGGGTAATGGTTGCTTAATACATGCACAAAACATTCTCCACCATTGATCTATGGGGTAAATCCAATGGTAGAAAGGTAGGCTCAACAACCATTTCTTTGAAGCCCTTGATCTTGCTTAATCCACACTTAGGATGAAGTCTAGATCCAACCGACCACATCAATTATACACTATCCCAATTTAAGAAATCTACTTTTCTTTTTTGCCCTTGATTTAGGTTGATCCTCACATAGGATCAATCCCAAATCCAATGGCTTATAAGTAGCCTTCCTAACTATCCATCTACGGTCTACTCTAGACTTCATCTTACCTCAAACTCAAGAACCTACCAATGTCCAACACTCTCACAGTGCTTCTACTCATAATGAGGGCCTTACAAAATAAAGTGTTATGGAACAATGGTGGTATTACATAAGGGTGAGGCATTGAGCATATCTAACACCCCCCTCCCTCAATGTTCACCTAGAGCTTGCATAATTCACACTTTCAAACCTCTCCCTCAAGATTAAGGTGGTAGTGTTCATATCAAGTAAGCTCATAACTTTTAAAAAAATTGGTCACATCCAAGCTTTTGATGAAGATATCTGCAACTTGGTCCTTTGTACCTAAATCTGAGATTTTGAACTCTCTTCCAAGCTTCTCTTTGATGGACCTTATTCCTACATCATGACCTGTTACACGAAGATCATCTACATATATGCATATCAAACATATCTTGTCATTTTTCTTCTTTATATACAAGGATGTATTTGCATTACATAGAGAGAAACCACATCTCTTCAAGACGTCCACTAGCCTCTGATTCCAAGACCTTGGGGCTTGCTTCCGGCCATACAAGGCCTTCTTCAACCTGCAAACATAGCTAAGATGTTGTAGATATACATACCCTTGAGGTTGTTCCATGAACACCTCTTCTTGTAACTTACCATTCAAGAAAGCATTCTTTATGTCCATCTGGTAGATAGGACACCTCCTTGCTACAGTAAGGGATATGAGAGCTCCAATGGTAGCCTTTTTTTCTAGAGGGATAAAACTCTCCTCATAATCCAACCCATGTGTTTGTGTGAAACCTTTGGCTACTAGTCTAGCCTTGTACCTTGCCAAGCTTCCATCTACATTCCTCTTGGTCTTATACACCCACTTGTTTTGGACTATCTTCATGCCTTCCTTTTTGGATACTAGTTCCTAAGTGTTGTTCTCGTTAAGAAATATGAACTTTTCATACATAGAATTCCTCCACTCTGGTTTGATCTTTGCCTCCTCATAAGAATCTCGCCCTAGATCTACAATGACATTCATCATGTATGCATAGTGCTTTGCCATGAAGGAACCATATGTATATGTTTGTGAGGGTGCCTTCTTCATTGATAAGCTCCTCTCTTGACCTTTGGGATATTGCTTCTTGAGCCTATTGAGCTTTACATTAGGAGTAATGATCTCCTGAAGCTCTTGCCCTTCTAACTCCTCTTGAGCTTCCCTAGTGTCATAGTCTCTCTCTTGCAGCCTTCTATACTTTGAAGTAGGGGATGGTATTTCATAATCATAAGGGTAAGAAGGATTATATGAGTGTAACTTAGATGTAGAAGCCTTTAGTGCATTGATTGTGGTTGACTCTTGAGGTTGAATTTGTACATCAAAGTCTGCATACTCCTATTGATCCTCTTCATCCAACTTTGCCTTGCCAGTCTCCATACCATGCCTTACCTCATCAAACGGAACATATCTTGACACATATAGCTTCTTTGAGCGAGGGTTGTAAGAATTTGTAGCCTTTTTTCTCTTTTGAGTAGCCAATGAACACACATTTTTCCCTCTTGGGCTCTAACTTTGTTCTCACTTCACTAGGAACATGAACAAAGCATACACATCCAAATACCTTGAGGTGCTCCATGGTTGGTTTCTTGCCATAATAGACTTCATGTAGAGTCAAGTTGTGCACACCACTTGTTTGAACATTGATTATCAAGTAACAAGCTATATTCATACCCTTAACCTAATAAGAGAATGGTAACATACCTTCATTTATGAGACATCTAGCTATCTCAATCAAATTCCTATTCTTCCTCTCTGCAACACCATTTTGTTGAACAGTGTACCTACATGTAAAGTGCCTCTTTATGCCATTGTCCTATAAGTACCCTGTGAATTCCTTGGACAAATACTCTCCCCCTCCATTTGACCTCAGTTTCTTGATGTGTGTATCACATTCTTTCTCAACAAGGGACCTAAACTTTTCAAAGCATGAAAACAATTTTGAATTTTTCCTTGATTACATATAGCCGTAATTTTCTTGAGAGTTCATCAATGAAAGTGACAAAGTACCTAGATCCTCCCGATGAAGCCTCTCTGATAGGGCCCCATACATCTGAGTGTATAAGCTCTAAGAGCTTAGGGGATCTGTACCCACTTCTTGGAAATGGCTTCCTTGTTTGCTTATCTAGCTTATAAGAATCAAGAAACATATGTACACCTTGGTCTTCAAGATTTGGTAGTCCGTGCACTAAATTTGCTTTGCAATTTCTTTTTAAATTGGGAATATTGATGTGTCCTATCCTCTTGTGCCAAAGATCAATCTTTGCAATCCTTTTGTTTCCAATTATCACATGACATACCTTGTTGCGTGTAGGAGCAACATCTAGTGTGAACAATCTGCCTTCTTTCCTTCCCTTGCCAATGACCTTGCCTCCTTGCTCCACCATGCATCCTTTTGTATCAAATATAACCTACGTACCTCTCTGTATCATCTATCCTATAGAGATAAGGTTCTTGTAACTAGATATAACATGGAGCACATATTTAAGAGGCTCCATAGATTGACCTTCACCTAACATCACATCTCCCACATGTGTAATGGGATGCTTAGGGTTATCTCCTGTCTCCACACAACCTTATTGAGCTTGGGACTTGCATATGAGCAAAATAGTCCTCCATAAATTACATGTGATTAAAACATCCAAAGTCTATGTACCACTTTCTGTCCTTCGGATCACTTTTGTAGCCGTGTCTCATGGCTAGGAGGGTCTCCTTCTCATCATCCTTCTTGGAGTTGTTAGCATAGTTCCCTTGCTCCTTCTTCTTGCCTTTTTCATCCTTGAACTAGAAATTTCAAGAAATATGACTTTGCTTACCACATATAAAACAAGTTTTACCTTGATGAGGGTTGTTCTTCCCTTTGCCATTCTTGACCTTCCTTGAAGATGATGCCTTGCAATCTCCTTCAGAATCTGAATCTTCTTCCTTGGACTAGTTCCACTTGCGTTTTCCTCCTTTACCCTTCTTGCCACTCTTTCCTTTGTGTTTTCTAGCATATAGGACTTGTGAGTGACCATCCTTATTGGATGCGTCTCCTATGGAAACTTCTTTTGCCACTACGTGTGGGATCAACTCCTCAAGGATTGGTAGAGGATCTCTATATAACATGGTAGTAATAAGCAGTGTCCACTCAAGCCATTGAGACTAATGTGCACAAGGTCTTCCCCATTGGTTGCAGCCAATGGATGCCAATGGCTCCCTCAACTCCTTCTCCCTCTAGGTATAGTCAACAATAGATTGACCACTACCCTTCTTCAAAGAATGGAGTTCATTCTTAAGCTTCATCTTTTTGCTTCCTCTAAAAGTGGCATATATCTTCTCTATTGCCTCTGAAACATGTGTAGCATGATCAAACTCTATTATATGACCAATCATAGTGTTAGAGATTACATGTGCTATGTAGAATATAGCTCTCCTAATCCTTTCCTCCCAATCCTTCAACATCTTCAATTCTTGATTGGTGACTTCTCGATCATTGGTATCCACATGGGGCATAATATCTTCACCTCCACACACAATAGGCCATAAAATTTGCTCATGAGGTAGTTCATGACTCTGAACCTCCATGGTTGATAGTTGTCTTTGCCAAGCAACTCCACTGTTTCACCTAGATCTGTCATAATGAATGGGAAATTAGGTCATTGGATGCCTTGAATAAAGTAATACTCAAGTGAAACACGTGTTAGTGGTATATTATCCTAATTCCTTTTTGTGATATATATTTTGTCTCTCACAATCTTAATTTAAATATTTATATATTAGCTTCTTTTGTTTCTTCATTCCTAATTTATACAAACATTTTAGGCCGCATGAATGCTTCACAAAACAAGTCTATTTGAAGTAGGAATTAAATGACGATCTATTCTAAAGTTGGACCTATTTGGTCTAGTCTCTTTATCTTTGTCATTTCTTCCACATGCACTTGAATATGCAAAGAGTTAAACAAGTGGATGATCAACATTAAAAGGATAAGCATTATTGCACTTACATAACTTTTTTTTCCCACAAAAAGATCCTTCCACTAGTAAGAAAAATGCCAATCTGGCTACAATTCCAGACATGGAACTGGAATGAAATACAAGGGGAAACAAACACCCCAGATGATAGCTCAAATCCGCAACATCTCTATCTCATGGGGGAGGCAATGTGGGGAGGGAAAAAAGCCACGTAGGGGGCCGATAGTTCCAATAGGTAGTGTCAGTGTGAGTGGTGAAGAAGGGGCCTTTCTTTTAAAGCTTGAGAAAGGTGTGCGACCATCAGAAGGTGCCATTAGAATCCCTCTGAAGGTGGTCCACTTACCCACACAAGGTTTGAAGTAGCTTCATCTATAAGTCCCTCATAGTCTTGGCTGGGAGAATCATGTGCCACTCAAAGATGCATTGGCATTTCACCCACCAAATGAACCACATGGTGAGGCTACTCATCAGCTCCCAATACGGGTTGCCCTCACTACTCTAAGGAGAAATGTGCAAGTCTTGAGTGAGGTCAACCCATCCTTCATGAATCAAAATGATCGTACTATCCATCTCATGCTCATAGATGAGGACAAGGCTAGAGAGAGGGCAAGCAACAACACCTCAAGTGATGATATCTTTACAAATATGCTTTCTTGTTCCTAAGAAAAGATCAACAAAGAAAATGAATTTAAACCAAAAGGCTCAAAGCAAAGAAGGGAGCTCTAGGCATCAAAAGAAAAGTGCGAGAAAATCTTCCCAAATAAGAGAACTTCTTACTAATTTCCTTATTTAGAGCATTAATAATTACATAAAGGGATTAAATTATCTCTCGATCATGGCTCTAGATAATTGTTATCCTTAGTGGTTTTTGAGATTTGTGATTTTCAATAGTGGTTGAATTTACTCATTGATACACTTATTGGTGTGAGCACATAGAGTCTCACATAATCTCTTTGGTTGGCCATTGTTATTGATTGATATGTTTTTCTAGATAGACTACCAAAATTTTACACTTGGTCATCCTTTTTTTATCCTTGGTAGGTTTTAGACTCTTCTAGATGCATTAACATTCTAGTCATTTCTCTATCATCATGGCATTAGAGATCTCATGCACATCTAGTGGATTAGAGTCTAGTGTGAGTGTTCCGAAGAGGATCTATAGCTCATAGGATGAAGATCATTTTGAGATTCCAAATTTTGATGGCACAAGCTTTTCACTATGGAAGAATTAGCTTGAGGATGTGCTGATTGAGAGAAGACAATGGAAGCGAGTAAATGGAATCTCAAAGAATCCTGTTGATATGGATGATGATAATTGGGATGGGTTGGATGAAATTTCTAGGTCTACCATTCAACTTCATCTGGAAAATAATGTTTACTTTATAGTATTGGACTTTGAAAGTGGAGAAGAGCTTTGGAAGAAGTTATTCAACACATATGAAAAAGAAGCGACATCAAATAAAGTATATAGGATCATACACTTATATGACATTCACATGCAGGACACAAATACTATTGCTGCTCATCTATATGTGTTTGATGTATATTCCTTGAGTTAAAGGCTCAAAAAATGGAGATCGATAATGAAATAAAAGTAGTTTTGTTGCTATGCACCTTACCATCATAATGGGAGAACGTTTGCATAAATATTAGCAATAGTGCATATGGTGGTAAATTGTTCTATGATGATATACATGGAGCACTGATATCCATAGAAAGTCTATGGTTGGCATTTAGAGTTGAGATGTGTATATGTTGATGATTCTTATGAAGGAGAGAATCACCAACATGGTAGGAGCAAGAACAAGGAAAGAATGGTCAATGAAATGCAAATCAAGTTAGAGGGATATCAAGTGCCATGATTTTCATAAGAAAGGAAATATGAAAATAGACTTCTATGCATTAAAGAATGCTAAAGGTAAAGTACAACTTGCTGACGGGCATGTTAAACAGTTACTTGAACCATCTGATTTCAAGATAGTTCTTTAGATTCTTTTATCGGGATCATACGTGCAATAAGAAACATGGAGAAGATAGATGGCTCAAATAGCACTCTCTATTGATGTTGAACAGAAGTAAAAAAAGAATTGAATAATCTCCCTAAGTACAAAGTACTACCACAAATAATTTTAACATGTAACTGGTAACATGGGGAAAAATCTCTATCTAGAACTAGAGGAAAAAGTTCTCATGTATTGAGAAATGGTTCACATCAAAGCTACCTGAGGAACACATAAGTGTAAGAAATTCACATAGAGAAAATTGAAAGAACTTGGAGAAGATTGTAGGAGGTAGAAAAGTGATTTGTGAAGCAATGAAGTTTGTTCCAACCAACCGGCACAAGACCAGCCCTTGAGCTTATGGAGACTCAAATAGACCTTATAGGCATGTGAAAAGTGCAATAAAATGCATTATGTACTTTGGAGCATCAAGGAGAATGATTCGATACAAAATAGATAGGTTTTCAAATCGAGTATCTCAAATGCTCATAGCGACCAACATGACTACAATTAAAGAAAATCCTTTTGGGGGAGTGATACACATAGGTCCAAGTGTGTAGAATGCATAAGCTTACAAGGAATAAGAAAAATATGCTTCTGGAATGAACTAGTCACTTAACAGTGGTACCTCCTAATTTTCAAGAATACATAGAGATTGACCCCGAGACAAGAAACCTGAGATTCCTTCCATTCTAATGAAACAAATGCTTTAAAATTGTAGGGCCATAAACTATTCTTTCCAATGAGTGCTCTCTCATCCTATTTGGAGCTCTATAGAGAGAGAAGTAGCCTCTGCAAGCTTACTATTGTTGAAGAAAATGATGTAGAAAAATGAAGGAGCAAGACAAGGATGGCCACAAGTGTATCTATATTGCTTCCATGTAATGTACAAGTGATTTGAAGTCTTTATATAGACTTGTCAAGTGATCCATGACTTCTACAAGTGGATTTTGAATTCACATGAACGCAGTAAAGGTTGTTGGAGGGAACCAATTCACTTTCCTATAATCTAGGAAAAGTGAAGATCTAGTTTGATCTACTTTTAGGTGATTGATTGATACATTGATTGCATCTCAACCACCACAAATTCGTGGAAGATTAGCTCTCTTTCCCTACTTTTACATTTTTAATGGTAAAAGATCCATGAAAAATATTTTGAAAAAATACAATAAGTGAGCATAAGTAAAAGAACTCTCCAACAGATAATCTTTCGACGTAATCCAAGTGATAGCTTTTGATGTAGATCAAATCCACCTCAAGAATAGTGTAAGCTTGATGTTCCAATAGCTCCCCCTCAAGCTAAATTATGCTTGAGTCTTCATTCTCTAATAGGTTGAATACTTGACATAGCTTTGAATCTACAAAGCTTTATTCCATCAAGTGCTTCATCATCATATGTGCTAATTGCTTTTCAGCTGGAACAAAAGAAATTTCAATCTCCTTTGCCATGAGCTTCTCCCTAATGAAATGGTAATGAACCTCTATGTGTTTGGTTCTTGCATAGAAAATAGGGTTTGCTTCTAGATGCATGGAACTTACATTATCTCCAAATATGTGAGGTTTGGAACTCACAAGTCCCAAATATGTATACAATGCTTTTAACCATATTGCCTCTTGAGTTGCTATAGTGAAAGCTCTATACTGTGCTTCAGATGAGGATAAAGCAACTATTGGTTGCTTCTTGGAACTCCATGACACTAGCTTTAAACATGAAAATGCTAAGTAATTATAGGTTCTTCTTCTATCATCCTTAGCTCATGCCCAATCTACATCTAAATGGATTTTGATATTCAAATATGAAGAGTAAGGATAAAATATACCTTCATTGATTATACCTTTGAGATACTTAAGTTCTCTCTTAGCTACATCCATGTGTGGTCTTCTAGATGAGTGCATGAACTGACTAAGCACTCCCACACTTGTATGAGTAGCATATATCATGCTACCTACCAAAATATGATATTATTTAATGTCCTCAATTTTCTAACCTTCATAAACACTAAGTTTATGATTCATCTCCAAAGGTGTACCTAAGTCACTGATTTTGAGATTCTTTTACATGTTTCTCTTCATCCTTTTAATGCCATTCAAATCATCACATGTCACAATAATATCATCTACATATACACAGATAGATAACCTCATTGTCATCTTTTTTTATGAATAGAGAAGGATCTGCGTTGCTAGGTTCAAACCCTTGATCTTGAGGGTATCTAACCAACCTATAATTCCAAGCTCTAGGAGCTTGTTTCAATCAATACAATGCTTTCTACAAACATAAGATGCATGATTAGAGTGTTCAAAACCATGGGGTTGTTAAATGTTTACCTCTTCACTTATCTAACCATTTAGAAATCATTTTTTGCATCAAGTTGGAGGCATCTCCAAATTCTTGGAGCAACTACACTTATCAATGTCCTGATTATAGTCATCTTTGCAACTACTAAGAATATTCCCTCATAGTCTATACCATGAGTTTGTGAGCATCCTTTGGCAAGTAATCTTGCCTTGTACCTGCAAATTGATCCATATGAGATTTTTTTTAAGTACATATACCCATCTGCAACCAATTACATTTTGACTAGATGACATCGGAACCAAATCCCAAGTGTCAATCTCCTTCAATGCATCTATTTCTTCTTTCATAGCCTTTTCCCAATTAGGGTTTTTCTTTGCCTCTTCATAGGTTGAGGTTTCCTTTGAAATTGAGTCTTTTACCAAGTAGATTGAATGCTTTGTAAAAAATGTGGAAACATATCCATACCTTTCTGGTTGTTTCTTCTCTCTTGTTGATCTTCTAGGAGCTTGCTTTGAGCATTCTCCACACTCATGCATCTTTGCTTTTCCTCTTGACTTGCATAGTTTGTAATCCTTTTCACTTTCATCTTGGTCATCATCTATATCACTTCTTGGATTTTGGACCTCTCTATCATGCTTGCTTCCTAATTGATGAGAATCAAAATCAAGATCATATGGTAGAGTTACCTTTTTTTGTCTTCATCATACAAAGATCTGTGTTCTTCAAACACAACATCTCTACTTGTAGTGAATTTATTGGTTGAAGGATTATAGAACCTGTAATCCATCTTAGTTGCTTCATACCCAATAATCAATCACTCCCTTTGTTTCCATTTCATCTAGCTTACCGCTTATTTGTGATGGTACATGAACATAAGTTAAAAAACCAAACATGTTGCAATGTCCAAAACTAGGTTTTCTTCCAATAGAAGAGCAATGTTGCCTGCAATATGATTTGAACATCCCAAACCTATGTAGAACAAATCATCATCTTTTTTAACCTTTCTTGTGGCTTATATTCATTAGAAGCAATGATTCTTCATGTCGTTGATCTTCAGAATAATTGTTGAAGTCCCTTCTATTATAGCCTCTATTGTTATTGTTGAACTTATGTCCACATTTGCCTCTATTGCTACCATATCCACCTCTTCCACTTCCTTTCTAGTTCTTCTCATTGAACCAACAATTCTAACTGGCATGGTTGGTCTTATCACAGATGGCACAAGGTTGAACATTCTGAACTTTGGCTTTTCCATGCTTTGGTCCTTTCTTCTTCCCTTTCCACTTGCTCTTGCTTGCGAAGTTGGCTTGGGAAGTCTCCTCTTCATCTTCTTGCCTTTCAATTTTTTATCCTTCTTATCTGCATATAGAGCACTATTAGAATTACCACGATAGGAGTTACCTTGCTTTATGCTATTGTTGGCCTCTTGATTGAAGAGTTGTTTAAGAAAGATATTGAAGTCTAGAGTTTGCACATCCATGATGAGATCATAAGCTATGGTGAAGTATTTCCATTGTTTATCACTTCAAATCCCATTGAGAATTTGCCTCATGATAGCCTCTTCTTCAATGAGATCGCCAATGGATGCTAACTGATTGGGGTCCCCCTTGACCTTGGTAACAAACTCTATGATGTTTTGTTTAGGTGTCTTCTTCATTTCTTTTCGCGATCCAAAGATGATTCTTTCTTGCTTTGGTACTAGTAGAAAAGAAAGTCACTAGGGCATCCCAAGTCTCTGGAGATGTCTATCATCCTCTAATACATGGTAATAGAAAGTCAAAGATAGGGTTTAGTATGCACAACCTTGTTTGAGCATCCCTTGCACACCAAAGTGTGAGCTTATCTGTCTCCTCTTGTGTAGGTCCTCCTTTGAATCTTCGAATAGGCATACTTTCATCACCTACTACGATTCCATAAAGATTTCTAACTTGCAAATAGGCATCCATTTTGTTTTTCCAAGACACATAGTTGTTTTGATCAAGCTTCTCAATCATTGATGGAAAGCGGTCACCTATCTTGGTCTAGCTCTGATACCACTGAAAGAACTTAGAAAATCTTGTAGGAGGTAGAAAAGTGAGTTGTGAAATGATGAAGTTTGGTCTAGGCAACCGGCATAAGACCAGCCCTTGAGCGTATGGAGACTCAAATAGACCTTATAGGCATGTAATAAATGCAATAAGATGCACTGTGTGCTTTGGAGCATCAAGGGGAATGAGTCAATACAAAACAGATAGGTTTTCACATCGACTAGCCCAAAAAACTAACTATCTTTGGATGAGACAATGAAGTTTAAGTGCTCATAGTGACCAATGTGATTACAATTAGAAAAACTTATTTTGTGGTAGTGATAAAATTAGGTTTGAGTGTATAGAATGCATAAGAGTACAAGGAATAAGCAAAATGTGATTTTGAAATGAACTAGACACTCAATAGTGGTACCTACTATTTTTTTAGAATACGTAGAGATTGACCCCAAGACTGAAAAAATATGATTTAGAACAATCTATTAAATGCAATTATTTGCACATTTATAGAGATACTCATACCTTTTGAATGGGTCCTCTCTTATCCAATTTTGAGCTCTATAGAGAACGCTGCAGCCTCTAGAAGCTTACTATTGTTGAAGAAGATGCAGAAAAATGAAGGAGCAAGACAAAGATGGCCACAAGTGTATGTATATTACTTCCATGTAATTTACAAGTGATTTGAAGTATTTATATAAACTTTTCAATTCCTCCACAAATTCTACAAGTGGATTCTGAATTCAAATGAAGGTGGTAAAGGTTGTTGGAGGGAATCAATTCACTTTCCTACAATCTACGAAAAGTGAAGATCTAGTTTGAACTACTTTTAGGTGATTGGTTGATTGATTACAATTCAACCACCAAAAATTCATGGAATATTAGCTCTCGTTTCCTACTTTTACATGCCTAAAGCTTTGGGCTTTTACAATGGTAAAAGATCCATGAAAAAATGTTTTAAAAAAATACAATAAGTGAGCATAAGTAAAAGAACTCTCCAATGGATATTCTTTCGACGTAATCCAAGTGATAGCTTTTGATGCAAATCAAATCCACCTCAGGCTTAGTGTAAGCTTGATGTTCCAACAAGAATGATGTGAACACATACAAGGCGTGAAAAATCAGCCCCCACTAGGAAGTAAGCCTAAAGCTTTGCAAAAAGCTTGAAAAATTTCCAATGGAAGAGCTTTGGTGAAATATGTATGCCACACTAGATTTCCTCCAATAGCTGATGCACTCTAACTATCAATGAGAATATGAATAGTAGGATCAATCTCCATGCAAAGATCCATCAATAGGCATCTTAACCATATACACTACATTGTAGTTGTGCGAATCACCTTGTACTCACCTATACCTCCCACCCAATGGGCATGTTACACAATATACAATTAATTGTGCAAAATCATGAATCAAGTAACCCCCATCAAGGAATAATTGTATTGAAAGCTATCATATGGTAACAATCTAGTCAAATCTGTTACACTTATGTGGTTAGAGTAGCTTGAATGTGAGCCTTTTCCCTATACATGGGAACTTATTACTATAGTGTTGGCTAGATTGTTTTTTCCCCATGATACACTAATATGTGGTGGTATTTTATACTTAGGAAGATTATTTAGCTCTTACTTTGGTTATGTTCACCACCAATAGAGAGAGCTATTCTAGCCATCTATCTTTTTTGTGTGTCTTGTTGCATTTAGGCTCCTTTTGTGTGCTTCTTGTATGTCTCTCAAACTTTTACACACACCCAATAGTGGTATGAGAGTAGGTTCAGCTCCTCAAGTTTTGGTTTTTTGCATCACAGTGCACCTGCACTTTTAACAATGCACACTAGCTTTGGAGCATATAACATTGATTTTCTGCAGGAAGAAATCATCCCCATTAGTGGCACATGGGTCTTACTCCCATGTCCAAACCATTCATGCAATCAAAATTACCATTAGAGTGGCAAATAGTAAGATGAAATTCTAGCATTCATTTTAGGCTTCATTGAAGTAAGGATCTTGTCACATTCTTGTCATTGCAGACATCAATCACTTGTTTGGCATGCTTCAAGTTCAAGACAAGGTCTATGGGACCAACTATCACAATGTGGTGTTACATGATAAAACATGTTCTTGTTGCAAACAACTATGGAACATAGTGGCAAATGTAGACCAAAGATGCCCTTATTCTTCTACTTCATAATCCACTATTAGAGATGGAGCCTTTTCTTCAACTACAATGGCTACTCCTTCTCAACCTACATAGGAGTGACTTGGATGGGATGGAAAAGATGTTCAAGCTCATGCATTGATCGTGCTTTCTCTGAACCATCATATAGTTCCACACATTTGGTCTTTTTCCACATTAAGATAGGCATGGGACACTCTCTCTTCTTTCTATCCCATGCATAATGAATCTTGTGTAGAATACTTAAGGAAAAGATTGAGGAAAAGTCTGAAATGTTTTCTTGTGTGGGCAAATATGCCAAACTAATCTCTCAAATAGAAAGCCTCTCTTTGACATAATGAACTACACCTCAATATGCTTAGTGTGAGCATGGAACAATAGGTTTCTTGCAACGACCAATGCACTCTGATTATTAGTGAAGATGGTGGTAGTTGTAGACAAATCAACACCCAAATCAATCGTAAGGCTCATCAGTCATTGTGAAAGCTACCTTATACTCAGACTCACAACTAGAAGTGGCCACAATAGGTTATTCTTGCTCAACCAGGATATGCATGAGCTACCAAGCATGAAGAAAAACCACTCTTGCACACAAGTGTCATAGAAACTAGCCTAGTCAGAGTTAGAAAAAGCATGTAAATCTTGTCGTAGTGATTCCCCCTTGGGATAAAACAATCCTACTAATTGGCTGCCACTAAAGTAGGAAAAGATGCACTTAACTGCCTACCAATGCTTGGCACTTTGGCAATGCATAAACCTACTCATCCGTGAGATAGAAAATTGAATATCAGGCCAAGTTGTGCATAAGTAGATCAAGCCTACAAGAACCTGATAGAGAACAACATCAAGTGCATCTCCAACATCCTGAAGACTCAACCATAAACCTCTTTCCATAGGAGTTGCAATTGGTTTGTAGTCTTCAAGGCCAAAATGTTGCAATAATGTGTCAATATAGTTTGTTTGACACAAAGCTATTCTACTATGAACTTGCATAATCCGAATGCCCAAATAATGATGCAAGTGCCCCAAATCTGACATATCAAATGAGGCATGCAAATCAGCCTTAAAATCAACAATATGCTTCTCATTAGGGCTAATGAGTAGCATGTCATCAACATAGACAACAATGATCAAACACACATCATTCACATGCATAGCATATAAGGTGCTCTCAGTTGGATTATTCTCAAAAGAATGTGCAATCAACTAAGCATTTCTCTTTTCATACCAAGCACATGGTGCTTGTTTCAAACCATATAATGCCTTTTTCAACATGCACACTTCATTTTCCTGCCCTTTTTGAACAAAACCACAGGTCTAAAAAACATATAAATCTTCATGTAAATCAACATTCAGAAATTCAATTTTAATGTCCAAGTAATGTACCTTCCCATCATGATGAACTACAAGTGTACAGATGCTACAAATAGTAGCCATTCGGCATGTGGGACCAAAGATCTCAACAAAGTCCATGCCTCTTTATTGAGCATAACCTTTTGCAACATGCCTAGCATTATACCTATCAATTGTTCCATCAAGTTTATGTGTCAACTTGTATACCCACTTAGTACTAATGGCCTTGTTACAAGGAGGCAAATCACATAAAGAACAAGTACAATTCTTCATAATACCATCATATTTTTATTGCACAATAGCCATCCAATTTTTTGATTTAGGTGCTTTACCAAATGAAACATGCTCATTCTTATCACAAAGATTGAAGGTAACCATAGCATAGAAATCTAATGAAAAAGAAGCACTATGAGAGTATGAATGAGTACAATATGAAAGAGGTGCCTCTAATTTGCTATCTCATAATGTCTGTGCTAGCCATTTTGGCATAGTTTTTGCCTCCTTTATATCAGCCCTTTCATCAACAAGTGCATCATGTATACCCGCATAAAAAGTGGAATAATTTGCATCATCATGTGGAACATCATAAAGGCTGAGAATTTTGATCACTTGGACCAGCACTAGGCTTTCCACCTATAAAAAGAGGCAGAAAAGTGTCATATACATCTTTGGAGCTAATTGATGTCTTCTTAGTACATGAAAATAGTGGCTGAATTGCATCTTCCACAAAAACAACATCATGAATAATCAAAATGTGTTTAATTTTTGCATGATATAGATGGTAGCCTTTGCTTTCAGAAGTGTACCCAACAAAAATAGATTTCACTACTTTATCTTCCAATTTCATTTGTTTTTGTTTAGGCACTAATGCATATGCCACACAACCAAAGACACACAGGTAAGCAGTCGATGGATTGCAACCATGCTAGGCCTCATATGGAGTGATAGAGTGCAATGATTTAGTGGGAAACCTATTAATTACATATGCTATATTGCACATAACAACCTTAGGCTAGAAGCTATGTGGTAAACCCTGAATCTTGACCATAGACCTCACCATCTCTATGAGTGACATGTTCTTCCTTTCAGTAGCTCCATTCTATTGAGGTGTGTATATCACTCTACACTGATGTTTTATCCCACTCAACCAAAAATGCATTACAATTATAAGACATATATCCCCCCCCAACCAAAATTGAGGGTGCCCATTTTATGTGCTAACATATTTTTAGCCAAAACCCAAATTTATTTGAAGCACATAAACACATTGGAATTTGCTTTAAATGGATACACCCATGCATGCATGGAAAAATCGTCAATGAAAGTCACGAAGTAAAGATAGTTCCCAAAAGAGGGTGTCTTCATAGGACCACATACATGACTTTGAACAAGCTGCAATTTCTGAGTAGCTCGAGCTGAACCATCTTTTGGGAATGAGGAGTGATGCATTTTGACTAAAATAAAGCCTTCAAAAACATGTTTTCTAGGTACCTCAAGTTTGGGCAGAAAGGATACTATTCTAGATTTCTATAGGCATAGGAAATGAGCAAACTCTAGAGGACCAAAGCACGCATGCCAAAACTTTGCATCTATGATAGCCTAAGAATCATGTACTGTACATGTTGAATCATTCACAGAATTTTCATAGTGTATGAGATTCTACAGACCACATCATAAAATCTAAGAAGCAATAATAATTGATGTCAAGTACATTATGAAATGCTTATCAACTGGATACATAGAGGGTTGCCTCGAATGTCTTGGTTGCTCATACTTCCTCCATGGCTGAAATGGGGATTTTGCATGTTTGTTTTGGTCAAATAGTTTGCTTTACTTGAAAAATAAGGACATGTTTATTGGTTTTCTAGCACTTGAGTGCATTAAAAAGCTTGTACATGAAGGTTGCATTCTTGGAAAAATGCATCTTGATTCTTCTCCAAAAGAGAGTCATACATGCACTACAAGACAACTTTAGCTTCTTTATAATGATGTATATGGTCCTATCAAGACTCCATCTTTTGGGAAACATGTATATTTTATTACCTTCATTGGTGAAGTTACTCTCCACACATGGGCATATCCTATGAAATCAAAGAGTTATTTTTGTTCCTCAAATCATTTTTAGCTATGGCTGAAAATATTTCTAGGAACAAGCTTTTGAATCTACACACATATCATGGTAGTAAATACATGTCACATTAGTTTAATGATTTTCTTTGTGAAAGAGGAATTTCACATTAATGTAGGATGCCATATACACCTCAACAAAATGGTGTTGCAGAGCATAAGAATAGAACACTCCTTGAAATGACACGATGTATGGTTAAAGAAAAGCACCTTCTCGACAACTTTTGGATGGAAGCAGGCATGCATGCAAACTATGTGTAGGATTGCTACCCTATAAAAACGCTGAGACACATCACTTGTTATGAGGCTTGGAATGGAAATAAACCTATGATTAGTCATATGCTTGTGTTTGGGTGTTTGGCATGTGCTCTTATCCCATCATAACATTGTCACAAGCTTCATGACAAGGCAAAGAAATGTATACTTTTTGGTTATAGAACTAAAATTAAGGGATATTTCTTGTACCATGCATTGATGGACACAATTATTATGATTCAAGATGTGGTATTTGCTGAAATTTGAGTTTTCCCTCTACTTTAATGCAGAAAGCATCAAACAGTTAGCACACAACATGTGTTTGATACACTCATGCCTTTGTTACAGAGTGGTGTGCTTGACTATGGTAATCTAGATCATCCAAGCGAGGTTCAAAGGGCTGAAAAATTCCACAAAAATAGAGATAACACTTTTTAAGCAAACGTGGTTGAAAATTCCTAGCCAGACATGGTTGGAATTTCTAGAAACTTCCAACCATATATGGTTGAGCATCTACATGAAAATATGGCTGAAAATGAGCATGCAATTGAGCCACACATGATATATATGTTCATGATGTATTACATAATGAACACATGTCTATCAAGAGTGCACAAACTATGCTAGAGTCTCTAAAAAAAACTTTACAGGATGCAAATTGAGTGCATCTTTACTTGGCAGAGCAAGATCAAGCTCTCACTATGCATCAAGTAATTATGTGGATTATTCTCTTATTGCAATAGCATGTAATCAAGATCCACTTACTTTTGAGGATGCATGTGATGATCTAGAGTGGATGAGTGATCTGCAATCAAAAATGGATTCTATATATAACAATGCTACTTGGGCAGTAAGTGAATTGCCAAAAGGAATTAATGCCATCAGTACAAAGTGGGGTTATAAGATTAAGAGCAAGTTAGATGGTACCATTGATCGCTACAAAGAAAGATTACTAGTAGCAGGATATCCCCAAAAATATGGCAGAGTATGAGAAAATGTTTGCACCTACTTCACACATGACTACCATTTATACCATGGTTGCATTGGATGCCCAACTAGTTTGGAAAGTACATCTGTTCGACATTATAACAACTTTCTTCAATGGTGATTTGCAAGAAGAGTTTTATGTGAAGAAACCTCTTGGATTTGCCATCAAAGGGCAAGAGCATATGGTTTTATGCTAGCATAAAGCCTTGTATGTTCTTAAGTAAGCTCCATGTGCATGGTATGACATAATCCATAAGCACTTGATTTCTCTTAGCTTCACATGTAGTCCCATTGAAAGCACACTCTATATATGCAACGATGGGGTGGAGCTTCTTGATGTTGATGACATACTCTTGATTGGGTCATGTGATGCAAAAACCAACATTGTTATGAATAATTTGGAGCACACTTTTGATATCACTTATCTTGGACTTTTGAGCTACTATCTTGGCATCCAATTTGTATCCATTGAGGGGGGAATTGTATGCATCAAGCAAAGTATGTTGAAAAACTACTTCATTGTTTCAACTTTGAGGATTGCAAACAAGATGCCACACTAGTTGAGACAAGATTTAGGTTTGTAGTTGAGGATTCCAGTGATGCATTTGACACTTCTCTTTATCATCAAGTTGTGGGATGCCTTATATATGCATGCAACAGAAGGCCGGATATATAGTATGTAGTGTCCTAATCGAGTCCATTCATGCACAACCCTAGCATTAAGCATTGGAAAGCAATCACAAACGTATTTTTAGATATCTAAAAGGTGCTCTGAGTTTAGTTCTCTCTTGTGGAAAAGATATTCAGGCACCGTTGCATGCTTTTATAGATAGTTGTTGGGATGGTTTTTATGATACTCGTGTGTCCACTAGTGGTAATTTCTTTTTCCTTAAAGACTCATGCATACCTTTGTTGAGTAAGAAGCAACCTATAGTGGTGACATTGTATGAAGGAAAAGTTCATAAAAGAAAAGAATTGCTAAATAGGGACATGAGTCATCGAGTTGTAATAGGATTATTTGAGAAAACTCTAAAGAAATTTATTGAGCACAATTTCATATATTTATGGCAAGCAAACAAATTTAAGATGTGTGTCTCTGAAGTTCTAAGTGATGTTGTGGTGTCTATGATTGATTTTGCAGAAAACTATGCATTCTGTGAGCAATATGAAATACAATCTATGCATTGGTGGTCTGTACAAATAACCATTTGTGCATATCACATATTTTTTTTATGAAAGGCATCCTCAAAAGTTTATCCACTTCTTTATATCTAATGATAAGAAAAACAAGATCCTTTTTGTGCAACATCATTTCCAATTAAATTGGAAATGGTTGAGAGAGCTAAACCTTGGCTTACGCCAACATTGGGTATGGTCAAATGCTGTAGCTTCTCAATTCAAAGTTTAATGTCCATTTCACTTTCTAGGAAGATATCCAAGACTAACAAGCATGCCTATGCTATGGAGCTTCTTTACATCAAGGCAGGGGAAGGGAGAAAATGATGGTGTAGGCATACTTTTGGAAATGTTGCAAACCCATGAACAACTCAAACCTAACGGTGCAATGTTCAAGTGTGTTGTAGATGTTGTGGAATTTAACAAAGGACATTTGTATGGATCAAAAGATAGAGATGTCACATGAGTCTTATAGGAAGCGAATATTGATAAAGCAAATAGAGAGAAGGCTTGGGATTATAAGGGGACACCTCAAGTTTTGTTCTTGCATTTGATTCATGGATATTCAAGCTTAATGGAGAGTGCTTTGTTGTAGAGAACTAACATGTTATTGCTTTTATTGTGTTTAGGCTCAGTGGAAAAGATGCATCAACAAACACCATGTTTAAATTTGGGCCTACGATACTTTGAATCCTACTAGTGAATCAAATGACTCATCGATTTCCAATTTTATATTCAAAGGTGATGGACACTATGTATCAGATGCATCTGTAGTGGATGAATACTTTGGACTCAATGTAAAATAGGAAAATAATCAAGATGCAAATTTCTACTTATTTAATTGCACAAAAGTTAAACAACTCACTCCAAAAAATCTAGTGGATGCTTGGAGCAACCAAATAGCTTCAGGAACATATTATGTGGTGGGTTTATTTTATGAGAGACTAGAAGAAAACGTCCACAAGTTGTTAGAAACAATTCCACTAGCTTATATGTATTCTCGTCTCATAAGATGCATTCAAATACCCATGTTTATAGTCCATGATTGTTGAGGCTCATTTACCATTAATGGTGATGGCTATGAGGCTCTATACAATAGTATGCCCTAGGATTTGTAATACTTGTGCGATGAAAGGCCATTTTTTCAGTGTGGCACTATGTAGTACATAAATTCACTACTACATAATTATTAACCACCTTCCTAAGTAACCATTTCCTAAACTTTTGTAAGTGTACACCGTGTAACAAATAACAACCAATGTGTGAGGAATAAGAGCTAATGGTTAGAATCTGTGTTTGAACCAGTGTATGGAACATGTTCCAATTGAGAATTAACTAGGAATCAATAAGTTACAACCAACTACTAAGAGGAAGTAGCTAATGGCTAGCTAATCAATAAGTAGCTAACTATAAAGTAAGTAGCTAACAAGTTATAACTAACAACTAACATGAGATCATTAATTGCTAATTGCTAATAAGAAATCACTAATAGCTAACATGAAGTAGCAAACATGTAGATCATTCTCCATCTTACCTATAGCCAAACATTTTTATAATCAATAACATTTTTGAGCTATTGAAAATTTCACACAGATATAATATGAAGCATAGACAACAAAATATTTTAATAACTTCGATGCAAAATAGGTTGATTAGGAAACTTGATTTTAGTTATAGATTTGGACAATATCACATGTTGTGATAGTAACCATTACAATATCACATGTGTTGATATATTTGCTAATTTCTTTAAGCATTTTCCATAAACTACGATAGAGTGGCACATTTTTGTACATCAACACCTAAAAATTTTGTTGGTGATCTAGTCATGCCAGATGCTAAGAGTACCTTACAATAGTTTTTCTTCAAGGAGGTCTCATTTGCAGCATTTGGTTTTACTATTTGGCTAAATAGATAGTTTGATTGCTAAATAGCTAGATAGGTAGATAGTTGGATAATTATTTATCTAGAAAGATAGTTGGATAACTACATAGCTAGATATCTATATAGATACATAGCTAGATGACTATTTAGCTAGATAGATGGTTGGATAACTGTTTAACTAGACAGGTAGATATATGGATAATTATTTTGCCCGATAGATAGTTGGATAGCTATTTAGCTGGACAGAAAGATAGTTGAATAAAATTTTAGCTATTGTATAGCTATTTAGCTTCATAAGTAGACAGCTTGATAACTATTTATCTATTAGGTAGCTATGTAGATAGATATGTAGGTAGCTGTATAAATCTTTAGCTAGTAGGTAGCTATTTAGATGGATAAGTGGATAGTTAGATAACCATTTAGCAAACATGAGGCTATTTCACTAGATAGATAGATAACTAGACCACTATTTAGCTAGATACATAGTTGGATAGCTATTTAACTAGATAGGTAGATAGCTAAATAGCTTTCTAGCTAGTGGATAGCTATTAAGCTTCTTAGGTTGATAGTTGGATAACTACCTAGCTATAAGCTAGTAGCTAGATGTATAGGTGGATAGCTATATAATTGTTTATATTTCAAAGTAATTTTGAAATAGGTAAACTAGGACGTGCATAGAAGTGGTATAGAGTCCTAAAAAGTATCCATATTAACATGCTTTCACCTAGAATTACTTTGATCTTATCTTCATCTTTGGAGATTCCATTATTCAATAGAATGTGACCATTAATACACAATTTGTAGGGTTAGGCTAACTCTATATTGTCCAAACTTATAGAAAATATGCCTTATTTATAGTATATGGTCAGTTCTTTGCGAACATTATGTGCACAAACTTTCCACATAAACTTCCATGCTTTTTCATAAGAACTCCTTGAGTATGTTGCACATTAATCTTTGGAAGGTTACATGAGTATTAGCCAAGATGAATGGAGTTATGTGTAAGTTTCCCATTCTATCACAAAACCTATCTTATGTTGGTCTTTAGGGCAACGGAGGTCCATTATGCATGTTGCAGATCAAGCTTTCTTGGCTAGTCAAAAGGGCAAAGGTAAATGGAACTCATCTACTAGTAAGCAGAACTTTTCTACTTCTACATAATCAAATAAGGATGAAAAAGAGGAGAAGAAAATAGAAAAGTAGATATTGTTTTGTGAATATTGTAAAAGAAATGATCATGTCATAAAGAGCTATCCAAAAGTAGCTCCAAAAGAGGAAAACAAAAAAAGAGGCTAGAATGATTGTTGTAGAGGCCTCCACACTAAAATGAGAATCTAGAAATCTTGTGCAGAATGCAGAATAGACTTTCACTACTATTTGCAGCTATGACCCATCTTAGTGTATAACTGCAAAAGACTCAAATGTTTGCCAGTAATTTGATAGTGGGGCGACCAAACATAGTGCCTTGCATCATCGTTTCTTCACTTCACTTGAGCCTTCCCCTTTAGGGAATACTATCATATGTGACAATATTTCCTCTTATCCTTCCATGGGAGTTGTTAAGATCATTTTGACTACTACTAATGGTAGTTCTCTTACATTGTTAGATGCTTTGTTTGTGTGAGGGATCAAGAAAAGCTATTATGTATAAGCTCATAGATTATGCAAAATCTATGAATGATTTAGCATGTGCAGCTCAAGATTGTCAAGCTATGTCAAATGCAAAGCTTTGTTATGGACACTTTGGTCATCTGAATTTTGGTAGTTTGGTGTGCTTGTAGAAATCTAAAATGGTGTCCTCTCTACCCAAACTTGAGGCACCTGGTAAACATGAATGTGAAGGCAATATGTTGGGAAAAATGCAATGTTCCTCCTTCCCAAAAGATGGTTCAGTATGACCTACACAGAAAGTGCAGTTTGTTCATAGTGATGTTTGTGGTCCTATGGAAACACCTTTTTTGGGAGCTACCTTCACTTCCTCACCTTTATTGATGATTTTTCTAAGCATACATGGGTATATCAATTGAAAGAAAAGTCCAAAGTGTTTACATGCTTTAAATAGTTTGTGGTTTTTGCTGAAAATATGTTAACATGTAAAATGGGCACCCTCCATTCTAATTTGCAAGAGGGGGGAATTTATGTCTTTTCATTTTAATGTGTTTTTGGCTGAACATGGGATAAAACATCAATGTATAGTGTCCTATACACCTCAATAGAATGGAGTTGCTAAAAACAAGAATAGGTCACTCATGGAGATGGCAAGGTTTATGGTAAAGAGTTAGGCTTTACCACATAGTTCTAGCTTGAGGTTGTTATGTGTGCAACATGTGTATTTAACACGTGTCCCTAAAGCATTGCAATCTATCACTCCATATGAGGCTTGGCATGGTTGCAAGTGATCTGTTGCTCATTTGTGTGCCTTTGGTTGTTTGGCATATGCATTAGTGCCTGACCAACAATGTAAAAAATTGGATGATAAAGCACTAAAATGTATTTTTGTTGGGTAGAGTTTCGAAAGAAAGGATATCGTCTATACCATCCACAAAATAAAAGAATTTTGGTTAGCAATTACGTTGTTTTTGTGGAAGATGAAATTCAACCATTGCTTTCATGTACTAAGGAGACATCAATTAGCTCAAAATGACACTTTGCTGCCTCTTTTACAAGTGGAGAATCTAGTGCTGGTCTAAATGAGGCAAATTCAAAGCCTTTGTAGGTTCCACATGATGATGTACATCATTCCATTTCTGATGCAGATTTACATGATGCACTTGTTGATGAGAGGTCTGATATAGAGGAGGCAAGACCTATGCCTAAATGGCTAGTAGATACTTTGCGAGATAGCGAATTAAATGCACGTCTATCATATCATACTCCTTCAGGCTCTCATGGTGCTTCTTTTGCATCCGATTTCTATGATGTGGTTGCCTCTATTCTTTGTGATGAGAATGAGCATGTTTCGTTTGATGAAGAATAAAATTAAAAAACTTGGATGGCTGCTATGGAATCAAAATATGATGCTATTATGAAGAATGGTACATGTTCTTTATGTGACTTGCCTCTTGGAAAGAAGGCCATTGGCACTAAGTGGGTATACAAGGTGAAGCATAAGCATGATGGAACACTTGACAAGTATAAGGCTATGGTTTTTGCAAAAGGTTATACTCAAGAAAGAGGCATTGATTTTGATGAGACCTTTGCTCCTTCATGCTGAATGACTATTGTTCGTAGCATCTCTTCCCTTGTAGCTCATCATGGTTGGAACATACATCAATTGGACATTAAAACTACATTTGTGAGTGGTGACTTGCATGAAAGAGGAAGTGTATGTTTTTCAACCTCATGGTTATGTGGAGAAAGTCCATGAAGACAAAGTGTGCAGTTTCGAAAAGGGATTATATGGTTTGAATCAAGCACCATATGCTTGGTATGAATAGATACATTCCTACTTGATTGCGCATGGTGTATTTCTGCTCAAGAGGAGGTTAGTGAAGAAGAAGGAAATAGTTTGTCATCAAGAATCCATATTATTACTAGATTAATTCCTACAGAAGAACTATCCAGATGGGATTCAAGGGATGGACAAACACTTTCATATATTGCTACACGAGACAAGAGGCATATTATGCCCCAAATCAAGACATGCAAAACCTCTTAACAAGCTTGATTGGTGTTGGAGAATCTCTATCAGAGAAAAATCCCTACTAGGAAAGCTCATCCAAGGAGACAACTAGTCAACACAGGGATGAAAGTTGGTGAGTCGATTTCGTCACATATTTTAAAGATTAAAGATTTACAAGATCTGTTACTCAATGCTGGAGTCAATATTTCAAATTAAGAGATGGTAAATAAACTTCTAAACTAACTGCCATCTATATTGTGCTTTTGTTACTTCTTTATCTCTCTCTAAAAGAGATAGAGAACTTTCATTTGAAGAGATATGGTTCCTATTACTTCAAGATGAAGACCAACAAAAGAGTATGGAAGAGAATGATGAAGCCATTTGACCATTGTTGAAGGGAAAGAAGAAGAAGAAGGAGACAAAGAATGAGAAAAAGATTTAGAAATCCAAAAAGGAAAGTAAATCTTCTAACACTAAGTCTTCTATTACTACCGCTAATGCTCCTTCTACACCCAAAGAGACTACATCTGATTCAAAGAAAGGAGTATGCCACTACTGTAAGAAACCAAGTCATTTCATAGTAGAATGCAAAACAAGAATTTTTAATGAGAAGATGAAAGCATCAGGTAATAGTGCTAAAGATGATCCAAAACCTAAATCTTCAAAGGTATATTCATATGCATGTGTTACTATTGAAGATGTAGCTTTTGGTTAGGCAACATTAAATGCAATCTTAGATAATCCTTCGATTTTATATTCTAGAGATGCTAAGCATATGACAAGTTGTACAAAGGTATTTTCCTCTCTTACTAAATCTTTGGATAGAAGAGTGACCATTGTAGATGTTCATGATTTGGATGCTGTTGGACTTGGAAAAGTAAGCCGTAAGTCTAGAGTAGGTGAAAATTTCACAATTTCCAATGTTCTTTATGTTCTAGAAATAAAGAAGAATTTTCTCTCTAGCTCTACTTTGTTGTCAGATGGTTATAAAGTTGTTTTTAAGAAAGACTCATGTCAGATCCTCTCACTTGATGAGCAGCATTGTCTACTTCAAGGTGAAAATAGAAGTGGCATCTTTGTGTTATCCAAAATTAGTCACATGCAAATGTTTCTAGTTCTAATACGCCTAAGAAGAACATGAAGCCATGGCATGCTAGATTTGGTCATATCAATTACACATCTCTCATGCACATCAAAGATCAAGAAATGTTTGAGAGTTTGCCTACTTTTGCGTTACCAAAAGATTGAGAGACATTTGAAGAATCTCTTGAAAGAAAGCTTCACAAACTACCTTTCAAGAAGCATGGGTACATCATAGCCACAAGGAAGTTGCACATCATTCATTCAAATGTGAATGGTCCAACGAGAATAAATTCTATTCAAGGCTTCAAGAACGTATTTACTTTTATTGGTGATTTCTCAAGATATTCGTGGATTTACCATCTTAAAGTGAAGTCCAAGGTTTTTCCTACTTATAAGAAATTATTATCTATGGATGAAAATGAATGTCATTCAAAGATGCAAATTTTGAGAAGTGATAGAAGAGGAGAGTACATGTCTAAAGACTTTAAGTCTTTTCTTGAAGACAAACATCTCTCTCATCAACTCACTATTGCTTATATGCCAGAATAGAATGGTTTTGCAGAGAGAAAGAATAGGATACTTATTGAGATTATGTGTAGTATGATGTCATCCAAAAATCTTTCTTCCAAGTTTTGGTTTCATGTACATACAACTAATCAGATTCTAAATAGATATTCCACAAATGCTTTAAAGGTCATTACACCTTATGAAGCTTATTATGGGAAGAAGCCCAATGTGAGTTACTTCAAAGTATTTGGTTTCGGAACTTATGTTCACATTGAGACGAAGGATCATGGTAAGATTGATGTAAAAGCCATTAAATCCGTGTTTACTAGTTATGCAGTTGAAAGCAAAGGATGTAGATTCTATCTTCTATATAGAAGTGATATCTTGCTCTCATGCAATGCATATATTGCGAAAAGACAAATTTATGATGAGAAGGAAGATATTTTAGATTTTGTAAAAGCTGATTGTTGGGAAAGATAGATGGACACTCCAAGAAATGAGTAGGTACTGTCGAATCCTGCTTTGTACCAGCCCCTTCTTGCTTCATAGTTGAGTTGTAGGCCCTCGTAGCTTTCCAATGACACTATACAAGTGCCTATGAACTTTGGAAATGATGTGAGAAATGATTCAACCAAAAAGACTACTTCCAAGTTGAAGGATTTATGAAACCTTGTATTTTTGTTCACACACCTGTTGCTTGTTATGCTCAGTGCTTCCAGTACAGTAGGAATTAGAACAATGCCTTTTGGAGATATCAAATTAGCATAGTGAGCTAATGATTCCAAGTGGAATTACTTAAAAGGATGCACTATACACAGAGCAATCAATTTAAAAATCAAATCATTACCCTCGATTTTTCAGGACCTCTGTAGAGTTTGACTAGTGAGTGCTTCGACATGCTTTTCTCCAAATCTGCTAAATGGATTATCTTCAAAATTTTTGAGCATGTAGACTTGTAGCTGATTCCAACAAGCTATAGAACATTAAAAATGGTAAAGAAATGATTGAGATATGAGCAGTACAGGTTGACTATTATGAGTGACTATGATAGAGAGACCATAGATGAGAAGTATTCATCTATTGTATTAGAACACAATGTTGTACATGATCATTAGCATGATAAACAATGCCTAATGATTGTGAGTAGTATAGGCTATGATGCAAGCCATACTCTCTTACAATGTGGTCAAGGAGAACTCGGATATGGAGTCACACATCCTGCAAGTTCTCACACATCTTTTATAGATAGGATATTTGAATTTGAATTTGAATCCTCCATTGGCTCTCACTAAAAGTAGTCCTCCAATCTAGGAGATATTCTCTCACTTGGATTTGTTACTTTTCCAACTAACAATTTCATGAGTTAAGTCGTAGTTACAAATATTCTTTCAAGTCAAAGAGTGACTTTTACAAATGTTAAAAGATAAAAAAACTTCCTAGCAATGGTTTCCATGGAGCTCCAATTGTACATAAGCTCTAGCCAAATGTGTAGGCTTGATATTTGCACCAACAGCTCACCCTCAAGCCAAACATTTTGGCTTGGTCCTCTTCTTCAATCTTCTCAAATGTCTTGCAATCCAATCATAGACTTAAACCTCCAAAGTTTTGTACCATCTAATGCTTTAGTCAATACGTATGCACATTGCATATTAGTTGATACATAAGCTAACTAAATTTCTTTGCTCAATAGCTTCTCTCTCACATAATGATAGTGGACCTCTATATGCTTGGTCCTAGCATGATAAATAGGATTTGTTGCAAGATGTAGTAAGCTTGTATTATCTCCAAAAGTCATTGGAGATGTAGTATGCAAACCCAAATCTGTATATAACAGTCTGATCCATATGGCCTCTTGAGTAGCATTGGCCAATCCTCTATACTCTACCTCTGTAGAAGATAAAGAAACAGTAGGTTGCTTATTTGAAGATGATGATATAGGTTTATCACCTGCAGAAGATAGGTAACCTGAGGTACTTCTTCTATCATCTTTGCAACCAGCCCAATCTGCATCTGAATATATCTTGATGTCCAAATCTGAGGTATACGGAAACTATAATCCTTGATTTTGAGTGCCCTTAAGGTACTTCAAGATCGTCTTGGCAGCTTCCAAATGAGATGCCCTAGGTCTGTGCATAAATTGACTCAAAACACTTACTCCATAAGCAATATCAATCCTTGTCAATGTAGCATAGTTCAAGCTTCCCACTATGCTTTGGTAACCTGCAATATTCTCAAGCACATCAACTTCATGAGCACTTAACTTTTGGTTTACCTCTATTGGAGTACTTGCAACTTTGGCATCCTACAAATGAAACTTCCTCAACATGTCCTGTATATACTTCCTCTCAATAACATAAATTCCAGAGTTAGTATAGACTAACTCAAGTCCAAGAAAATATTTTAGTGATCCAAGGTCACTAATTTTGAGCTCCTGCATCATCTGATTCTTGATCTGCTTGATGCCATTAGCATTATTACCTGTGAGTATGATATCATCAACATATACACATAGGTACATTACCTCTGAATTTCTCCTCTTAACAAATAGAGAAGTATCTGCTTTACTCATGATGAATCCTTGATCCTGAAGGTATGTAGTCAACCTATGGTTCCATGCCCTAGGTGCGTGCTTCAATCCATAAAGAACTTTGTTCAATTTACACACATATGTTACCTGGCTTGGATCCTCATAGCTAGGAGGTTGAGACATGTACAGCTCCTCTGAAATCCAGCCATTTAGAAATGCATGTTTTACATGCAATTGATACATGTTCCAATTCTTTGATGCAGCCACACTTACCAATACCCTGATGGTTGGCATTTTTGCCACAGGTGAGAATGTTTCTTCATAATCAACTCCTTGAGTTTGTGCAAAACCTTATCCAAAGTTCTAGCTTTGTACCTTCTTATTCATCCATCCAAATTCCTCTTGATCTTATAGATCCATCCAAATTCCTCTTGATCTTATAGATCCATCTACAACCAACTACCTTCATAGACTCCTTGTTTGGCACTAGCTCCCAAGTATCATTCTCCTTGAGTGCCTTGATTTCCTAATCCATAGCTTCCTTCCATTCTGTCTTGGTCTTTGCCTCTTGATATGATGATGGCTCTTCGAATGACAAGTCTTTTGCAAGATAAACAGAGTGCTTAGTAACTAAGGAAGTGTCATACCCATATCTGATTGGCTTCTTGCTCTCCCTTTGTGATCTTCTGATTGCTTGGTTGGATGATTCAGGTATATCTTCTAGCTTCTTCATCTTGACTTTGCCTTTGGATTTCCATGCCTTGAATTCTTCCAGGTTGATGATGTCCTCAACCTCTGAGTTAATGTCTTCATTCTGATTAGGCTCCTCCTTAGTGAGGCTTGGAAACTCCTCTTCCAAGTCATAAGGTAGATTTACTTTCCTGCATTCACTTTCAAACCAAGAGATATTCTCATCAAAGACAACATCTCTACTAACCATGAATCCTTTGTTTGAAGGATTGTAGAACCTGTATCCTTTTTTATTCAAGTCATACCCTATGAAATGCACTTCTCTACCTTAGAGTCTAGATTACCTCTTATTTGAGAAGGGATATGCACATAAGCAACACATCCAAAGATCCTGCAATGATCAAGTGAAGGTCTTCTACCATGCCATGCTTCATATGGGATCATCCCATTAAGAGATTTAGATAGCAACCTATTTATAAGGTAACTAGTAGTAGATACACTCTCTGCCCACAAGTAATTAGGTAATTTTTTCTCATTTAGCATTGACCTAGTTGTTTCAACAATTAATCTATTTCTCCTCTCTGCCACCCCATTTTGCTCAGGGATATACCTTGTTGTGATTTCTCTGTTGATTCCTCTGTCCTGCAAGAATGCTTTAAACTCATTTGAGAAGTACTCACCTCCTCTATCTGACCTTAGTCTCTTTAGACTTCTTCCTGTTTGGTTCTCAGCAAGTGCAAGATACTTTTTAAAGCAACTTAATACTTCATCTTTGTGCTTCATAAAATATAGGACACTCAACCTACTGAAATCATCAATGAAAGATACATGATACCTTGATCCAAAAATTGAGAGATCCTTACTTCATCCCCATACATCTGTATGGAAAAGCTCTAGGTAGTCCTCACGCATGTAGCCTTTCCTTGAGAAGGGTAGCCTGTGAGATTTTCCAAGCTGACAAGCACCACATTTATAAATCATGTGTTGCTTGGATACATTAGGTATCCCAAGCACACATTGATCTCTACATATTTTCTTTAAGGTTCTTTCCCCAACATGCCCTAATCTCTTATGGAAAAGTTCAAGCTCTGATAGTGTTTGGTCTTTGTAACTATAATGTAATATTCCTTGTATCCTCAAGTTCAAAAGTGAATAATCTACCTGTCTTTTCTCCTTTGGCAATTCTCTTGAATCCATGTTGGGGATCCTCCACAAATGCTCCATATTGGTTGAACCTGACTTGCAAACCCTTTTCCACAATATGTCCAACACTCATCAAATTTTTGGTAATTGTAGGTACATATAGAACCCTGCTCAACAAATTCTTATTTTCATCAGAGGTCTTAATATTTCCTACTTAAATCACTGAGTGCTTGGTGTCATCACCTGTTTGTACCTGATGCTTATCCTTTGGTTCCTCAAGGTGAGAGAGAAGAGCTACATTGTCTCTCACATGGTTTGCGCATCCTGAGTCAATGTAGAAGGGATGGTCATCATTTATACTTCGTTTTGAAGTCATATTCATAATTAGAAGATAATCCTCTTGCTCCTCTGTTTAGTTGTTGCATTATTTCCTTGATTTGTAGCCTCCTTGGTATTTGCTATTGTAGTTGTTGTTATTGTATCCTTGATGGTGATTGAATCTTCCTCTTGATTGTGTATATCCACCTCTTTGATATCCTCTACCTCTCTGATTCTTGAAGTTCCTGTAACACGGATATGTAGTATGATTTGAGAATCCATAAATATTACATGATGAGGAGTTATAAGGTCTCCCCCTACCTTGCTTAACCCCTTTTCCCCTTCCTTTTGAGGTTCTACCTCTCCCTGCATAGTTGGCTTGGGAGGTACCTCCTTCATCCTCAATCTTCTTGCTCTTCCCTTTCTCTTTGGACTTACTTTTATCAGTGTATAGGGCAAAAGAGCTATTACCTCTTGATGAATCTCCATTCTTGTTGAGCTTGGCTTCATGGGTAAAGAGTTGCCCCATGAGAGTGGTAAGGTCTGGAATCTGCATGTCCATGTACAAGTCCATGGCAGTTGTAAAGCTCTCCCATTTGTCGTAAGCTTTAATACCATTTATTACTTGTCTTAGAATCTGCTCCTCTTCAATTTCTTCTCCTATGCTTGCCAATTGATCAGCTACATCTTTTACTTTGGTCACATACTTTGAGATGCCTTGCTTGGGTTGCTTTCTTTGAGTGGTGAACTCAATCCACAATTGGTTCTTCCTAGCCCTTGTGTTGGAAGAGAAATATCAAGACAATGTCTCCCAAGTCTCTTGGGATGTCTTACATTTCCTAATGTGTGGAAGAAGAAAATAAAAAATTGAGTTATGTAAGTAAGACCTTGCTAATGCATGCTTGGCACACCATGTGTTGAGTCTTTCATGCTCCTCTCTTGTAGGCTTTCCTTTGCTTCTGAATATGGGCATCTCATCATCTCCTAAGATGTATCCATAGAGGCTCCTTCCTTGCAAGTATGTCTTCATCGTCAAGGACCATGCTTGATAGTTGTTCCTGTCCAATTTATCAATGAAAGAAGGAAAACCATCTCCCATTTTACCTTAACTTTGCTCTGATACCACTCTTGGGAAAGATGGATGGGCACTCCAAGAAATGATTAGGTACTGCCAAATCTTGCTTTGTAACAACCCCTTCTTGCTTCAGAGTTGAGTTGTAGGCCCTCTTAGCTTTCCAATGACACTATACAAGTACCTATGAACTTTGGTAATGATGTGAGAAATGATTGAACCAAAGTAGACTACTTCCAAGTTGAGGATTAATGAAAACCTTCTATTTTTGTTCACACACCTACTGCTTGTTATGCTCAGTGCTTCGAGTACAGTAGGAATTAGAAGAATTCCTTTTGGAAATATCAAATTAGCTTAGTGAGGTAACGATTCCAAGTGGAAATTCTTAAAATGATGCACTATACACAGAGCATTCAATTTAGCAATCAAATTATTACCCCCAATTTTTTAGGACCTCTGCAGAGTTTGACTAGTGAGTGCTTTGACACGCTTTTCTCCAAATTTGCTGAATGCATTATCTTCAAAACTTGTGTTGCTCATATCTCGGTCAATTCTCCACCAAATTCAATGATCTATAGCTTTTGGAATCAGCTCCAAATTATCTACATGCTGATAAATTTTGAACGAAATCCATTCATCCAATTTGGAGAAAAGCACATCAAAGCACTCACTGGTCAAACTCTACAGAGGTCCTAAAAATCGGGGATAATGATTCATTTGTTAAATTGATAGCTTTGTGTATAGTGCATCATTTCAAGTGATTTCACCTTGAATCATTAGCTTACTAATCTAATTAGATACATCTAAAAGGAATTTTTCTTATTCCTATTGTATTGGTAGCACTGAGCATAACAAGCAGTAGGTGTGTGATAAAAAATAGAAGGTTTTCATTGATCTTTCTATTTGGAAGTAGTCTGTTTTGATTCAATCTTTTCATATATCATTTCCAAAGTACATAGGCACTTGTATAGTGTCTTTGGAAAGCTAAGAGGGCCCACAACTCAACTCTGAGACTACCAGGGGCTAGTACTAAGCAGGATTTCGCAGTACCTACTCATTTCTTAGAGTGTCCATCCATCTATCCCAATAGACATTCTCTTCAATGTCCCTATGTGCAGCATTTTTATGCATGCTAACAGGAGAACTAGTATCCTCAAACACCACTCTTCTCACTTCAACCTCCTTAATGGGATGTTTCTACATCTTAGACTCATTGAAAATCACATCACTACTTTTGATTACTAACTGTGTTTCAGGATCTCATAAGCGTTATCCAAATTGTCCTTCTCGACCATATCCAATAAAAATGAATTTCTTTGGCTGTGTGGTCCAACTTTTCTCTAAGATTCTTGGGTATATGAACATATGCTTCACACCCAAAAACTCAAAGATGATCATAATATGGTGGCTTCCCTATCCATAACTCTTGTGCCGCTTTCAAACCTTTCATAGTACTAGGTCAAAGGTTAATCACATGGTCTGTAGTCAGTACTACTTCTGCCCAAAATCCTTGTGAAAGGTTTGCATGATGCAACATAGAGACTACTCTATTCTTAATAGTTCTATTCATCCTTTTCGGCTACACCATTTTGTACTGGGGTATAAGGAGCTATAAAATCTGTACAAATTCCCCTAGATTGACTAAAAGGGCTGAATTCATGTGAGGTATACTCACCCCCATTATCTGAACATAAAGCTTTGAGCTAAGTTCCTTTTTCACTCTCAACTGAAGCAAGCCATTTTCTGAAAGTAGGGAATAGGTCATCCTTCGATTTGATAGCATATACCCAAACATTTCTAGTAGCATCATCTATGAAAGATACAAAGTAAAGAGAACCACCTAATGACCTTGTGGGCATAAGACCACACACATCTGTATGAACGAGATCTAACGGCTGAATTGAAGAGTCAATATGCATTCTAGGCACATTTTTTGTTTGCTTTCCATATTGAAAATGCTAACAAAATGAAAAAACCATGCCAAATACAAGTCATAGGCTATTGAGTAATGAATAACAAGTGTTCTTTCTATGATACAAATAATGGATAAAGTGAGCCAACTTTGCTTCCTTTTTCAATAACCATATTCCCTTTGATATGGGAAAGGACTGAGCATAGAAGACCACCTTGTAACTAAGGTCATCAAGTTGATCAGATGTTATCAAGCTACATGATAACTAAGGTACATGGCATACATTATGCATAGTAAATTTTGAACCATCAATGAACTGGACAATCACATCTCCAATCGCCACAATGTCACACTGGTAAGAGTCATCAAGTGTCACGGTACCAAGAGACTTTGTTGCATAATTAGAGAACCATGGAACTAAGAACATGGAATCTAGCAGCCATGTGAGGGAAAGAGAATCATCCATAAGAGCCTTAGTTGGCACAGTACTATTAAGTTTGAACACATTAGCATCATCAAAAATACCATTAATTTCTTCAATCTTCACAGTCAAACTAGATGGTGTAGGTAATTGTTTAACATGCCCATCAACATTCTGTCCTTTACCTTTAGCATTCTTTAATGCATAGCATTCTTTCTTCATGTGTCCTTTCTTATGACAATAATGGCATTTTACATCCCTCTTCCTTGATTTACTTCTACTCTTATTCTGTTGACCATTATTTTCCTTGTTCTTGCTCTTGCATGTTGACCATTATTTTCCTTGTTTTCGCTCCTGCCATGTTGCTTATTCTTTCCTTGGTGAGAATCACAAACACTATATGCATCTCCACTCTGAGTGCCAACCATAGATTTTCTATGAATCTCCTCACTCAAGAGTGCCCCACGTAAGTCATCATAAACTAGTTTACCACGAGGTGCACTATCGCTAATAGCTATGCAAAATGTATCTTGATGGCAAGGTGCATAGCAACAAGATTGCTTTCATTTCATTATCCATGTCCAGTTTCTGAGCCTCTAAATGGGAGAATATAGTATGAAACTCATTCAGATGAGCACCAGCACTATCTGTATCCTTCATGCAAAAATCATATAACTTTATCATCAGGTACACTTTGTTTGATGCCGTTTCTTTTTCATATGTATTGCATAACTTCTTACAAAGATCTTCTTAATTTTCACAGTCCAATATTATAAAGAAAACATTACCTGCCAAGTGCAATTGAATGATAGACTTGCCCATTTCATCTAACGCATCCCAATCATGTTCATTCATCTTAATAGGCTTCTTTGAGATTCCATTTATTGGCTTCCTTTGCCTCCTTTGAATCAGCACATCTTTAGTATAATTCATGCATAGAGCAAAGTTTGTGCCATCAAATTTTCGGATCTCAAAATGGTCTTTACCCTACAAGTTATAGCTCCTCCTCAGAACACTAGCACTAGGTTGTGATACACCAAATGTGCTTAAGACTGCTAATGCCGTGATGGTAGAGAACTAAATAGAATGATAATGGAGCTAGAAGAGTCCAAACCTCACTAAGTCTCAATGAAGGATGAACAAGTGTTAGATTCTGGGAGAGAATTCAGCACTCTTCATAGAGAAATGGATTAATAAAGAGTAAAGACCAACCAAAAGGAGTATGGGAGAACAAATATGCTCACACCAATAAGTGTATCAAGGAGTAAATCGACCACTGTATAGTTGATAAAACTAAAATTCTTGAAAACTTTTGCCAGAGTATCCTCTGCAAAATGAGCACATGACTAGTGTCAAAATCTCATAGATATGCAAGTACTGACATGTTTACTTGCATAGTGAATCAGTGAGTCCACTAGATATAATCAATCACCCAGAGAAGCCAACTAGGCTTATCCAGTACCTATGAATAACTATCATACATCTCCTATGGCAAGGCTGGGTAAGCCTTCCACCTTCATCACTGAAGAGACCCTAACATCTAGGTGTCTCCAAGTTAAGAAACCTCACCTTGACCCTCTTTATCAAACGTAAAGACTTTATGAAAAAACATAACCGCTATATCAATGACCACATCCGCATACATAAGCAGTATCCATAGAAGCATAGATAGTGTGTATGTGCTCAATATATGTAGTAAAATAGCATTGGGAGGTTGAATTTGGTGCTCAAACACTAGCCCAAAACACTTGCAAGTGTCTCTCAATTTTGTTCTTTAGGCTCAAAAAACTTGCATAGACTTGTGGTGGCTGCTCCCACCACAACTAAAACCTTTCAAGAAACCTGTGGACTAGCTAGCATGGCTAAAACACTACCCCAAAAGGTGAAATTTTTTTGTTGATGTAATACAAAGAACATTGTTCTTAATGGTCTTGGACCTCTCTGAAGATAATTATCCACAAAAGTACTCCAAAATGGCTCCAAAAACACCCCAAAAATGCTTCAAAATAGGCATTGAAAACAAAGAATGAAGCTTTGAGGACCCAAACACTACAACATATGAGGGGCATACTGACGCTACATATACCGACGGTCACACTCGGCGTCAGTATGGGCATTCGAAAATGTCACTTAGAGATACCGACGGTCAAGTGACCGTCGGTCTGACCGTTTTAAACGGATCGTCGGTGTGCCCCCCCGTCGTCGGTATATGCATCGGTATAAGCGTTCGTATATGCGTCGGTATGAGCGTCGGTATAAGCATTAGTAATTTACTGGAAATTACCGACACCTATACCGACGGATATACCGAGGGCGAGTTTTAAACATACCACGAACCTAAGAGCAAAACTTCACATTTTTGCGCGTGTTTGATTACTATTGGTCTTCTGTTGAACTTGCACGTGCGAACCGAATTGCAACCTGCATTGTATTGTGCACACACACACACAGATCTGTCTCTCCACACACACTCTCTCTCTCGGCTTAGATCTCACATCTTGGTAAGTGCTGCACGTACTGTTAGCATTTGTGTTTCTCTATGCTTTAGGTTTTATATTTCTCTTTTCTTTGATGTTGCAGAAGTTCTTTGGCGTCGATTGTTTGGAATTGGACAATAGACGACATACATTACGCTTTGACGACAAGGATCTAAAAGAGCGACATACTTGTAAGTGATTGTTTTATTCTCTATTGATAGAGAGAGGAGAGAGAGAAGGAGAGAGAGAAAGAGAGAGATGAGAGACAGAGAGAAAGAGAGAGAAGAGAGAGAGAGAGAGAGAGAGAGAGAGAGAGAGAGAGAGAGAGAGAGAGAGAGAGAAAGAGAGAGAGAGAGAAGAGAGAGAGAGAGAGAGAGAGAGAGAGAAGAGAGAGAGAGAGAGAAAGAGAGAGAGAGAGAGAGAGAGAAAGAGAGAGAGGAGAGAGAGAGAGAGAGAGAGAGAGAGAGAGAGAGAAAGAGAGAGATAGAGAGAGAGAGAGAGAGCGAGAGAGAAAGTGAGAGATAAAGAATAATGAAAGAAAAGAAGATAGAGATAGGAAAATAGAGCATACATACACACACACATACACACACATTTACACATTTACACATGCATACATACACACATACATGTACACACATGCATGCTTACATACACACACCTATACACACATGCATGCTTACATACACACACATATACACACATGCATGCATACACATACATACAAATTTACACATACATAAACACACATGCATACACACATACATACACACACATATACACATATGCATACATACACATACACACACATATACACACATACATACACACACACATATATACACACATATACACACATGCATGCATACATACACACACATATACACACATGCATGCATATACACATATACACATATACACACATACATACATACACACATGCATACACACATGCATACACACATACATACACACACATGCATACACACATACATACACACATACATACACACATACATACACACAAATGCATGCATACATACGCACACATACACATACACACACATGTACACACATGCATAAATACACACACACATGTACACATGCATACATACACACACATATATACACACATGCATACATAGACACATATACACACATGCATGTATACATACACACACACATGTACACACATGCATACATACACACACATGCATACACACATACATACACACATACATACACACACATGCATACACACATACATACACACATACATACACACATATACACAAATGCTAGTGTTTTAATTAAATATATAAATTTTTTATTTTGAAGTTTTTTTTTACATCAAATATATAAAAATAGGATTAGGGTTTTTATGCTATTTACACATACATACACATACACTATATATATATATATATATATATATATATATATATATATATATATATATATATATATATATATATATATATATATATATATATATATATATATATATATATATATATATATATATATATATACATGTATATACACATGTATACAGAAATATACATATTTTAGGTCTAGATATTTAAGATTAGGGTTTTAGGGTTTAGGCATGCATATAACTCAATTATATTTATATTGAGAGAAAATATAGAGAAAATTAAGAAAGAAAAATTTGAATATATAACTAAATATATATATAAAATATGATTAGGGTTTTAGGATTATGGGTTTTTTATAGGTGTTTAAGTATTTATGTTTTAGTATTTCAGCTTTAAGTCTAAGTCTTTCTGATTAGGGTTTTAGGGTTTTAATACCTACATAACATATATATACACAAACACACATATACATATAATACATACATACATGTAGATACACATGCATACAAAAATATACATATTTTAGGTTTAAATCTTTAAGATTAGGGTTTTAGGGTTTTAACACCTACATAACATATATACACACATACACATACACATATAATACATATATACATGTAGATACACATGCATACAAAAATATACATATTTTAGGTCTATATCTTTAGGATTAGGGTTTTAGGGTTTAGGCATACATATAACTCAATTATATTTATATTAAGAAAAGATATAGAGAAAAATAAGAAAAAAGTCTGAATATATAAATAAATATATATATAAAATATGATTAGGGTTTTAGGATTAGGGGTTTAGATTTTTATAGGTGTTTAAGTATTTAGGTTTTAGTATTTCATATTTAAGTTTAAGTCTTTCTGATTAGGGTTGTAGGGTTTTAATACCTACATAACATATATACACAAACAAACATATACATATAATACATACATACATGTAGATACACATGCATACAAAAATATACATATTTTAAGTTTAAATCTTTAAGATTAGGGTTTTAGGGTTTTAACACTTACATAACATATATACACACATACACATACACATATAATACATATATACATGTAGATACACATGCATACAGAAAATATACATATTTTAGGTCTAGATCTTTAAAAATAGGGTTTTAGGATTTAGGCATACATATAATTCAATTATATTTATATTAAGAAAAAATATAGAGAAAAATAAGAAAAAATCCTGAATATATAAATAAATATATATATGAAATATGATTAGGGTTTTAGGATTAGGGGTTTAAATTTTTATAGGTGTTTAAGTATTTAGGTTTTAGTATTTCAGATTTAAGTCTAAGTCTTTCTGATTAGGGTTTTAGGGTTTTAATACCTACATAACATATATACACAAACAAACATATACATATAATACATACATACATGTAGCTACATATGCATACATAAATATACATATTTTAGATCTAAATGTTTAAGATTAGGGTATTAGGGTCTTAACACCTACATAACATACATACACACATACACATACACATATAGTACATATATACATGTAGATACACATGCATACAAAAATATACATATTTTAGGTCTAGATCTTTAAGATAAGGGTTTTAATTAAATATAGATAATTAAATATATAAAATTAAATATATAAAAATAGGGTTACGTAAGGAAAAAATCTGAATATATAAATAAATATATAATAAAATAAGATAATTATATACATAAATAAATATAGAATGAACTAGTGTTTTAAATAGTTGAATGAAATATATATAATTAAATATATATAAAATTAAATATATAAAAATAGGATTAAGTAAGGAAAAAATCTAAATATATTAATAAATAAATAAATAAATAAATAAATATATATATATATATATATATATATATATATATATATATATATATATATATATATATATATATATATATATATATATATATATAGAATAAGATAATTATATACATAAATAAATATAAAAAGAACTAATGTTTTAAATAATTTAATTAAATATATAAAATTAAATATATAAAAATAGGATTAAGTAAGGAAAAAATTTGAATATATAAATAAATATATATATAAAATAGGATAATTACATAGATAAATAAATATAAAAAGAACTAGTGTTTTAAATAGTTTAATTAAATATATACAATAAAATATATAGAAATAAGATTAATAGAAAAAATTTGAATATATAAATACTATATATATATATATATAAAGTAGGATAATTATATAGATAATAAAATATGATAAAATATAGATATACATATACACATATATATACACATGCATACATATATATACATGTTTTAGGTCTAGGTCATTTTGATTAGGGTTTTAGGGTTTTAACACCTACATAACATATATACACACATACACATACACATATAATACATATATACATGTATATACACATGTATATAGAAATATACATAATTTAGGTCTAGATCTTTAAAATTAGGGTTTTAGGGTTTAGGCATACATATAACTCAATTAAGAGGAACAAAATCTGAATAAATAAATAAATAAATATATAAAATAGGATCAATTAAGAAAGAATTGGAATATATAGATAAAATAGGATAGTTATATAGATTAGGGTTTTAAAATTAGGTTTTTGAGTTTTTTTAGGTATTTAAGTATTTAGATTGAGTATTTCAGGTTTAAGTCTTTAAGAGTATGATTTTTAGGTTTAATAAAAAAACAAATGCTCTAAAGTGTCCATATTGTAGCAGATGGGCTTCTTTGGATCCTGAAGAGAGAATGGCATGTCCTTGCACATAGTGCAAGTATCAAATTTATCGGAAACGACAGATTTGTACTGCACATGTTAGAGAGTATGGATCCTTTGATAGGAGTCGACAGGAAAACCTACGCTATCATTCGCATGGTCCCCAAAGTGAGCAGATGGACCCAAACGACATTGCACTGGTAACCTCTCGTGGGCAAAAGAGAGCAAAAAGGGACTTAGACGTACAAGAAAGTACTAATAATATTACACAGAATGAACGTATGGAAGAGATGCTTGAAGCATTTTATGACATGGACGAAGATCATGATGATGGAGAAGGTGTCGAGAGTTTCAAGGACACAATAGAAATTCCACGATCAGAAGTCGATGAAGAATATGAAAACATGTGAAGACTAGCTCATTTACCACTTTACAATGGAGCAAAGATATCTGTACAACGTGTGTCACTCGCGATGCTCAATCTGCAATCCATTTATGGATGGTCAGATACTAGTGTCACTGAATTGTTCAGGTAAGTGGAGAACAAATTTGATTTCATTAATGTATCATAATAACTTTATTTACTAATATCGGTTTAATTGCTTATTGCAAGCTTCTTAAAGATCAATTTTTGCCAGAGAGCAATGACATGCCTCCAACACGTGGAGATGCGAAAAAGCTTTTACAGCCCATTGGAATGGATTATACTAAAGATCATGCTTGTTCGAATGATTGCATTCTCTTTCAGAATGAGTATGAGCATCTCCACGTATATCCAAAGTGTGGAGCAAATAGATTTAGAGAAGACGTTGTAGGCGAAGCAATCCCCGCAAAGGTTCTTCGCCACTTTCCTATCATTCTACGAATTAAGAACATGTTTAGATGAAAATCTATAGCTGAATTAATGTCATGGCATACAAAGAGCAGGTCTACAGATAACGTAATGCGAGTGCCTGCTGACTTTGATGCTTGGAAGCACATAGATAGTAAGTGGCCAGAGTTTGCTAGTAAGCCTCGGTCCATACATCTAGGCCTAGCTATGGATGGAGTGAATCCATTTGGATTACGAAGTTCTTCATGGAGCACATGGTCTATATGTTTGGTCAATTATAATATCCCACCATGGTTGGCCACAAAGAAAGGTCATTTATTATTAGCTCTTATTGTACCAGGTAAGTATAAGGTAAAAAACATCGATGTATATCTTGCACCACTTTGTGGAAGAACTGCGCATTTTATGGGATGGGATTACTATGCGTGACATGTCTCAACCTATAAGAAGACGAGACGTGCGAGTGCAAGGCATACTTATGTGGACAATGCATGATTGGCCTGGTTATGGTGAATGTTTAGGTTTATCGATTTCGGGTTACCATGCTTGTCCTGTATGCGGACCACGACTCGAAGCACGCTATTCCAAAGCACTACGTAAAACTGTCAATGAAGGACATCATAGATATTTTCCTGATGGACATGTTTTACATGAAGGACAAATTGGTCGACAAGCGCAACACCAAATGAAAGCTAACGATTGGAAACAAGTGTGGGATTTAGAAAATCCAGTTATTGGCATGAAACGGTTATTTTTCATGAACTCCCTTATTGGATTGAATTGTTGATCAATCATTTGGTGGGCCCGATGCATATTTTTAAGAATGTGGGAGAGATTCTTTGGAAAACGTTGATCGGAAAGAAAGAAAGCAAAGCACAAAGGGAGGACTTAGAAGAGTGAGGTCGTATGCGAGAGTTGTGGGCAATTACTAACCCCAACAGAAAAGTATCGTTACCAAGAGCTCCTTGGGTGCTTCGTAGGATGGAAGAGCAACAAGTGAAGAAAACAATTTCAGAGTTTGGAACACCTACTGGATGCATGAGGTATCTAAATACTGCTTTCACACAAAACGACGATCTTGCAGGACTCAAGTCTCATGATTGGCACAATTTTTTACAGTTTGTGCTCCCTGTAGCTCTAAAAGATTTTCTTTCAGAGGATGTACGAAGAACCATTTATAAAACTAGTTCTTTAGTACGGTGGATATCTTCTAAAGAGATAAATAGAGATAGCATAGAGAGTGCGAAACTCAATGCTATCGAGGCTGTTTGTATGGTAGAGAAATACTTTCCCACAAGTATTCTCACTATTCAACTTCATTTACTGGTTCATGTGGTAGATGAAGTTGCAACAGCAGAAACTATCCATAGTCGATGGATGTTCTTCTTAGAGCGCTTTATGAAGACATTAAAAGGGTTTGTTCAACGGAGAGCACGTCCAGAGGGTAGCATGGCAGAGGGATGGCTTGTACAAGAATCTCTTGTATTCATAACTGAGTTTCTACGTATGTTGGATCCAGAAATGCCTCGCTTATGGAGCGATGATGAAGATGTTCGTCTCGTAGGCGATGAACAACAAGGTAAAGGATTGCAAAGAAAAATGGATGCAGCTTTCAGAGAGAAGGCAATGAAGTTTTTCATAGTTAACTCTGAGCCTATGCAGAAGTGGTTAGAAAGGTATGAGCTTGCCAAGGAAACTAACGCAAGGGAAAGAGCTCAGTTTTGAAGAAATCGTTCCACTCAATTTTTGCCTCTTCTTGAAAGTCTTCAACCTCTTCCCAACGAGCAGATGGCTAGATACAACGGTTTCACAAGCAAAAGCAGTGGGTGAAGATATCTCTAAAGAAGAAGAAGAACTCGCAAAACGATGTGATTGGGAGTATATTAAATACAATGCACTATGGTCTCATGGATGACACTTTCGAATCGCACGAATCGATCAAAGTAGGTCTACTTTTGATAGTGGAGTGATGGTGAATTTTTTGCAAAAAAGTAGAGCGAGTGCAAGAGATGATAATGCTCTAGAAGGCGAGCTAGATTATTGTGGTGTGATTCAAGACATCTTGAAACTATCTTTCAGAAAGCTTGATTACTTTGTTTTTTATGTGAAATGGTTCAAAGTAGTCACCTGTGGAAGAAACGCAACAGTGAGATGGGATAAAAGCAGTTTGCTTCAAGTCGACTCCACAAGATTATGGACAGATGAAAGGGATACATTTGTACTTCTCGAACATTGTGAGCAAGTTGTTTTTATACCAGATTCAAAAGAACCAGAGTGGCTATTTGTTTTACAAGTCGCTCCACGTAGTAGAAAAATTTTTGAGAACATAGATGTAGAAGCAAGTCCATCTCTAGTGGACTCAAAGATTCATTCGAAAGTCGAGGAGGAAGAGATCATTCTTCGAGAAGAAGAGGTCATTGAAGAAGAGATCATTGTTCAAGAAGAGGAAGCAATAGAGGATGATGGGGAAGGAACCACCATAGCAAGCGATTTAGAAGCCATCCATATAGAGATAGATATTCTCGGTGCATCGGATCTTCAAGAGGATGCTAGACTAGAGGAGTTTTGAATAAAACACTAGTACGTACTAATTTTTGTTTTTTTTTGTTTATTCTCTATATTACTTTTATTATCGCATGCTAATTATTTAAGTTCTTTTATTACAAAGCAGGATGGGAGACAGTCCTCCAGTCACTCCACATTCCATGACAGAGGAGCAGTTTTTGGAGTTCATCTCTCAAGTTCCTCCCGCGTATATGGCCGCTACATGAGAGTATTGGATCGCTCGTGGTGGCACTCCTCCTTGCCTCACTCCTGGCAGCCTTACTCCTGTCGGCCTCACTCCCGCTGGCCTCACTCGTGCTGGTGTCACTCCCGCCGGTGTCACTCCTACCGGTGTCACTCTTGCGGGTGGTGCTACTCCCTTAGGAGGTATGTCTCCTAGCTTTGTGACTCCACCACGACCATCTTTTCAGCCATCTCCTACTGGCTCTACTAGTAGACATGTGCATTCGACACCTCAGCACGATACAAGTTCTAGCCCGTCTTGTAGATCGAGGTCACGCTCTGGAGCAGGAGATTCTAGGAGTGGATCTATAGGTAGGTCTCGAGGTGGAGGAGGCGGCTGTTGTGGAGGCAATGTGATGGACATTGTGTCGCCCGCTTCTACTCCTAGGATGAGTACCTCAGATGTAGGTACACCACGCAGTACGCCACGTGGAACACCACGTACACCTTGGAGTGCTCATGACCATGATGACTCCAAGGTGTATAGTATCCGAGATGGAGCTCCGGTGATGGATGCGACTGGCAAAGCAATGCATGCACGCATACGACAGCTTTGCTCCATCCTGTTTGGACACTCTATCATGCTGAAATGGAGTGAGCAGGATAAAGATCGAAAGAATTATATCACACAGACGATTTGGCAGGAGTTCCAACCATCCAAAGGACAGTCTCTTGTGAGTTTAGAGTGGATTCTACACATTGCACATGAGGTTATGTCCCATCGACGATCCGAGGCTCGTGATTCTTTCATAGCAGGCTTACCAAAGCCTGTATGGTTAGATGCTGAGGAGTGGGACGTGATTCGTGACGAGCAGCACCAGACTCCTAACCGATATCGCCTGCAGCGAGATATCGTAGCCACACGTTTGGATACGGTTGGACCGTCATATTTGGGCAGCGGCGGATATGACACGATGCGTCATGAGTTTGTAAGTACCATTTCATTTATTGAATTTATTTGTGTTAAATTTCTCATGTATGTTTCTCTAATCTTTTGTATATTTGTTTCAGGAGCTGGCAATGGGTCGTCCTCCAACACGAACAGAGGAGTCTTACGGATATGTTCATGGGTTGATTGCACTATTGGAGGACTTGGAGGGACGCGGTGCGGTCGTTTCATGGGAGCATTTGCGATGAGGTAATTAATTTATAAACTTGGTTTTTACTTGTTTGTAATTTTCATGTGAATTTATCTCATTCCATTAATGTTGTTTGTTGCAGGACTGTTGATATGGAATGTTCTTTGCATGTGTATGGCAGTGGAATACCAAAATTTTGTATTTGATTTTCATATGGCAATGCATTGCTTTGCCACATTTTGTAAAAGCGTCATATACGACAGTGGCTTGCCACACTCTTATACATGCTTCATTATTCAAATATATAACTTCTTTTGTACATGGTTCATGGTTCATTCTGATTATCTCTTTTGTTTCCAATAATAATCTGTTTCATGAAATCATATTTCGGTTGACATTAGAGTACACATCACATGTACTCGGTTTTTTTGGGCAAAGTGTATTGTCTTTTGTTAAGCAACATCATGGTAATGTTGCTGTAGCAAAGGACAACACACTCTGCCCAAAAAAAAAATTTGAAGGTATGATCGCTGATATATGCGATGGTACTCCCAGTAATGTCATCGGAATAAGCATCGGTACACCCAGCAGGTGATGGTACGTCCAGTAGAGGCCTCGGTATGGGCGCCGATATGGGTGCCAATAATACCGGCGCATATACCAATGCTTATACCGACGCTTATATCGATGCTTTGGTACCGATGCGCATACAGACCTTTACACCGTTGTCGCGGCAAATAAAGCCGTGTTCATTTCCCTCAGTAAAAACCTCGGTATACCATCGATCTATTGTAGTGAAAACTTGTTGAAGATAATCTCAACCTTAGTCTTTCCCCTTCTTCAAGAACCACAAGAGTTTAGCTTAGTGGCAAGAGATTTCCAAGGTTAAGCGAGATCTAGGGGGAATTGTACTAGGATGGGTGACCTCCCGAGAAGTACCAGGAATCTCTATCTTCCTTGATCATTGAGGTCCTCCCTTGCATGCAGCCAATGGTCCCAATGGCACCAACGGTGAGTTTGGTGACTCGGATGAAAAGGAATTGCCAAGATTAATGCCTTGGTCGCCACCTTATTCATAAGCCTTGGAGAAAGCATTGGGTGGGTGGGCAGGTGCTCACTTTGATGGCAATGCACTCTCCTTCTTGAGACCTCCACGACAATATCCTCAAAGTAGAAAACCGAGCTCCAAGCACTGCACAATGTACTCTACACAGAGGCTGCAGAATACACAGAAAGACACAATACCTAGGAAGCACGAACACAGACTTCTTGGATGTTACAAATGTAGTGGAACTTACAATTTGTGGCTAACGAGGCCTTTATATGTTTTATTAAAGAAAATATACAAATGTGTCTAGTGGTCATTTTGCCTATCACATGGAAACTAAAGGTAACATAAAATGCATTATCTAGTGGTTTAAGGACGCATACAAACTCACTAGTGGTATTCTCAAATACAAATACATTTGATAGCTTTTGTATTTGAATCACCAAATGGGAATATTTGGAGCCCTTGGATGTTTGAATTAAATGGCTTAGATTGAGTTGAAGAATCTCTAGAGGGAGAATTTCAAGTAATTCTTTGGAATTTGCACTATTCATGCATGTTTTTTCTAGATACTCTCTACAGAGTTTTATGGCATTGGATCAAGGGAAATCCCATGGACCTCAACATTTGTGGTTGAGCTTCAAAGTGTGTGTCATTTGAGCCATTGGATCAACTCCACATCCAAGGGAGCAGGAAGAAAGGTGCATAAGATCATCATGGTCTGCCACATCAACCATTGGATCGGGCTTGCATCCGAAGGACATAATTTGAGGTGCTTAAAATGCTCGATTCAATTAAAGTCCTTAGATATTAGGCCCAATCCAAGTACGCACATGCATTTCTGCATTTTTGAAACCTCTTTTGATCTAAGGCATTAGATCTAAAGTGAATTCAAGGGCCTCAAAGAGAAGGCACCTTGATTTTTGCCCATCAGTCCCTACCTTTGGAGTTTTATGCCAATCAAAGGGCTCTAAATTATTCCTGAGCATTTGAAAAAAACTCAAATGGGAAAACCCATCAGTTTCAATTGGTATTTTTCTCTCTAACCACAAGAAAAAATGGGAAGCATATTCCTAGCCTATGTGATTAAGGTACTAGACTTTGTCCACCACCATCTTCTCACTGGTCCATCATAAGTCCTGAATCTAAAAGGCCCATGCATGATTCCGTTTTTTCCCTAATGTGCTTATACCAAACAAGAAAAGACATGAAAATGAGCACTAGACAACTTGGGACCATTCCAAGCCTCATATGGAGTGATCAATTATAGTGCTTTGGTTGGAAACTTGTTAAATACATTTGTTGCACACATAACAAGCTCAACCCAAAAGCTATGTGGTAAATCATACAACTTACCATTTTTATGCAAGAACTATTCATTCTTTCAACAAATCCATTTTGTTGATATTTACTAGCACTCTTAACTAGTGTTTCATCCTATGCTAAGCCAAAAATGAATAAAAATCACATTTATCCCCCCCATTGAATGGAATAGAGCATGTCAAATTTACATGCTAATAAATGTTGAGCCATAAATGAGAAATCTTCATAGCACATAAAAACTTTGGACTTTGCTTTCAATGGATAAACCCATACATGCCTAGATAATTCATCAATAAAAGTCACAAAGTAAAGGTAGTTCCTAAATGAAAGTGCCTACATATAACCACAAACATCACTATGATCAAGTACAATTCATGAGTAGCTTGAAGTGAACCCATCTTTTGGGAAGGAGAAATGTTGCATTTTGCCCAAAATACAGCCTTCACAGAAACGTTTACAAGGTTTCTCAAGTTTGGGCAAAGAGGACAACATTTGAGATTTTTGCTAGCAAAGTAAACTTGTAAAATGTAGATGACCAAAAAGTGCATGCCAAAGCCTAAGAAACTTGAACTACACATTTTAGTAATTCATAGATTTTTCACGGTCTATGAGCGTATATGTCTCACCATATAAAATGCCAAAAGCAAAAATATCGTCACCATTTGAGAGATCATGGGTTGTACATTTATCATCAAAACATTTGATAACCAAGCCGATCTTGGGTAATGTTAAAACTAACAATAGAGTTTTTCTTGATCTTTTTCACATATAAAGCATCTACCAATGTCAAAGAAATACCATCAAAAGTAGTTAGAATGATCTCACTTAGTCCCATTACAAGATAAGAGCAGTTCTTGGTGCATGCGATGGTATTCCCTATTGGGGTAGGCTCAAGTGAACTTAAGAAACTATGTTGTGAGATAATATGTTTGCTTGCCCCAATATCAAAGTCCCCAATATCAAAGTCCCAAACATCTGAGTCCACTAAAGACATACACTACTCATAGGAAGATGTTTTGTAGTTCCAAACAATAGAAAAAGCTCATTCTTTATTATGAACAAGATTAGCAAACTGCGGTTTAGGTGTAGGGGCCTCTACAACAATTATTCCTACCTCTTTCTTCTTTCCCTCTTTTTCCGGTCATCTTTGGACAACTCTTTATGACATGATAATTTACCTTACAATATTTGCAAAATCATTTCTAGTTTTCTATCTTCTTTTCATCTTTTTCTTCCTTCTTTGACTACATAGCATAAGTGGATTTCGGCTTACTAGTAGATGAGCTCAATTTACCTTTTCCCTTCTACCTGAGTTGATCTTCCTACAACAAAAGCAAGACTAACTCATAAAATGTAAAGGCATTTGCATTGCCTTTCAGCATCAATCAAAAAGTAGAAGAAAAACTCTGATAAGGATCTAGAAGACGGTGAAGAACTATCTGCACAAGTGAACTATCTGGCAAGACTTCAGTAGTAAAAATCAACTACTTCTTCAAATCTTTGATCTTCATAAAAAAACTATCCATGAATTCACCTTTAGTCATATGCTCACTCTTGAACTATTTTAGGAGGTAAACAACATGAGCCTCATTTCTTGGACAATATAAATTTGTAAGTGTATCTCAAGCATCCTTTATTGTACTTTGGGAGCTAATGTGGCGGATACTCTCATTTTTTTACAAAGAAACCTATCAATACATCTGTATGAGCATCTCTACCATCCCAAAGAAGTATCTCTATAGTGTGTGCACCAAGAACCACATAACGATCACAAAATTGAAGATCATCATCTTCAGTCCGATCTACATCACCTTCAATAATTGTATTTGCATGTGTAGTAGGACATTTTTCAACAGCTTGCACAATATTCCAGAGCCAGCTTGCTACTAATACATCACACATCAATATGCCCACAATGCATAATTAGTACCATCCAACTTATATTCAATAGACAACATACCAAATACATCATTGCTTTCACCCATGGCTAATGACTAAATACCCTAATGCAAAAAATTGACCCTATCTCAAAACTGTGAGTAGAAATATCCTTTCAGGCTTTGCTAAACCTGTAGCAAACGTTAAGGCCCTTGTATTGGTGATCCAAAACCAATATACATATGTTTGGTGCAAAATTTGTTTGGAAATTATCTTTACTTCCTGAATTTGATTGATGATTTTTCCAGACATGCATGGGTATATCCATTGAAGGCAAAGTCCAAAGTGTTCATGTGCTTCAAACAGTTTTTGGTTTTGGATGAAAATCTATCAGCATGTAAAATGAGCACCATCCGTTCTGATCGAGGGGGCGGGATATATATCATCTAATTTTAATGCATTCCTGGATGAACTTGGCATAAAACACTAGTGTATAGTGTCGTATACACCTCAACAGAAGAGTTGGTGATCAAAAGAATAGGTCACTCATGGAGATGGTGAGATGTATGGTCAAGAGTCAGGCTTTACCACATAGTTTCTGGCTGGAGGTTGTCATGTGTGCAACATATGTACTTAACAAGTGTCCCACTAAAGTGCTACAGCCTATCACTTCATATGAGGCTTGGCATGATCGCAAGCCATCTATTGCTGAATTGCGTGTTTTTGGTTGTTTGGCATATGCATTAGTGCGTGAATAACATCACAAAAAATTGGATGATAAAGTAGTAAAATGAATTTATGTTGGGTACAGTTCTAAAAGTAAAGGCTATCCTTTGTATCATGCATAGACTAAACACATTCTGGTTAGGTGTGATGTTGTTTTTGTCGAAGATGCTATTTAGCCATTGCTTTCATGTGCTAAGGAGACATTTGTTAGCTCCAAAGACATGTATGATGTTGGGAGAGATGGTTAGATGCACTCAGAATATTGAGTTGATGCTGCTAATCCTGCTTTGCACCAGCCCTCTTTGACTCCAGATATGCTTAGTAGACCCCTTGAGCTTCCAAATGATACCAAAATATGCTATATGTACTTTGGAAATAATTTGACTAATGATTAGATCAAAACAGATGAGTTTGCACTTCACTAGACTTGAAAAACTTTCTATTTTGATCTTGATACCTGCTCAGTCTTTCACTCAGTATGACCAGCACACTTACAATTGGAAAAATTCCTCTTAGAGTTATTCAATTAGCTTAACAAGCTACCATTTTCAAGTGGAATCATTCAAACTAATAAACTATGCTCAGAGAAATAACTTTAACAAGTTTATGGTCACTCCCGACTTTTTAGGAAATGTGCAGACAAATACCAGAGACTGCTTCGAAGGCGATTTCTCCAAAATGGCTGAACTAAACTTATTCAAACTTTGTAATCTTGTAGACTGCTTTGAGCTGGATCTACCAAGCTTTGAATCACTTGATTTGGTTCAGTAGGTCCTGAGATATGCCTTGTTGAAGTAGACAGACTTGGAGTAGTACACTCAGAGAATAACAGAGATGATGAATGTAAAGATATGTATTAATTCACATTGATGTACATTCCCATTGACATGATAAACATTGCCAAATGGTACTCAGAGGTGTAGGCTATGGAGTAGACCTCACACACTCAATGATTGATACAGAAATGCCTCGGGATGAGTGAAGTACTGCCGTGACTTTTTTCCTTGTAGTTTTTATAGATTTGAGTTGAATTCAAAATTCAAAACTCCTAGAATCTTTCACCTAAAAGTTGATTGAGATATTCCCTCAATCAATCAACCACTTTTCCACGACTTAAACAAGTAGGTGTGATTACATAAGATTCCAAGTGATTTAGACTTTTACAAGAAGTAAAATGGTAAGAACTTATAAGCATAAGTTCCTATGGTTCTTCTCACATGTTGAGTCTTCAAGAATAAATCCAAGCCAAGTGTGAGGGCTTGAATTGCACCAACAGCTCCCCCTCAAGCCAAACACTTTGGCTTAAGTCTTCATCTTCAATCTTCAATCACATCCTGCAATCCAATCATGGATTTGAATCTGCATAACTTGTTTCCATCCAGAGCTTTTGTAAGTAAATCTGCACATTGCATATTAGTGGACACATAAGTCAATTGAATGTCTTTGCTAAGCAACTTTTCTCTCACATAGTGGTAATGAACGTCTATGTGTTTTGTCCTAGCATGATATATTGGATTAGCTGCAAGGTGAAGAGAACTTGTGTTGTCACCAAAGATAATTGGTGGCCTTGTATGTAGGCCTAACTCTGTATACAAAAGTTTTAACCAGATAGCTTCTTGAGTGGCATTGGCTAGCCCTCTATACTCTGCTTCAGTAGATGACAAAGCTACTGTAGGTTGTTTCTTGGCTGACCAAGAAATTGGTTTATCACCTGCAAAACATATGTATCCTGATGTGCTTCTCCTGTCATCCTTGCATCCTGCCCAATCTGCATCTGAATACACTTTAATATCAATGTCTGATGTATAAGGAAAGTACAAAACATGGTTCTGAGTTCCCTTTAGATACTTCAAGATCTTCTTTGCTGCCTCTAGGTGAGATACCCTTAGTTTGTGCATGAATTGGCTTAGCACACTAACTCCATATGCTATGTCAATTCTGGTTAAGGTAGCATAATTCAAACTACCTACCATACTTTGATATCCTGTAATGTCTTGGACTTCATCCCCTTCATGAGCACTTAGCTTTAGGTTGACCTCCATTGGAGTACTTGAGACTTTAGCATCCTGCAAGTTAAACTTCTTCACAATGTCCTGTACATACTTCTTTTGAGTGATATATATACCTGAATTAGTGTAGACTAACTCAAGACCTAAGAAGTATTTCAATAATCCAAGATCATTGATCTTGAACTCCTTCATCATCTGTCCTTTGATGTTTCTAATACCATTGACATCATTGCCTATAATGATGATGTCATCAACATAAACACACAAGTAGATTACCTCTGTACTACTCCTCTTTATGAATAGAGAAGTGTCTGCTTTACTCATCACAAATCCTTGGTCTTGGAGATATGTTGTCAACCTGTAATTCCATGCTCTAGGTGCCTGCTTCAATCCATATAGAGCCTTCTTCAATTTACAAACATAATTTACCTTCTTGGGATCTTCATAGCCAGGTGGTTGTGACATGTAGACTTCTTCAGATATCCATCCATTCAAGAAAGCATTCTTGACATCTAATTGGTACATGTTCCAATTCTTGGATGCAGCTACACTCACTAGTACTCTGATTGTTGGCATCTTAGCCACAGGAGAAAATGTCTCCTCATAATCAATGCCTTGGGTTTGTGCAAAACCCTTGGCTACCAACCTAGCTTTGTACCTGTTGATTGTTCCATCTGAGTTTCTCTTTAGTTTGTAGATCCATCTGGATCCTATCACCTTCATAGAGTCCTTCTTGGGTACTAAGTCCCATGTGTTACTCTCCTTGAGAGCCTCCATTTCTTCATCCATAGCTTCTTTCCATTCTGTTTTTGTGATTGCCTCTTCATATGTACCTGGTTCTTCATTCAACAAATCCTTTGCAAGATATACAGAATGCTTAGTTACAAGAGAAGTGTCATACCCATATCTGATAGGCTTCTTACTTTCTCTCTGAGATCTCCTCATTGCTTGAGTTGAGGATTCTGGTATATCCTCTAGCTTCTTCATTTTCATCTTCCCTTTGGACTTCCATGCCTTGAATTCCTCAAGGTTAATTGTGTCATCATCATCTGAACTTGAGTCTTCTTTCTGGATTGGTTCCTCCTTGGTGACCTTTGGGAAATCTTCTTCCATATCATAGGGTAGACTAACCTTCCTGCCTTCATTCTCATACCATGAGTCATTCTCATCAAAGATGACATCTCTGCTTACCTTGAAACCTTTGTTTGAGGGGTTGTAGAATCTGTACCCTTTCTGGTTCAAGTCATAACCAATGAAGATACATTTTTCAGCTTTAGGGTCTAGCTTTCCCCTTACCTGTGAGGGAATATGCACATATGCAATACAACCAAAGATTTTGCAATGATCTAATGATGGTCTCTTACCATGCCAAGCTTCATAAGGTGTCATTCCATCAACTGTCTTTGATGGCAACCCTGTTAATAAGATAGGTGGTAGTAGATACACTCTCTGCCCAAAGATAATTTGGCAACTTCTTCTCATTAAGCATAGACCTAGTTGTTTCAACAATAAGCCTATTCCTTCTTTCAGCTACCCCATTTTGTTCAGGTGAGTACCTTGTAGTTATCTCCCTTTTGATGCCTCTTTCCTGCAAGAAATCTTCAAACTCATTGGAGAAGTATTCTCCTCCTCCATCTGACCTTAGCCTCTTCAAGTTTCTTCCTGTTTGGTTTTCAACAAGTGCAAGATACCTCTTGAAACAATGAAAGACACATAGTACCTTGATCCTGAAATGGAGGGATCCTTGTTAGGTCCCCAAACATCTGTGTGTACCAAGTCTAGGTAGTCTTCATGCATGAAACCTTTCTTTGAATAGGGCAACCTGTGAGACTTACCAAACTGACAAGCACCACACTTGTAAATCATATGTTGCTTGGATACATTAGGTATCCCAAGCACACATTGATCCCTGCACATTTGCTTTAGGGTTCTTTCACCTATGTGACCTAACCTCTTGTGCCATATTTCTAACTCTGAAAGTGTTTGATCCTTGCAATTGTATAAAGCAATGTTTTTGGTGTCTTCTAGCTCAAAAGTAAACAATCTACCTGATTTCTCTCCCTTGGCTATCCTTTTGAATCCATGTCTTGGGTCCTCCACATATACTCCATGTTGAGTGAACCTGACCTGCAAACCTTTCTCCACAATCTGACCAACACTCATTAGGTTCTTGGTAATGGTTGGTACATAAAGTACCCTGCTCAATAGATTCTGGTTACCATCACAAGTTTTCACATTTCCAATCTTTACAACAGAATGTTTAGTATCATCACCTGTCTGTACCTGATGTTTGCCCTTGGGTTCTTCCAAATCAGAGAGTAGTGCCACATTACCAGCTACATGGTTAGAACACCCTGAATCAATATAAAACAAATGATCATCATTTGTACCTGCCTTGGAGGTCATATTCATGATCAATAGGGAGTCATCTTGCTCCTCTGTGTAGTTGTTGTAGTCCTTTCTATTTCTGAATCCACCTTGGTAGTTACCATTGTGGTTGTGGTTGTAATTGTTGTTGTACTGATTGTTGTATCCATTGTAGCCTTGGTGTTGGTTGAATCTGCCTCTACCTTGAGAGTATCCACCTCTTTGATAGCCTCTTCCTCTCTGATTCTTATAATTTCTGTAGCACTCATCTGTGGTATGGTTAGACAATCCACAAATGTTGCATGGTGATGAGTTGTAGGGTCTCCCCCTACCTTGCTTACTTCCTCTGCCCCTGCCTCTTGAAGATCTACCACTCCCTGCATAATTAGCTTGGGAGGTAGAGCCTTCTTCTTCTTGCTTCTTCCCTTTACCTTTATCCTTAACTTTCTTATCAGTATATAGAGCAGAGGGGTTATTACCTTTTGATTGATCTCCAGCCTTTGTAAACTTTGCTTCATGTGTGAATAGTTGGCCCATGAGAGTTGTGAGATCTGGGGTATGCATGTCCATGTAGAGATCCATTGCAGTGGTGAAGCTCTCCCACTTATCATCTGCCTTTAGTCCATTGGTTAATTGCCTTACTATTTGTTCCTCTTCAATCTCCTCACCAATGCTTGCTAATTGGTCTGCCACATCCTTGATCTTGGTCACAAATTCTGAGACTGATTGCTTTGGTTGCTTCCTAAGGGTTGTGAATTCAATCCACAATTGATTCTTTCTGGCCCTTGTGTTAGAAGAAAACTATGATGACAAGGTTTCCCAAGTCTCTTGGGAAGTCTTACAATTCCTGATGTGAGGTAAAAGGAAATCAGATATAGAGTTAAGAAGATAAGACCTTGCCAATGCATCTTTTGCATACCATGTGTTGAGCCTCTCTTGTTCATCCTTGGTGGGTAGTCCTCTAGCTTTGAATGAGGGCAATTCCTCATCTCCTGAGATGAATCCAAATAAGCTTCTTCCTTGTAGATAGGTCTTCGTCCTTAGAGACCAAGCTTGGTAATTGTTCCTGTCCAATTTGTCAATGAATGAAGGAAAACCATCTCCCATGTTACCTTATTTGCTCTGATACCACTGTTGGGAGAGGATGGTTAGATGCACTGAGAAGATTGAGTTGATGCTGCTAATCCTGCTTTGCACCAGCCCTCTTTGACTCCAGATATGCTTAGTAGACCCCTTGAGCTTCCAAATGATACCAAAATATGCTATATGTACTTTGGAAATGATTTGACTAATGATTAGATCAAAACAGATGAGTTTGCACTTTTCTAGACTTGAAAAGCTTTCTATTTTGATCTTGATACCTGCTCAGTCTTTCACTCAGTATGACCAGCACACTTACAATTGGAAAAATTCCTCTTAGAGTTATTCAATTAGCTTAACAAGCTACCATTTGCAAGTGGAATCATTCAAATTGATAAACTATGCTCAGAGAAATAACTTTACCAAGTTTATGGTCACTCCCGACTTTTTAGGAAATGTGCAGACAAATACCAGAGACTGCTTCGAAGGCGATTTCTCGAAAATGGCTGAACCAAACTTCTTCAAACTTTGTAGTCTTGTAGAACGCTTTGAGCTGGATCTACCAAGCTTTGAATCACTTGATTTGGTTCAGTAGGTCCTGAGATATGCCTTGTTGAAGTAGACAGACTTGGAGTAGTACACTCAGAGAATAACAGAGATGATGAATGTAAAGATATGTATTAATTCACATTGATGTACATTCCCATTGACATGATAAACATTGCCAAATGGTACTCAGAGGTGTAGGCTATGGAGTAGACCTCACACACTCAATGATTGATACAGAAATGCCTCGGGATGAGTGAAGTACTGCCGCGACTTTTTTCCTTGTAGTTTTTATAGATTTGAGTTGAATTCAAAATTCAAAACTCCTAGAATCTTTCACCTAAAAGTTGATTGAGATATTCCCTCAATCAATCAACCACTTTTCCACGACTTAAACAAGTAGGTGTGATTACATAAGATTCCAAGTGATTTAGACTTTTACAAGAAGTAAAATGGTAAGAACTTATAAGCATAAGTTCCTATGGTTCTTCTCACATGTTGAGTCTTCAAGAATAAATCCAAGCCAAGTGTGAGAACTTGAATTGCACCAACATATGATACTCTACTGCCTCTTTTTACAAGTGGACAGTCTAGTACTGGTCCTAATGAGGCAACTTCTCAGCCTTTACAAGTTTCATGTGATGATGCAGATCATCCCATTTCTGATGCAGATCTACATGATGCACTTGTTGATGAGAGAGTTGATACTCAGGAGGCAAAAAATATGCCAAAATGGTTGGTGTAGATGTTGCGTGATTGCAAATTAGATGCACCTCTGTCATATTGTACTCGATCAGGCTCTCATAGTGCCTCTTTTGCATCAGATTGCTATGATATAACTGCATCTAGTCTCTGTGATAAGAATGAGCCTATTTCATTTGGCAAAGCACCAAATTTAGAAAATTAGATGGTGACTATGCAATCTGAATATGATGCTATAATGAAGAATGGTACTTGGTCTTTATGTGAGTTGCCTCCTAGCAAGAAGGCCATTGGCACTAAGTGGATTTACAAGCTAAAGTGTAAGCATGATGGAGCAGTTGACAGGTATAAGGTTAGGCTTGTTGCAAAGGGTTATGCACAGGAAAGAGGCATTGATTTTGACGAGTCCTTTGCACCTACATGCCGTATGACTACTGTTCGGAGCATCTGTGCACTTGCAGCTCATCATGGTTGGAATGTACATCAGTTGGAAATTAAAACTTCATTTCTGAATGGTGACTTGCATGAAGAAGTGTATGTTTTTCAGCCTTGTGGTTTTGTGCAGAAAGGGCATGAAAACCAGGTGTGTAGGTTAAAGAAGTAATTATATGGTTTCAAGCAAGCACCACGTGCTTGGTATGAGAAGATACATGCCTATCTGATTGTACATGGTTTTGAGAACATTCCAACTAAGAGCACCTTATATGTTACGCATGCTAATGATGTGCTTCTGATCATTGTCATCTATGTTGATGACATGTTGCTCACTATTCCTATTGATAAGCATATTGCTTGTTTTAAGGTTGATTTCCATGCGTCATTTGAGATGTCTAATTTGGGGCATTTGCATCAATATTTGGGCATTCAATTTATGCATGTTGATGGTGGATTGGTTTTGTGTCAAACGAAATATATTGACACATTATTGCAGCATTTTGGCCTTGAAGACTGTAAGCCTATTGCCACTCCTATGGAGACAGGTTTAAGATTGAGTCTTCATGATGTTGGAGATGCATTTGATGCTGTCCTATATCAGCAGGCTTTTGGATGCTTGATTTACTTATGCATTACTTGGCGAGATATTTAGTTTGTTGTCTCACAGATGAGCAAGTTCATGCATTTCCCAGGTGTCAAGCATTGGCAGGCGGTTAAGCGCATCTTTTGCTACTTGAGCAGTACTCGGCTACTTGGGTTGTTTTATCCCAAGGGTGGATCACTACCGCCATATTTGCATGCTTTTTTTGACTCAGACTGGGCTGGTTGCTATAACACTCCTATGTGCACTAGTGGCTTTTGCTTCATGCTTGGTAGCTCATGTATATCTTGGTTGAGCAAGAAGCAGCCTACTAAGGCCACTTCTAGTTGTGAGGCTGAGTATAGGGCAGCTTTCACATCGAGTGTTGAGTGTGTGTGGCTCAGATGCCTTATGGCTGATTTGAGTGTTGGTCACCCTTCTCCCACCACTGTCTTCATTGACAGTCAGAGCGCATTCACAGTTGCAACGAACCCTGGGTTCCATGCTCGCACTAAGCACATTGAGGTGCATTATCATTATGTTAGGGAGAGGTTCTGTGTTGGGGAGATCAGCTTGGCATATGTGCCCACAGTTCTTATTTCCCAGTATATATACTCAAAACTGATCCACTCACTAGTTTCTTATTTTCAGAGGTGTTTCCAATGTCCAAAACCCTTATTCCATAGCCTCTTGGCATGCTGAAGGTTCTAGGAGGTCACTCTTATTTTGGGGTCTATATCCTCAAAACTAATCAGCTGGCTAGTTTCCTATTTCGAAAGGTGTTTCCAATGTCTGAAGCCCTTATTCTAGAGCCTCTTGGCATGCTCAAGGTTCTAGGAGGCCGTTCACCTGATGCTCAACATGGGAAACTAGATAGAGTCATTTTGATTGATGCTAGGCGCCCATTTCTAGTTTTCTTTGACTCTGGTAAGATGTTTGAACTTGTTCCAACTCTTCCACAAGAAGCACACAAGGTTTGAACTTTTAGGGGAAATCGGAGTTGGGCAGAATAAGAGGGTAAGGGGTTCTAATTCCTTCCAACCCGAGAGTCACAGTACCGTAATCATGGTCATGTTTTTGAAAATGAGCTTCCCCATGAGGTCTCACTATTGCACCAATCCATGATGATCTATTTTGCCACTAGCTTGTTAGGCATGCCTTCGATATCCATAATGCCTTAACCTCCACAATCTTTCTGGTTGATGTAGGTAGACCACTTAATTTTGGGAACACCTCTTCTGTTAACGTTCCCTATCTAAAGAAAATTTCTGCACATTTTGTTCAATTTGCCAAGTTCTTGATCCTTCGACCTCTAGTAGGAGAGGAAGTAGATGGTTGAGGCAAAGAGGAAGGTATTAATTACCATAACCTGGCCCATGAGGTTGATTTGCATGCCCTTCCAATAAGCTAATGTATGTTCTAGTTTGTGTAGGACCCAATTCCAACGTTGCTCGATACAAACACCAAAGCTCATCAGGATATCGAGAAGGCAAACGACCTGACCTGAGAGGATAATTTGGCAACCATGGTCAACAAGCCATTGGGATGGCGGTCCAAGAATAGCTTTGAAAGCGGTTTTGGAGTGGTTAATTCGAGAGCCATATGCCTTGGAGAAAGTGTCACGGAACCCCCAAAAGGCCTGGATGCTTGTCAGGTCATTGTGCACAAATGTGTTCATGTCATCTACAAATAGTCTCATGATCATCTGACCATGGCTAAAAGGTAGAGAGAGACCTTTAATATGGCCCATTTCCATGTGATGTTGCACGAGACGGTTGAGTCCTTCCATGGCAGTAGCAAAGAGTAGAGGGGCCAAAGGGCATCCTTTCCTAAAGAATGTTTTAATCTCATCATGAATTTTTGACTATAGCCGAGGTCTTTAAGAGATTGGAGAACAAATTCCCATTCTAGCCTATCATAGGCTTTGTCAAAGTCAATTTTAAGGAATACAATGTCTTTCTAGGACTCTTCACCAAAATCGAGACCTTCCCAGATATCAATCTTATACCTTGTTTGAAGCATTGTGATCGGATGCCAGTTTTGATCCTATTTTTATTATCTTTTTTATGTATAAGCTTGATGACACCATTGTTAAGGCATTCAAGGAGGGCACCAAAAGTTAGTGCCTCTTGCCAAACCAAGCACAAAGGGGTGGTCATCACCTGTCTAAAAGACTTAAAAAATTCATTTCTGAGGCCGTCACGACCCGGGCTTTTCCCATTGGGGAGCCTATCAATAACTTTGAGAATCTCATTATGTGAAATGGGTGCATCAACAAGAGGCTTCAGATTATTGGGAAATCTTGCGAGAGAGGATCTTGAGATGGTGGCCATGCATTCTCGCCTGCGAGGGGAAGAGGTGTCGAGACTCCCAACAGATTAGTGAAATGGTCGACAATAATGGCACTGTTTTCTTCTTCCATTTTGCATTCGGCCCCATTACGACCTATCAGGAAGGGAATAGAATCTCTATTTTGCTTACTCTTGAGGATGCCACACATCGCTTTAGTTGGTTTGTGAGCCTTACCTGCCCATCAGCCTTTGAAGTATACTTGTAGGTTTATCCTTTGAATTTCTTCTTTGTATCTCTGCGTGCCTCTGATTTTCTATAGCCCCATCTGGCACTGATAGTTCCCTTTGTTCACTTCCTCTTCAAGGCACCAAAGCCTCTGATATAGCTTCTTTCTTTGACTCCTCTGAATGTTTTGAAGCATCTTGTGGGTTCTGATGAGAATTTGATGGGTCATCACAATCGCAACCCTCCAACATCTGTCCAATGAGGCACTGCTAGCAAAAGTCGAGTTCCATAACTAGGTAATTTCTTGATGGACCAAGGCAAGGGACAAAGACATAGGGTAAGCATGAAACCAGGGCGCTTTTTTGAATTTGCAAATCGGCTTGAAAGTGATAATAATAGGGTAGTGGTCAGATAAGGTATGGTCAATGCATTGAGAGATGTTGGGTAGGCCCCACAAACGGATAATGTTTTGCATAATATAGCTTTTTTCAAGTCTTGCTTTCCTCAAATTGGCCCTAGTTTGGAGGTTTGACTAGGAGAAGCCATTTATATCTTTAATCTCCACTAGGTCCAGATGAAGTTTGATTTGGTCCTAGATATCTTTCCCCTAACCATCAATGGATCGTCCCCTACTATCCCACTCATCCAAAGGGTCTCCTGTAAGAAAATAATAGCACAGTGGAATAGACCTGTAGATAGAGTTGAGAGAGAAAACGCAAACAAAGATAGAAACATACTAATAGATAGAGAACTCAAATTCTCAGATTGTTGAGCGTATGCAGTTACAATGATGGTGATGTCCACCAGTGTGCTCCCAATGTGGAGCTTAGATGGCAATCTAGAGAGACTCTAGATGAATGGCTTACTAGTGCACAATGCTATGTAAATCTCAACCTGGACCGTGCTTATATAGCTTTTACAAGGCGGTTCGCTAAAGATAAAGGTAGTAGGGAGATACAAAATAGTTAGTAAAATATATGATCAGACAATATCTCCACGACCAGAAGTCCTACTGTCCCCTCAGACCCCGCAGAAGGGGGCAAGCTCCCCTCTGCACTCTCCCCATTAAGGTTCTATGGGGAAACCGTGCGACACCACATGGCCTTTATTTTCACCTTAAATGGCAACCCAATGGCCTAGAAGTTTATGCCCTACCTAACCTAACGGCTAGGCTCACAAAGATCATATACAACCATCAACGGTCACACATAGACCGCATCTAACTTTTTAGGGTTCCACAAATGTCCGGGCTCTCATAATGGCTCCTCATGATGGGGGCCTTACAACATAGATCACCATGGAGCATTTTTGGTCACATGAGGGTGGAGCATTGAGCATATCTAACACCCCCCTCAATGTCCACCCTATGGTGAACTACCTCCTTGGTCCAATCCCAAGCTTTGGAAAGTGTCGAAGAAGTTTCTCTCTCCCAAGAGCCTTGGTGAAGATGTCTGCTCCATTTTCTTCAATAATACAATAGGTTATCTCGAGGACCCCTTCCTCAATCAACTCACGGACATAGTGATACAAGATTTCTATATGCTTGGTACGTGCATGGAAAACAGGATTTTTGGTGATGGCCATGCAACTTTGGTTGTCACACTTCAACTTTGTAGCCTCATGTCCTTGTATTCATATGTGCCACAGGATCCTCCTCAACCATACTGCTTCACATGTTGTAATGCATGCATCTTTGTACTCAACTTTAGTAGAAGATAATGCTACAGTCGGTTGCTTCTTACTAATCCAAGAGAAAATCCCATATCCTAAAGAAAAGCAATATCCAGAAACAGATTTTCTAGTATCAATATCTCCTACCCAACATGAGTCACATTATCCAACTAGAGATGATCCTTCTTCATAAAGAATACCATAATCAGTCGTTCCTTTCACATACCTAATTATCTGCATGCTTGCCTTCTAATGAGTTTGGCGAAGCTTATTAGAGAACTTCCTTACTACTCCAACAACATAAGAGATGTCTGGTCTGCTATTGCACAAGTAGATGAGACTTCCAACTAATTTCATGTATCTTCTAATATCCACTTGAGATTAAGTATCTTCAATAGATAATTTTGTGTTGACCTCCATAGGTGTAGAAATTTCCTTGCAATCCTCCATGTCGAATGCCTTCAAGATCTGCCTTGCATACTTTTGTTGAGAGATGAAAATCTTCCTTGGTTCCTGCCAAACTTCAAGACCTCAGCAATAATGCATTAATCCCAAGTCTGTCATTTCAAATTCTGAACTCAGGGCATCTTTTCTTTGTTGAAGAAGAGCATCATCATTTTTTGTAATCACAAGGTCATCTACATAGAGTACAAGCACAATTGCCTTCCCTCGTCTCTTTATAAAATACAAGTTAGCATCAGAAGCACATCTTTTGAAACCTAGGTCCAAGAGATACTTATCTATCCACTGGTACCATACTCTAGGGGCTTGTTTTAGCCCATATAATGCCTTCTTCAGCTTACATACCTTGTTCTCTAAATTGGGAGCCTCAAATCGTGGTGGTTGAGACACATATACCTCCTCCTTGAGGTCTCCATTCAGGAACGCTGACTTGACATCCATGTGATAGATTGGCCAATGGTTATGTGTAGCCACAGCTAGTACTACTCGGATAGTGATCATTCTTGCAATCGGGGAAAATGATTCACAAACTTCAATGCCTTCAACTTGTGAGTATCCCTGTGCAACAAGTCTTGCTTTATAGTTTTCTAGAGTACCATCGACCTTGTACTTTAGCTTCCAAACCCAGGTGGTGCCAATGACTTTACGCTTAGGGGGTCGATCCACTAGCTCCCAAGTTCCGTTCTTCATGGTATTGTTGTATTCTATTTGCATGGTAGCCCTCCAATTCGGATCATGGTGTGCCTCTCCCACATTCGGGGCAAATAATATGGGCATTTGCATGTCTCTGTTCCTCTATTCTCTATGATCGCCTCGGTGCATCTGCAACTTGTTCTAGTGACTGTTGGATGGGGTTTGTAGAATCATAGATCTTCCTCACCCAACGTGCAATGTCTTTTCCACTTGGCTGTTGGCAGGTTGGTGACTTTCCGACTCATCATCTGAAGATGATGCTTCCTTCTCTTGTGTAGAAGGGATAGCTCTTGGGCCAGGTTCATAGTGGATTGCCCCTTTGCCTGATGATAAAGTGGAAGCTCTCCTTTCCTCCTCCACTGCATGTGGTTGCTCCTCCTTAAACACCACATCACGACTCACCATGATCTTCTTAGCCTCAGGGTCATAAAACTTATAAACCTTCTTATCTTTGCTATACCCTAGGACGATACATTTGATGCTTTTTGGTTGAAGCTTTTTTCTCTCCCTACTGGAACATGTACATAACATTCGCTTCCAAATACTTTGAAATTGGAAACATAAGGCTTTTTACCAGTGAAGGCTTCTTTTGGAGTCTTTCCATCAAGCACCTTGGTGTAGCTTCAATTCAAGATGTAGACAATAGTGTTGACAGCCTCTGCCCAAAATTGATTAGGCAAATCCTTTCCTTTCAACATGCACCTTGCCATCTCCATGATGGTTTGATTTTGATTTTCTACAACACCATTCTATTGAGGACTATGTGCCATTGTGAGTGGATGTTTGATTCCCTTACTCTTGCAAAAATCTTCAAACTCTATTGATGTGAACTCACCACCACCATCTGTCCTAAATTTCTTCATCTTCTTTCCTGTTTCAGTTTCTACAAGCTGAAGACATTGTTTAAACTTACCAAAAGCTTGAGCTTTATCGTGAAGGAAGTACACCCACATCTTCATGCTATAGTCATCGACAAGCAACATGAAGTAGGAAGATCCACCCAAGGCCTATGTAGGCATTTTCTCGCACAAGTCAGCGTGCACCAACTCTAGAGGATAGCTTGCCCTATTCCTGCTTTCTTGTGGAAACACCTTCCTCTGTTGCTTGCCCATCATTCAAGTGTCACATGGTTCCTTCATTTCAGTAATTGATGTTAGGTGTGCAACCATACCTTTGTGATGCATCTCGTTCAGTAGAAGGTATCCAATGTGGCCGAATCTCTCATGCCATAGCTTACTTGTGCCCACGTTTGTAGTGGTTGTAAGAGCACACAACTCATACAAGTTGTTCCTCTGTATGGCAGTCCCAACAATGTTGTTCTTAACGTCCATAATCTTAGCTCTTGTCTTACTGAAAGATACTTGATAACCTTCATCAGTTATAGAAGCTACTGAAAGTAGATTTTGTTTTATTTGTGGAACATACAGAACATCTGAAAGCTTTCTGATATCACCATTAGAGTTAATGAAAGAAACCATACCTTCACCCTCTGCAGGACATCTTGCATTGTTCCCTACCTTTAGTGTGATGGGTTCCTTTAGAGGTTGTAAGGAGCTTAGTAAAGGTCTTTTCTACTCGTCATGTGACGAGATGCACCACTGTCCAACACCCATGAGTCATCTGTTCCTGAATCTTCAGCCAAGGAGCACACCTCCTCTATCGTAACAAATAACTCAAGCTTTGTTTCTGTTGTGTTGGCAGAATGCTTGCCCTTGCAGTGGAAACACTCTTTCTTGAACTTCTTTTTGTCATTCTTCTTTTTGTATCCATCTTTTGAAGAGTCAACTTTCCCTCCTATGGCATTTGTTGTGAATGCAGCATCTCCTTTGCTACCACCACTCCTTGCCTTGAGCCACATCTCCTCCTCCATGAGTAAGGCACTACATTCTTCAAAAGTTAGTGGTTGAGGTCTGATTTGAGTGTTAAGAGCAGTTACCAAATGCAAGAGAATGAAGATTACAACCACCACGTGCTAGAGAGATGACTCTCCTCCCAACCAAATGCCTCTATATATAGCTTTCTCTAGGGGACTGCCTTCTTGGTCAAGTGGATACTAACCATCCATGTGTTAGCCATGTAACTGCATGTGCGCCAAGTGTCCCAGTCAACTCTAGTTAACTCAAGTGGATGCTTCTAGAAGGCTCTAGATCTCTTTGGGCAAAATACTCTCTGCATGTCCCCTTTGGGGATTGAACCCAAGACCTCCTCCTTCACATCCTTGAGACTTAATCACTAAGCTAAGTGGATCACTTGTACACAAAAGCACAAGACCTCCTAGTAAGTCTAAACTCAAGATCTTTGGTCATACACACGCATGACCAAACGATGTCCGATTTGAGGTATGTCTGAACCCGCGAGATCCTTGGATCATAGACTTACTTTATTGCATTCTTCCCCCCTTGGAAAATGTTTTCGTCCTCAAAAGAAAATAAAGCTATATATCTACTGTAGGCAACCCTCGAGCCTCATGTTTGAAGAACATGGTCATGTTCTAGAACTAGAAGAACATGTCTCATCTTTGTGGTGGCGTCCCTACCCAAATGATTCAAAACAGTGTCTCTTTTTGCACTTTGATGAACTGGATAAAGTACAAACTAGTGAAGAATAATAAGGGTGGATCTAAACACATTCCTGGCCAATTCACAGTTTTAGGATGTGCAATATAGGCAGAAACATGTGAACGAGGTAGATGCAAATTACTAGTCCATTTCCAGGCATAACTAGTGCATGGACTTAGTAATGAAGGTGGGATTCTTATCCCTTGCAAGACTTTGGGAACTCTTGATTCACTTGAATTTGTTTTGGGGAACTTGAAGTTTGTTTATCCCAAACATCTAACTTAGATGTTTATACAATGGTTAACTCTGATCCAACAGTTACTTGATTTTTTCACCTGGCTAGAAGATTACTTTGTCCAAATGGGTTAAAAAATCCTATGTAAATTATGGGAGAAAGTTTACCATCTCTGTTGAGTCAACCATACTAACTTGATTGATTCAAATTCAAAATGAAAATTGTCCAACTTAGGACACTTTTCTCAAAGACTTTAACTGAAAGTTCTTGGGAATTGTCAATCTGATGAGCAATTCCTAACTTCTCTATTCTAGAGTATAATGGACTCTAGGAAATCTTTTATGCTATAACTTGAAGCAAGAATAAGTCCATGTAGACTTATTATCTTTTGAATATTGAAAAGTTTCCTGTACATAACATCTATCTAGGATGTTTAATTTAGTTATCTAATTCTAATTGGCTAACTCTGGTCTTTTTGTGAAAGAAATCACATACCATGTCTGAGCAATTACCAAAAGATTTGGAAAGTGGAAAAAAACAACAAAACTTTGTACAACCAATTCAAACTTCGAACATACGTAAACTTGCTATGAGTCAAAGTCGAGATGACTCAAGACTTTAACTTTTCAAAGATCTGTTTCAATAGGGTATTAAAGCATTTTTTCTATCGTTAAGAGAAATAAGCTGGATTTTCAAAAAGATTCAGAGCAAATCAAAAACATCATCGAACCACAAGATACTAGTGTGGTAACCAACATCAGTGTGTCGATCCACTAAGGTTCTGGTGAAGAGTTTTGTATGCAAATAATGCTTCACTTGAGACTAAGTTTAGGTCATATTCAGTCTTTGTGACTCCTTACTGGGAATGCAATTCTTGTGCATTTCTTTGAGTCAAAAGAGTGAATTTACCAAGTTACACTAGGAACTTGATGCTTAACTTAGTCAATCAAGTCCTTTATTGAAAAGATTCAACTGAAAATCAAAGCTCAACCTTTTTTTTTTAGAAATTTATCATATATTTCTGACCGATAACACTTAAGCTTGAAGTGTTCTAAGAAGATCTGGGAAGCTAATTACTTCATATCTTCAGTTTCCTTGATCTTGAAGTTATCTTGAAGTATCTTAAGACACTACTTTTATCGTTCTTGTAATTAAACTCCTTAGAAGTCTTAATTCTCTTGAGGATCAAACTTAACTTCAAGATCCAAACTAGGACTAAAAGATTATTATCATCCACGGTCCGATGTCCCATACCATCTTTCCTACATTAATCTGAGTATAAAATATGGTGTCCTATACCACCCTATTTTATATTCACATTAATGTGTGGGTGATACTTATCTGAAAGTCTAAAACATCTCTTGATAGACTACCTTATCTCTTCAATTCTTTTATGAGAATTTTGAAGTTTCAGGCATTATCTCTAACTAGATATTCTAGGTTTTGTTTCCTTCACATGATCATCTCACAATCATGTGCTTTGCCTTCGAAACTACAAAACCTCTTGATAGAATATCAATTCTTCATTGCTAGGGTTTTCAAATGAAAACCAATCAAAATTCCAAGTACTTGAATTTTCACAAATTCAAGTTCAATAGGTTTATCCTTGACCAATTTCTAGTGATAAGAGCTTTTAACTTCTTATCTTTAGATTCCTTTCTTTACTGATGCTTTAGGTACCTACCCCAGGGAATTTATATAGGAATCTCTCTACTGCCTAAGTCTTAAGCATCCGCTCATGCTTTCTGGATTTGTACCAAAATCCCTTTAAGGATAGGCAAACACTTATGTTTTACCTTCCACAGACTTAATTACCGTCTCCACCGTTGCAGACTACATTCTTGGAATTTCTTCACTCTATTCAAACTTGGAATAGCTTACTCTTTTCACATTTTCCATTGGATAAATGGAACTTGAGTGAATATATCCCAAAAGGATTTTTTTATTGCCAATACTGTTGGTGCATTTTTCCCAAGCCTACATGCTTGATATGCTTGATATTATCCTCATTTGTAAGTCACATGAGTAGTCATGTGAACACCTCTTGTAAAAGAGTTCATTTTTATCTCTTGTAATTTGAAAAAGAAAAAAGGAAAAAGGATGGCTTACCTCATCCATGATGTAAAAGCAAAGTCGTGGCCCTATCTACATAAAACCATGAATTTTTGAGCTGAGGGAATCTCTCCTAACTTTGGGGATCACTTTTAGGTGGAGCCATTCAAATTCGAATTCAAAACTCCCTCCAAGAATAGCTATAAAAGGAGCAAGAAGGAAGAGGCGATTAGCAAGCCTTGTACATGACCACTTCATGTCATTTTGTAGAGATTGAAGAGCTTACTCCATAGCTCTATCATTCTACTCCCATTGTGCAAAGATTCATTGCCAATGTGGTTGTAATCATATGTGAATCTATACATCTATCACCATTTACTTCTCTGTTTTGTTCTCTGTTATACTCACTCAGAGCAGTAACTTCAGAAAGTCATATCTCGAGTTCTACGCAACCTTTTTCAGTGTTTTAACATGCGCTGGATAGCTCTTACTCTTTAGTTTTTGCCTATACCGTTTCATGGTCATTGGATTAATATTTTGGAAGATATCTGCAATTTACTGCTCACTAGTCTATCTCTGTAGAGCCCCGAGAATGGTGGGCATGTTCCAGACTTTCTAAAAATTTGTTCTCAGTGCTCAGTCCATCATTTGAAGTGTTTTAACTTGGATTTGAAAGCTTGCTAGGTCTATTTGCTATGCCCAAAAGGAATGTTTCTAATTCCTACCAGATTGAGAGCACTGTTCATTTTTCCGAGCACGTGTATGTCCAAAAATAGCAAGTTTTGGGAGCTAGTCATTTCGCAACTTGTCTGTCTTCACTTAAACTTTTGGGGTACATGTTCCGAAGTACTTGGCTGATATTTTGGTGGATTTAGGAAGCTCAAAGGGTCTACTAATCAACTCTGAAGTCTCAGTTGGCTAGTGTGAAGCTGGTTGTAGCGGCACCTACTCATCTTTGGATTGCATCCACCATCTCTCTTAACAGTGGTATCAAAGCATAGTGAAGCAACATGCGAGATGGATTTCCATCAACAATTGACAAATTGGATCGAAACAACTACCCGCCATGGTCTCTAAGGATGGAGGGTTACTTTCAAGGAAGGAATCTATATGGATTCATATCCGGAGATGAAGCAATGCCAACCATGAGGAACAAACGACAACCATCACATGAAGAAGTGGAAGGACTTTCCAATTGGTGTTCAAAGGATGCACTTGCAAGGTCCTATATTCTAAACTCAATCTCTGACTTTTCTTTTACCTCATGTCAAGGGATGCAAGACATCAAGAGAGGCCTGGAATGCACTTGCTTCTTTCTTCTCTTCCAACACTCGAGCAAGGAAGAACCAATTGTGGATGGAGTTCACAACAATGAAGAAAAGCGAGCAAATCATTAGACAAATCATAAATGGAATCAAAGCAGACGACAAGTGGGAGTCATTCACAACAGCCATGGATTTATACATGGATATGCATGTACCCGACCTCAACACACTCATGGGACAACTCTTCAATCATGAAGCAAAGATTAGAAAAGGTGGTGAGTCCTCAAGAGGTAGTCAAACTTCTGCCTTATATTCTGATAAAGCTAAGGTCAAGGAAAAGTCAAAGAATAGGAAGAATGAAGATGAAGGTAGCTCTTTCCAAGAAAACTTTGCAGGTAGAGGAAGAGCTAGCACTCAGTGGAGAAGATAGGTAATGTGAATACATCAGATGGGAATATGAACCTCTTAAGCAAAGTCTTGTATGTCCCTACAATTACCAAAAATTTAATAAGTGTTGGACTGATTGTTGAAAAAGGATTGCAGGTTAGATTCAAACGATTTGGAGCATAAGTTGAAGACCCAAGGCAAGGCTTTAGAAGGATTGCCAAAGGAGAGAAGACAGGAAGGCTTTTCACGTTTGAAGTGGAAGATACAAAGAACATAGCTTTGTTTAGCTATGGATCTCAAACTCTTACAGAGTTGGAGATATGGCACAAAAGGCTTGCTCACATTGGTGAGAGGACACTCAAACAAATTTGCAAGGACCAAAGTGTACTTGGTTTGCCTAATATCACAAGGAAACACATGATTTATAAGTGTGAAGCTTGTCAACTCGGCAAGGCTCATAGACAACCTTTCAATAAGAAAGAATATATGTATCAAAATCCTTTGGATCTAGTGCACACGGATGTGTGGGGTCCAAGTAAGGAGCCATCTATATCAGGCTCAAGATATTATGTGTCTTTGATAGATGATTGTAGCACGTGGACCATTCTGTTTTTCATGAAGCACAAGGATGAAGTGTTTAATTGCTTTAAGAAGTATATTGCTCTTGTTGAAAACCAAACAGGTAGGACTTTGAAAACACTCAGATCAGATGGTGGAGGAGAATACTTCTCTTCTGAATTTGATGCCTTCTTGCATGAAAGAGGCATTAAAAGGGAAGTCACTACAAGGTATACACCCGAACTCAATGGTGTAGCAGAGAGGAGGAACAGAGCTATTGTCGAAGCTGCAAGGTCCATGCTCAACGAAAAGGGATTGCCAAACTACTTATGGGCGGAGGCTGTGTCGACAGCCACATATCTCATAAATAGACTTCCATCTAAGTCACTAGATGGAACCACTCCATATGAAGTGTGGAATGGAAGAAGACCTAGTCTAGAGCATTGTAAAATCTTCGGATGCTTAGCCTATGCTCACATTCCTTCTCAAGTAAGAGGGAAATTGGATCCCAAGGCAGAGAAGTGTGTATTTATTAGTTATGACCAAAACCAAAAAGGATATAGATTGTACAATCCAACCAATAAAGGATTTTCTCTGAGTAGAGATGTAATTTTTTATGAAAACAAATCATGGTTTGATGATGACAGGAAAGTGAAGCTGCCATATGACTTGGATGAAGATTTTCCATCACTTCAACCAAAGGAGCCAAAGCAGATTGAAGAAAGTGATTCGGAGATTCACCTAGAAGACTTGGAAAAACTAAAGCTATCGAAGAACAAAGGTAAAGCAAAGATGCAGGATGCTACATATGGACCCGAGAGCTCACATAAACCACTTAGAAGGTCTTCAAGAGAGAAGAAGAAACCAGAGAGGTTTGGTTATGATACTTCTTTGGTCACCAAGCACTCCATCTACATTGCAAAGGATTCAACCAATGAAGAACCTACCACATTCGAAGAAGCACAAAGCAAGAAAGCTTGGAAAGATGCAATGGATGAAGAAATGGAAGCCTTGAAGGAGAATGACACTTGGGAGCTTGTACCTAACAAGCCATCTATGAAGGTAATTGGATCTCGATGGATATACAAAATCAATAGGAATCCAGATGGAAGTATAAATAGACACAAAGCAAGGTTAGTTGCTAAAGGGTTTGCTCAAACCCATGGTATTGATTATGAGGAGACTTTCTCTTGTGTTGCAAAAATGCCTACAATTAGGGTTCTCATTAGTCTTGCTGCATCTAGAAATTGGAATCTCTATCAACTTGATGTAAAGAATGCTTTCTTGAATGGATGGATTTTTGAGGAAGTGTATATGGCACAACCTCCTGGATATGAGGATGCACATCATCCTAACTATGTATGCAAATTAAAGAAAGCTTTGTATGGATTGAAGCAAGCTCCAAGAGCTTGGAATTTCAGATTGGTGACTTATTTGCAGGTCCAAGGATTCAATGCTAGCAAGGCGGATACCTCTTTATTCATAAAGAGGAATGGATCTGAAGTGATCTATTTATGTGTGTATGTTGATGATATTATTATCACAGGAAATGATCTTGAAGGAATCAAACAGGTAAAGAGTCAAATGAAGGAGGAGTTCAAAATAAGTGACCTCGGACCACTCACTTATTTTCTTGGATTGGAGTTGATCTACTCAGATTCAGGTATATACATCACACAAAGGAAGTATGTGCATGACATGCTTGTCAAGTTCAAGATGGAAAATACCAAGTGTGCAGGTACACCTATGGAGCAAAATCATAAGCTAAGTGCTTATGAAGGAGATCCAATTGAAGACATCACAAGCTATCAAAGCTTGGTTGGAAGTTTGAACTATGCAACACTCACAAGGGTGGATATATGCTATAGTGTTAGCATATTGAGTCAGTTTATGCATAAGCCGAGAAGACCACATATGGAAGCGGCCAAGAGAGTCCTCAAGTACCTAAAGGGGACCATGAATGAAGGTTTGTTTTATTCATATACTTCAGATATTGAGCTAAAGGTCTACTCAGATGCAGATTGGGCCGAATCTAGAGATGATAGAAGAAGCACATCCGGGTATATATCATTCGCAGGTTCAAAAATCATTTCTTGGTCATCGAAGAAGCAACCAACCGTGGCATTATCTTCTACCGAAGCCCAACATAGAGGTTTGGCTAATGCAACTCAAGAAATCATGTGTTTAAAGTCTTTGTACACAGATCTTGGACTTCATTCTTCAACACCTCATATTTTTGGTGACAACACAAGCTCACTACATCTAGCAGCTAATCCGGTATACCATGCTAGAACCAAGCATATTGAAGTCCACTACCATTATGTAAGGGAGAAGCTAATGAGCAAGGATATTCAACTATCCTATGTCTCTACAGATATGCAATGTGCAGACATGTTGACTAAAGCTCTTGATGGTACAAAGTTAAGTAGATTCAAGTTGATGATTGGCTTGTAGGAAATCAAGGACAATTGAAGACTTATTTGGAGGCCAAGCATGTTAGGCTTGAGGGGGAGCTGTTGGTGCATTTTGCCCAAGCCTACATGCTTGCTATGCTTGATATTATCCTCATTTGTAAGTCACATGAGTAGTCATGTGAACACCTCTTGTAAAAGAGTTCATTTTTATCTCTTGTAATTTGAAAAAGAAAAAAGGAAAAAGGATGGCTTACCTCATCCATTATGTAAAAGCAAATTCGTGGCCCTATCTACCTAAAACCATGAATTATTGAGCTGAGGGAATCTCTCCTAACTTTGGGGATCACTTTCAGGTGGAGCCATTCGAATTCGAATTCAAAACTCCCTCCAAGAATAGCTATAAAAAGAGCAAGAAGGAAGAGGCGATTAGCAAGCCTTGTACATGCCCACTTCATGTCATTTTGTAGAGATTGAAGAGCTTACTCCATAGCTCTATCCTTCTACTCCCATTGTGCAAATATTCATTGCCAATGTGGTTGTAATCATATGTGAATCTATACATCTATCACCATTTACTTCTCTGTTTTGTTCTCTGTTATACTCACTCAGAGCAGTAACTTCAGAAAGTCATATCTCGAGTTCTACACAACCTTTTTCAGTGTTTTAACATGCATTGGATAGCTCTTACTGTTTAGTTTCTGCCTATACATTTTCATGGTCATTGGAATAATAGTTTTGAAGATATCTGCAATTTACTGCTCACTGGTTTATCTCTGTAGAGCCCCGAGAATGGTGGGCATGTTCCAAACTTTGTAAAACTTTGTTCTCAGTGCTCAGTCCATCATTTGAAGTGATTTAACTTGGATTTGGAAGCTTGCTAAGTCTATTTTCTATGTTCAAAAGGAATGTTTCTAATTCCTACCAGCTTGAGAGCACTGTTCATTTTTTCCAGCAGGTGTATGTCCAAAAATAGCAAGTTTTGGGAGCTAGTCATTTCGCAACTTGTCTGTCTTCACTTAAACTTTTGGGGTACATGTTCCAAAGTACTTGGCTAATATTTTGGTGGATTTAGGAAGCTCAAAGGGTCTACTAATCAACTCTGAAGTCTCAGTTGGCTGGTGTGAAGTTGGTTGTAGTGGCACCTACTCATCTTTGGATTGCATCCACCATCTCTCTTCACAAATACTTGGGCAATCTACAGAGCAGTTCCAATTGCAAACTCTTGGATAATCATGGCCAAGTTTGATCAAGTCTAGTTGATCTTGTGACTAGAATAAAGAATTAGTCTTTATCTTTAAGATCTCCTAACTATCTAAAACTTCTTTGCTTACCTCTAGGTTTTTTAGAGATCTTTCCCTTACTCAAGTCCAAGCATACACTAATGGCTCTCAGATTCCAAAGCTAAGAATATCTGATATACATTTAGGTTATATCACAATTTGGACTTGAGTGCCAGTACTTGAGGTTTGGAATTGCTAAGGAACTACTTACTGACTAAAGAGTATGAAGAACTTCGTTGTCAATACTTGGAAGAATGTTATTCTTCAAAGACTTGAGATTCTTTCTAGGGAATCAAATATCTTGAGCAAATCATTCATCTTGGAATCTTTTGCAATGTTGGAAGGATATTTTAAAGAAATTTTTTCAAGTAATATCCATGAGGTTTACTGATACAACTGTATTCATTTCCTGAGTATCAAACTAGAGGCTAAATATCACTTTTTGGATATGCTCTGATACCAATGCAAGAGAATGAAGATTAAGACCACCACGTGCTAGAGAGATGACTCTCCTTCCAACCAGATGCCTCTATATATAGCTCTCTCTAGGGGAATGCCTTCTTGGGCAGGTGGATACTAACCATCCATGTGTCAGCCATGTAACTGCATGTGCACCAAGTGTCCCAGTCAACTCGAGTTAACTCAAGTGGATGCTTCTAGAAGGCTCTAGATCTCTTTCGGCAAAATATTCTCCCCATGTCCCCCCATGGGGATTGAACCCAAGACCTCCTCTTTCACATCCTTGAGACTTAACCACTAAGCTAAGTGGATCACTTGTTCACAAGAGCACAAGACCTCCTAATAAGTCTAAACTCGAGATCTTTGGTCATACACACGGATGACCAAACGGTGTCCGATTTCAGGCCTGTCTAAGCCGGCTAGATCCTTGCATCATGGACATACTTTATTACACCAAACCATCAAACTTAGGTGGACAAATACAAAGACAACGACGAGCTAGCTCCTCACTTGACTTTTGAACACCTGCTCCTGCCATTTGATCTCATAGATTCTTTATGCGAGTGATAAACACTTATGCAGTCTTCCCATCAGCAAAGTGTTCTGCTGCAAGCTAACTCTCCAAGTTCTGAATCTGTATCTGATTACGAGTTTCATATTAATTTCTCAATATGTTCCATGCTTTCACATGCCTTCGTAGTATGCTGAATGAGAGTCAGAACACTATCAAAAGTACTTGTAACTAGAGCACAGAGTGCATCTGCATTTTTGCGTTTCGAAGCACGTAGAAGATCAACATCAGGAGGACTCATTCTACCAAGATTATTTGGATCAGGTCTTTCTTGGGGCTCATGATCACTCTCAAGAACAGTCTCCAAAAGCTCATACGAATCAAGAATAGAAGTGATTTTCAACTTCCATAGGATGTAGTTTGTACCATCAAGTTTACCTTCTGTGAAGGCTGGTGGTTGTATCCACAACGTTGGGATGACCGGCATCATTGCTACTTCTGCTTGTGTGCAGCACCTACTCTTGTTGATGAACCACCTTGACTCCCACTCGTAGATGATGACATGCTGATTGATATCTTCTCTATTTTTTTTTGTTCAAACCTCAACAACCTCTATGTTTATACTTCTAGACCACTTAGATCCTCCTGAGCTGTGATACCATGTAACAAAATAACAACACAGTGGAATAGACTAGACAGAGATGAGAGAGAAAACGCACACAAAGATAGACGCAGACTGAGAGATAGAGAACTCAAATTCTTAGATTGTTGAGTGTAATGTAGTTACAATGGTGGTGTTCTCCGCCCATTCGCTTCCAATGTGAAGCTTAGATGGCGATATAGACAGACTCTATATGAATGGCTTACTAGTGTGCAATGCTATGTAAAGCTCAACCTAGGCCGTGCTTATATAGCTTTTACAAGGCGGTTCAGTATAGATAAACGTAGTCGTGAGATACAAAATAGTCAGTAAAATATATGATCCGACAATATCTCCACGACCAGAAGTCCTATCGTCTCGCCCCTCGACCCCCCATTAAGGTTCTATGGGGAAACCGCATGATGCAACATGGCCTTTATTTTCACCTTAAATGGCAACCTAAAGGCCAGGAATTTTATGCCCTACCTAACTTAATTGCTAGGCTCACAAAGATCATCTACAACTAGCAACGGTCACTCATAGGCCTCATCGAACTTGGAAGTTAGGGTTCCACAAATGTCCGGGCTCTCATAATGGCTTCTCCTCATAATGGGGGGCCTTACAACTCAGAGCACCATGGATCATTTGTGGTCACATGAGGGTGGAGTATTGAGCATATCTAACATTTTCCACCATGTTGAAGTCCCCATAGAGCATCACATTGTGGGAAAGTGAGTCCAAGGAGGCCCAAGTGTCAATCCAATCCGACTCCTTGATTGGAGCATACAAGGAGACCATAGTGAACTAGAAGGTGTCCCAGAAGGAGGTAGCAATCCAACAATGTTTCTGATCCTCACAGGAGTTGACTAGTCTACCAAACCAAATTTTATTTATCCCAATAGCTGTGCCACCAGCCCCATGGGGTGTGAAGTGGTGATCCACACATGGATCGATGATACACGTTTGAGACATTTCTGAAGGTCCTCTCCATCGATTTTAATTTCTTGCATACATATGAAGTCTAGGTTTAGGCTATTATCCTGAAGCCACTAGCCAATAATGGCCGCTCTTGAGGGGTCAGTCAACCCCCTGGTGTTAAATGATATGATAATCATTATCGATGGCTACCCTCTTTGCAGAGAGGGCCCTTGTCTTTTTTCTTCTTGGGTTCTTCCTTTTTCCTCAAACAGGAGAAGTCCTGACCACAAATCTTCCCTTTAAGGAGGCTCTTTCATGGCATTTCCAATGCTCTTTCATGGCATTTCCAATGGGTGTTTCCCCTTTATGAATCCCCTTCTGCGGGAGTGAGTTTAAGACTTTATCAAGTAGTGTTGATCCAATGACAAAACTCTCACTATCCGGGTTGTCCTCATTGCCGGTTGTAAACCCATCCTCTTTATTAGTGGTGTAGCCTTCTTGGAAATCCTCTAGGTTGTCTTATTTTTTGGTGATATTATACCATCATTGTCTACTTCATTAGGATTTCCTCTTGGAAAGTCCGACTCATTGATCTCTTTTTCAAGGTTGCAGTACAAGTTATTTAATGGAGCCCCAACCATAGTGCTCCTCTCGGGGGGTCTCGGAGGGCTTCTTTTCCTTCTACATCTAACTTTCGTGAACCCTTCTAAGTCTGACTCAGAGTTCCTAGAGTCTTTCGCTTCCTCAATGATGGGTGGATGCGCTTCTGCCCTAGAATAAGCCTGATATTCTTTGTTGACTTCTTGGTTTTGTTTATTTCTAGAGGTTTGTTGTTTCTACGGGCACCCTTGAATCCTCTATCCTTGTAGGCCACTGTAAAAGCACGTGTTTGGCAAATTTTTATAAGTGATTTCCTGCTTCTAGACCTCCCCTTCCTGTAAGTTTATGGAAATCTTGAAGGGGAGAGCTTTGTTAAGATCTGTCTCAACACAGATTTGCAGGTGTCAACACGTGTTGAAGGAATACTTTGCATCTTAGACTTGTTTAGTACGAAAACTGGGAACCACTTGAACAGGCATAAGGTAGACCTCCAAACTTGCGAGGTGCCTACTTGTAGTGCTTGGAACGCCATGTCCTCATTCTCGAAGACCAAAAGTAAGTGGTTCACTAAGAAAAAACTGGCATTTGCTCACCACCAAGCCTCGCGGGAACCACTCCTTTCGAAGCTAGAGATGCACTAATTATAAGGGGGGTTGGGGCCAAACAACTGGCCAATCAAGCACGATTGCAAAATTTCATCTTGCTTAGCCAAGATGGATTCCTTGCATAAAGAGACCACAAGGGGGGGTACAAACAAGAGGATAACCTATAGCCTCACAAGGACCCCCCGTCGGTGGGGTTCCCATGCTGCTGACCACTAGGGACTGGAGAACATCAACCATGGGAGTCAAGAGTAGACCAAAACTATGATAACTTCTTCAATCAAACTTCGACCGCCCCTCAATCTGCTCGCTCAAGAAGCCATTCACAAGTCCGATTTATTGACAGTCGTGTAAAAGTAAGCAAAGATGTTCTCACCCTTCGACGATACCCAGATAGATAAGTGCATCAATGATCATTATACTTTTCATTTTCTTTTTATTTCAAACAAAGCACAAAAGCAATTAAGAATGATTGGGGAGTGAGATGAGGACGATCGCAACGGCAATCAAATGCTCTTCGCGAGGCTTTGTGTTTGGATTTAAAAGTTGAAGATATCGATGACGATTTGAAGAAGCTTTGCAAGAACCATGTGGCTATACGGGTCTCGGGATGACCTAGTCATCAGCCGTCCTAATTCTCCAGGACTTCCCATGAATCCCATCGCAACCTGGCCATCGCCTCTAGACCGTCGTAGCCGGAGCATTATTGCAGCCCCTCAGACCGTCATCCCCATTGTCACCACGAGCCGGAATACCCACCGAGAATCTCTCACGCAATTGTCACTGTCGCGATTGTCAGCCTCTAAACGCACAGACGCCGTCGTGATTGTCACCTAAAGAGCATCATGATAGCCACACGAACCGTCGCGATTGTCACCTAACGAGCATACCATCGCGATTGTCACCTAAAGAGCGTCGCGATTGTCACCTGAAGAGCATCACGATCGACACACAGAACTGCAGACCAGGTGCACGATACTGACAAATTCGGCAGTCTAGCACCTCAAACGATTAAATCTACACTTTCCTTCAGTTTGGCGATGGCAGGCATCCTCATAGAATGATAACGTCAGTTAGCCTGACTCCCCACTTCAGCTCTTCTCTATTGTGCATCCAAGATCTGTCGGCTATCCAGCAATATTGTTTTTCTTAAATAAAGGAAGTTCCGCCTTGTTTTTTAATAGAAGGAAGTTTGTGCTTAGCCTATTCTCCCGGACTTTAATTAAAATAAAGAAGAAAAATTACAAGTGATGCTAGAGAGCATTACAAATGAGGCGGATAAATCTAGCATCACCCTCATGTCGGACCCATTTGGGTTTCAACTTGTTGTTTTCAAGGAGATAAATATAGTGATGTCTAAACGGTGGAGATCTCTTATCCCGAGAGATTCTTTTACCTAGAAGAAACAAGGATTTCTCGATCAACCATTCCTTAGGAGTTTGGCCAAAATTGATAGCACATCGCTCCCTCCAAATCTTCAAAAGAGTCTCACCCCTGATGGCATTCCAGAGCCTCAATGAGCAGCCGACCGCCTCACCCAACAGCACCTGTTGCCAATTGATTTGGTTCGTGAGTCTCAATACTCGGGTCACGTGACGTCAGATAACACGGGACTTGGCGCAATCAAAGAATAGGTGAGCTAAATCTTCAATGCATCGATGGCAATGCTTGCACCATGGCGGCACACCACAGATTTTGTTAGCCCTTGCATTGGACCAGATACCTTTGTGCAAGATCTGCCACATGAGAATGGACTTTTTGATCTCAATTAGGGGGTGCCAAATAGACATGAAATTTACTTCCCAACAAAGTTTGGTTTAAGAAAGGCACCATCTCTTGTTAAGAGTGTGATGAACGTCTAAGTTCTCTTTGAAGTTGGGGATTCTGGATAGTTTCTTTCTGTTGCTCCATTTGAGGCCCTCCAGGAAAGGAAGATCCTGACCGCAAAGAAGGCGGGTAGTTGAGCAGTCCCATGCTAAACATCTTCCTTGAAGAAGAGTCCATTCCTCTAGAGTAACTCTAAGTCTCGGGTCCAAGTCTTCGAACCTAATCCACTGACTAGTCTCTTGTTTCCAGAGTTGTTTCCATTGTTTGAACCCCTTGTTCCATAACCGCTTTGCAGTTTGAACGTTCCAAGACTCCACCCCCTAATGCCGCCGATCAGGAACCACAGAGAGTCATTTTGTCTTATCCCAGCTGCCCACTTCCACTCATCACTAATTCTCATGAATTGTTTGGCCTTGTTCCAACTCTTCCATAAAGAACACACGAGGCTAGAGCCTTTAGGGGACACCGGGTGGGGGGAGACCAAAAGCGTGAGAATCCCTATGTCCTTACAACTAGGAAGGCCAACCACGGTAAGATCTTCCATGTTTCTGAAGATCAATTTAGCCCAAGAGGACTGACTATTGCTCCAAGCCTTGATAAGCCACTTTGCTACCAGCTTGTCAGCCAATCCAATGATATCCAAAATTCCCAAGCCCCCTGAGTCTTTCGGGCTAATGCAAGTTTCCCATTTGATTTTGGGAATCCCCCTCCTGTTGGGGTCCCCAGTCCAAAGGAAGTTTTTGCAGATTCTTTCCACTTTGGCCAAGTCTTTCTCCTTAGGTCTTGTTGGGGATTCGTGGACAAGAAGGAGTTTGAGGGTTTGTAGGAGAAAAAGGAGATGATGAAAATGGAATAACAGTGAGAACTTCTGCAAAGGAATACTCTTGGAAACCTTGAATATTGATTATCTTTCAACAATTACAATGACTGCACACAGTCTAATCAATGACTAAATACAACTTCAGAGAATATCAATTACTGAAGACCAATTATCTCAAGTCCTCTGGCAGCGGCCTCTCCTGCACCAATCCTTCACTTGCTTCCCGCTTCCCTTGTGCACACCTTGCGCTAAGCTTCCACCAAGCTAAGGAATTGGTATCACGGCGCACACACACAATAGACCTTGGGACTCTTGGAATCCAACCCGCCTTCTCTGCACACCTTCCTCTTGACACCTCTTGCACTCTTGAGTGTCGTCGCACACTGGTGGCTCTTCTTGCTTCCTCTCTTGCTTCCTCTGAAGCTCTCTCTTGCTCCTAGCTCTCAATGTGTTCAAGAACAGCCTTTGTCCTCCTCTTGAACCCGCCGGTCCCGTGACTTCTAACTGCCATGGACTCTTGGGCTTCCTTTGATGTCCCAAGACCCGGAGAGACAACATACTGGATACAAGAATAGCTTAAGAACCAAAATGAACGTTTATATGAACAGAGAGAAATTAAAGCCGAAAAAGAGAGAAAAAGTACTTTTATTGATTACTAAAGAAAAGAAGACAATATCCGATGATTATTGAAGTCTGATTGGCAGAAGCAGAAGGATGATACAATTATTGGGAAGCTAGAACTACGGCTGAAGCCATGTAATTTATTGAAAAGTGGCCAGCGCATTATTAAAACTGGATTGAGATTATTGAGGAGTTGGCTGAGGTGAAGATGGGAGGGGAACGGAAGTTTGCTCTATAAGGTGTTGGATAGAACTCAGGCAATTGCGAAGATGGTCCCGTTCGCGCTTGATACGCCGACACGCTGCATTATCACATAAACCTAACTGAAAACGATTTTGAAGATCCTCTAAAGTCTGGAGCGCAGAATCCGCAATGTCTCGATACCTATCTCGCTCCTCCTTGAGCAAGCGGGCGGATTCAGTGAGAGATTGCCACTGTGAGGTGGCCATGCGATTTATGTTGTCTATAGTCGAGATATATTGTTGATGAATGCTGGCTGCAGCTGAGATGGAATCCATGGACAACTTGGAAGCGTCAGCACTTCCCTGAGCAATGTTACTGGCTTCGCAAAGTAATAGGAAAAAGGAGGGTTCAGACTGGGTATTAGATGGAGGAACAGGGTCTATCGGCGGAGGCGGAGTTGGAGAATTGGGTGGAATGGGAGAGGGCCTGGGTGGGGGATGAAGATTGAACTGATGGGGTTCGGAGGGTGGTGCATTACTTGGAGTTGGAAATTGTGAAACAGGGGGACGTGGGGGAGTACAGGTGGGGTTGTGCGGGTTCAGCTGGGTTTGAATGAGTGGGCGGAAGGACGAAGAGCCATGTGGGGGGACAGGAGCAGGAGGAGGAGTGGTGGCAGTGGCAGGAGATATGTTGAGGATAGGAGAAGGAGACGGTTGATTAAGTGGAGGGATATCCGGGGGTGCAGAGTGTTGGGTTGAAGCGGATGTTGAGCCAGAGGAGAGTGAAGGGGAGGTGGGAGGCCGAGATATGGAAGGGATAGTGGGATCACTGGGCGGGTTGCTAACAGGGAATTGAGGGGATGGGGAAATAGGGGAAGGGTTAGCCAATGGTGCAGGGATTTGATAGACCCAAGCTAGGAGGGGGGCAGAGTATATGTTAAAGGAACGGGAGCGGCGAGGGATAGCCTCACGGAGTCTATGGGAGCGTACGCTTAAGGAACTATAGAGGAGGGCGGCGTAAGGGTAGGGGCGGCTAGTTAGGAAGCAGTACAGTGGATCTGCAATACGAATGTCTGAAAGGGGAAGCGCAGCGGTGGGGCTTCTAAGTAAAAAGAAGAAGATAAATGAAGTCAGGATTGCTTGCATGCGGATGGAAAAACGGGCTTGGTTCTCAAAACGCTCTTTACAAAAAGCAATTGTTTCCGCGGGTGACACTCCCGAATATAAGAGTGGGGGACTGATGAAGTCGATGAGGGATGATCCTATACGGTTGGCGATGTCCGGGATGGTAAGAGTGCCGGTGCGAAATTGCGGGAATAGCCGAAGAGTTTCGTAGACGTCATTAAGGTTGGAAGGGTCCTGCAACAGAACGTCCGCCAAGCCTAAAAGACCTGCATAGCGAAGATTTTCGGTCGAGAAGAGATTGCGGAGGTCAATTGGAGGTGGAGATAAATGAATATTGATTTGGATAGGTAGATCAGTTGGGAGGAAAATGCTCATATAATCGCCTGTAGGGATTGAATTATGGGAAGCAGAAGGAGAGGGAGAGGGGGAGGGGGGGCGAGGTAGGGATGGGGAGAGTAATCGGTAGAATCAGAGCGAATGGAATAAGTAGGAATATTGATAAGTGGAGGATGAATGGCAGAAGTTGAGGCATCGGCTGTGGGAAAAGGGGAGAGGGTGGATGGAGGAAACGTTGGGGAAAGAGAGACGGGCACTGGGTAGACGAGGGTGGGAAGGGTTTGGGTGCGGGACTGTGGAGCAGACTCTGACGCCGGGTAATGTGGATTGGTAGAATTAAGATGTTGATTGGTTGAAGTAGGATTTGTTGGTTGGAACGCCGAAGGTGTGAGATTCGAAGGAGCGTCCTGCTGGTTAGGAACATCCATGGATTGGATGGTTTGGGGTGCTGCCGGTTGTGGATGGATTGGAGTGGGGGCGGACAGCCGGTTGGAAGGATAAGATGACGCGGACAGCCGGTTGGAAGGATAAGATGACGCGTTGGCGGAGGGGGGTGTGGGTTGGTTTTGGGCTGTTGAGGGCGAGGGCGTAGGAAGGCTGGGGAGAGGAGTTTGGGGGCTGCGGGATAGAGTAAGCGGGAGGAAGGCGGGGGGATATGCGGGCGGTGGCGGGGCGGAGGGAGGCTGGGCAGCGGAGGGAGATGGTGGTTTGGGGGGAGGGCGGGCGGAACAGCGGAGGGAGATGGTGGTTTGGGGGGAGGGTGGTGGTTTTTGGGGGGTTGGTGGTTTGGGGGGAGGGTGTAGTGCGGGGCGGTGCGGAGGGGGGGGAAAAGTGTGGTGGTGCGTACAGCGGAGGGGGGGGAAAAAAGGTGGCGGAGGCGGAGGTTTAAGGGGGCAGGGTGGAAGATGGGGCGGAAGGCGATGGAGGGTGGTGCGGAGGAGGTCGGTGGCTATGGCGGATGCGGAGGTTGGTTAGGCGGGAGGCGGGCCAAGGGTGGGCGGCGGAGCAGCGGAGGGGGGCGGGCGGGGCGTGCGGCGGAGCAGCAGACAGCGGTGGGGGGGAGAAGATGGCGGAATTGGAGGTTGCTCTGCACGGCGGAGGCTCCGACGGATGGAGATGCGGGAGGGGAGTCGGCGGGTGGCGCGGTGGCGCGGCGGCTGCGGAGCGGCGGAGTCGGGGGTGGCGCGGTGGCGCGGTGGCGCGGCGGCTGCGGAGCGACGTGGAGCTGCGGAGCGGCGGAGTCGGGGGGTAGCGCGGCGGCTGCGGAGCGGCGGAGTGTGGCGAGTGTTTGGTGTCGGCGCGGGGTCGGAGGAGCGGACGGGGGCGCGGAGAGTTGGAGGAGCGGTGGGCGGAAGGCACGGCGGGGCGGCGGGGGAATGGCGGGCGGTTGCGGGGTGCCTGCGGTTGGCTGGAGGGGTTTTGGTGGGCGGGTGAGGGGAATATGGAGGGTTTTTGCGAGTGGTTGGAGGAGGGCGGTGGAGGCGGAGGGAGGCGGGTCGGAGGGGCGGAGGGCTGGTGGTTGGAGGGGGGTGGGTGAGGGCGTGGGAAGGCGGATGAGGGGGTGGCGGATGGGTTGGAGGGGGGTCGGTGAAGATGGTTGGAGGGGGGTGGGTGAAGATGGTTGGAGGGGGGTGGGTGAGGGCGTGTGAAGGCGGATGAGGGGGTGGCGGATGGGTTGGAGGGGGGTGTGGGAGGCCCGCCGGGTTTGAGGGGGGGATTTGAGTGGAGGAGAGGGGAGGCCCGCCAGGTTGGAGGGGGGGATTTGAGTGGAGGAGAGGGAGGAGAGAATGGCGGAGGGAGGCGGGTCGGAGGGGCGGAGGGCTGGTGGTTGGAGGGGGGTGGGTGAGGGCGTGGGAAGGCGGATGAGGGGATGGCGGATGGGTTGGAGGGGGGTGGGTGAAGATGGTTGGAGGGGGGTGGGTGAGGGCGTGTGAAGGCGGATGAGGGGGTGGCGGATGGGTTGGAGGGGGGTGTTGGAGGCCCGCCGGGTTTGAGGGGGGGATTTGAGTGGAGGAGAGGGGAGGCCCGCCGGGTTGGAGGGGGGGATTTGAGTGGAGGAGAGGGAGGAGAGAATGGCGGATGGGTAGGGAGGCCCGCCGGGTTGGAGGGGGGGATTTGAGTGGAGTAGAGGGGTGGAGGAGGGGGTTTGGAGGGGGGGATTTGAGTGGAGGAGAGGGGTGGAGGAGGGTGTTTGTAGAGCTGCGGGGGATGGGGGAAAGACCGCAACGGATTCGTGGACCAAGGCTGAGCCGGGCACTTTCACAGACAACTTAACTCTTCCAGCAATGATGAGGATGCAGGATTGCAGATACGCGGGGAGCGATGATGAAGCAGAAGTCTCATTATATAACAAGGGGAAACGAAGAATGACCTCTCAGAAGGGAATGGATCAGCATAAAAGAGTTTCCAAAAGAGTGGAGAAGCAAGCTTTAATTACCTCCATTCAAGAGATTAACAAAGTAAAGGGCCTTATTGAAAGTTATTGGGTAGAAGCAATGACCATCCAAAAGAAATTGGCGCAAAATTTATTGATCAATGAAATTAACTGGTTTTTAGTGGAGAAATGAGCCACAAAAATTTGGCGCCCAAAAATTGTCCCACCAGAACATGCGTGAGCATTTTGTGGTTATTTCTACTTATTAGGACAAACAACCTATTATTTATACCTATAAAACATTCCAAAACACGTAGGAACAAAATAATGAAAATGCAATGTTTATTACTTTTGGTGGTAACCCTTGAGCCTAGAGATGTTTACCAAGGGTAGGGTGTCGCCATCCAGTGTTTCCAATTGCACAGCACCCCACTGCAGCATTTTTGTAATGCGAAAAGGGCCTTCCCAGTGAGGGATCCATTTCCCTTAGTTTGATTAGACAGTTGTGGTCGGTGTAATAGAGCTAAATCACCGGGCTTCAAGTTGTTCTGCCATAAATTTCGGTCATGAGCCTCCTTTCTTTTTATCTGAGTCTCTATCAATTGTTTGGTCGCAAGTAGACGAATCTCCTCCACTTTATGTAGTGCTCCTAGCCTCTGAGAGATATCACAATCCTTCTTTCCATGCATAAATGCTATCTTAGGTGATCCATGTAAAAATTCAAAGGGCTCGATAGGTAAAATGCCATAGACTAATTGGAATGGGGAATATCCAGTGGCCTCTTTGTAGGCTAACCTGTATGCCCAAAGTGTACCTAGGTACGCAATGCCCCATGAAGTGGGTTGCAACATACACTCCTTTCTTAACATTGCAATTAAAACCTTATTCGTGGACTCAGCTTGTCCATTTGCTCGTGGATAGTAAGCACAAGAGGTCCTATGAAGAATTCTATACATGTCGAAGATTTCTTGCAGGACTTTATTGACAAAATGGGTACCTTGATCAGTACAAATTTCAAGTGGACAACCAAACCTGCAAATGATGTGACTATAAATGAAATCAGCAGCAGTTTGGGCAGTGCAATCGGAGGAGGCAATAGCTTCAGTCCACTTTGTGGCATAATCAGTAGCTATCAGGAGATATTTTTCTCTTTTTGGAAACACTGGAGGGTAGATTGGCCCTACAAAATCTAACCCCCACTTCTCAAATGGTTGCCAGGAGCTGGAAATAACCAAGGGGTTATGTCTCTGCTTTGTTGGCTTAGGTCCACACCTCTGGCAAATGTCACATGCTTTTCCCCATTCATCTGCATCCCTAAATAGTGTAGGCCACCATAGACCCGCATCCAGTATCCTCTGACTCATAATGTGTCCTGGGAGGTGCCCACCACCTGTACCTTCATGTGCAGAGTGAAGGACTTCTCTCACTTCGTCTTCTTCCAAACATTTCCTGAACCGGTCATCTTTGCCCTGTCTGTACAATTTATCTTCGATGAAGGTATATGGTCTACTCTTGATTAGTAGGCTCTTCTTTTGTACAGCACTAGCCTTTTCTGGATACAATCCAGTTTTAATGAAATTTTTAATGTCGTAATACCAGCCTTGAGCTTTTACAGCAAACAGATGAGCATCTGGAAAATCATCATTGATTCCACTAGATTGATTCATCATATTTATTCTGGATAAGTGATCCGCCATAACATTGTCTTTTCCTGGTTTATGGACTACAGAAAAATCAAACTCTTGAAACAACAATAGCCATCTCCATATTCTTCCGGTGGCCTGGGGTTTGTTGAGGAGGTATTTTAGTGGTTGGTGATCTGATATAATTATGAATTTTACCCCCAGTAAGTAATGACGGAATTTTTGGACGGCAAAGACCATTGCTAGTGCTTCCCTTTCAGTAGTACTGTAATTCCTTTCGGCCTTGGTCAAGATTCTACTGGCATATTGAATTGGCCTGTCCATTTTAAATTCTTCACTTGGTTGGGTCAAAACCGCCCCCACTGCATATGCACTGGCATCGACATGTATATGAAAGATTTTTGACCACTCCGGTGTGACCAAGATAGGAGCACACACCAACCTTGACCGTAATGTCTGATATGCTTTTTCCTCCTCTTCTTCCCATTTCAAAGGTACTTCCTTACCTGTAAGTCTAGTCAGAGGTCTAGCTATTTCTGCATACATTTTTATGAACCTTCTATGATAACCGGTATGCCCCAAGAAACTCTGGATCTCTTTAGGAGATTTAGGTTTAGGTAACTTTAATATGGAAAGAATTTTGTCAGGATCTGGGGCCATACCTTTAGCCGACACCACATGTCCTAAAAGGGTTCCTTCTGTCACAAGGAAATGACATTTATTGGGATTGAGCTTTAACTTAGTTTCTCTGCATCTTTGGAAAATATTCTGCAGCTGCCTCAAGTGCTGGTCCAAACAATCTAGAGGAGTTTCCTTGTGAGATCCTGAAAACGAAGAGAAGTCATCCATGAAGATTCTAAGTGATTCCAGCAATAGGGGACCAAAAATGAGATTGACCGTTCTGTTAAAGGTGGCTGGAGCATTTCTGAGCCCAAATGGCATTTTTACATACACATATGTTCCCCAAGGTGTGATAAAAGCAGTCTTTTCCTGATCCTCTGGATGTATTGATATTAGATTATAGCCACTGAATCCATCCATAAAACTATATAAGGCATGCCCAGCCACTTCTTCAATGACCTGTTCTGCAAAAGGCATAGGGAACCCATCTGGAATGGTCACCTTGTTGAGAGCTCTAAAGTCAACACAAATTCTGATTTTATTAGTATTCTTCTTTGGTACTATAACCATAGGTGAGAGCCACTCTGAGTGTTCCACAGGAATGATGATTCCTGCATCCTCCATCTTTTGGATTTCCACATAGACGGCTTCGGCATACTTTGGATTAAGTCTATAACTCCTTCCTCTTATGGGTCTGGCTCCATCAACCAGAGGGATTCTGTGCTCTCCATAAGATGCAGGCACTCCTTCTAAGTCTTTATAATGCCAGGCAAAAACATCTGCATACTAGCTCAAGAATGATTTTACCTTTTCCAGGAGCTCTGGGTGGCTCCACAACCAAGTGGCCACCAGAACTGGTTGATTATTGTTTTGAGTGCCTAAGTATATTTCTTGGACCGGATTTCTTGTTACCATATTATCTCCCTGTGCATCTGCTTCCTTTTCTTCTTCTACTAGCTTTTCGTGCATTGCTTCATAAGCAGGTGTATTTTGGATTTCGATGTGTTCCTCCTTGTCCTGCATCCATCTTGCAGGGATTTCTTGAATTGGGAAAGAACATTCAACCTCAGAATTTTTTACCTTGTTTTTAGATTTAGAAACTTCGTTATCCGATGTTGACACATCCTCCTCTAATTTGTATTTGAGGGGTATCTTCCTGCCTCTTCTGTGGTCAGTGATGGGCTCTCCTAATCCATCAACCTGGACCTTTTCCTTGTCTTCATCATAATCTTCAGTCGTGCCAGGAGTATCAAGAAAAATTCCAAAACAAGAAGAAGAGTTGCCTGCATGGAGCCAACTTAGAATATCCTCTTCTTCCTCAAAATCTATTTGGGGTTGATCCTCTGCTTCTGTTTCCATGCAAATGCTCACTGTTTGCATCATACTAGTGTTTCCTTGATTGTCTGGGCCTTCTTCTAAATGAATTTGTGTCAGCTCCTGCCCTTTCTTTTGTACCCACATAGTGTCCTTACCCCAATCATGAATGACACTGGCATGCCTCAGCCAAGGTCTTCCAATTAAGAGAGGAAATCCTCCTGCAACCTGGGGCAATCTTAAAACCACAAAATCTAGAATGAATAGATTACCTTGTACTTCAAGTGGAACTTTTGGGATTACCCCCAAGGGCCTTACTTTGCTCTGATCTGCCAAAGTAACCGTGAAATTTGCAGGTCTTGAAGGGTGGAGCCCAATCCTTTTCATGGTATGTTCAGGCATCAAGTTAATGCCAGAACCACCATCTACAATAACACCTTGAAATTCATGACCCTTGATTGATATTGTAAGCCGAGGACTTTTATAATCTGTAAGGGGTGCTTCCCCCTTAATTATCCCTTTATGTAAGATAGCAGTCTTGGCCACTAAGCTTGTAGTAGAAGCCTCATCAATTATCTGCAATAATTCTGACCTGAATTTCCCATCCATCTTTATTAAATAAAAAATACTAACCTCCTTCTTCATTGACTTGAGTAGTTTTGAAGCCTCTGACTCTTTAAGAGAGTGAGCTTCATTCGCTTTGCCAAACTCTTCTTGAGCCCTGTTGAAGGCATGCCCAATGGCATCACTGGTGCCTATGAGACATTCATTGTGGTTTGTGTCTGCACTTGTAGTATCTTTGTCTTCAATTGCAACTCTGTCTTTGTTCAATTCCTTAATTATCAATTCTTGATTTTCTACCACCTTTGCGGTTCCCTTGCTTCTTGTCTGTACTCCAAAAGATTCGAGTTCTTCTAATTGTACCACTCTAGTAGATGGTGAAGGTTCATTCACCTCAGGAAGTGTTTCCTCCTTGAATACAGAGATCATTTGGAGATGAGGTCCGGAAGTAGAGGCTTGATTCTTAGGACAACAGTTTGTATAGTGATCTCTGGCCTCTGGACAGTTCCTACAAGGAGGTGCATTTTCTGGGAGGGTGCACCTAGATTGGTAGTGCCCACATTCTCCACATCTGAAGCAAATAATTGGCCTTCTAGGCCCATTTGCAAAGTTAGTTCTCGGTCTAGGATTATAGTTATTACCTTGGTTTGCTGCTGCTGCCATTACATTTGCTGGTGGCAAAAGTCCTCCTTGTGTCCAATATGTCGTTGTCGGTATTCCCCTTACTTGGCATTCATGGGCCTCATGTCCAATCTTCCTGCATAATTGACAAGTCACATTTAGCAAAGGACATTCACTTACTATGTGCCCTTGCTTGCTGCACATGGAGCACCAGAGTCCGTTCTTAATGCCGCCTCCTTTTAGTTCTTGCAACTCCTGCCTCAGCTGAGCTAGTTCTTCTGCTTGGGCTTCCTCTTCCTTTTGGAGCTTGAGGGCTTCAATCTCTTTTCTCAGCTGAGCTACAGTAGTCTCCTCCTCTGTGTAGGGCTTATTCCTTTTGAAGCCCTCCAGTTCCCTTCTTAACTGGCTCACTGGGTCCTCCAGTTCTGTACCATATGATGGTTGGGAAGAAGTTGCACCATACTGGTGCCTTATCTGTTCCAAGCGGCTGGCAGTATTGATGAACTCCTCAACAGAGGCAGTAGGTAGCACTAACTCTTTTATTTTGCATTGGGTGACCACAGGTAGAGGTTTGGCTAACCACTTCTTGACAAAGAAGTCGTGTGGTGGATCCGGTAGTTTAGCCATTAGTGCTTTGGCCCTGGTCACGAACTCTGGGAACTTTTCTCCTCGACCCAATTTCAAGTTTTCCAATTCTTCTATAATGATCTCAGCCGTGTTGCCATGCTGAAATTGATTTTTAAAAGCCTCTTTCATCAAATCCCAAGAGGTAAAGTGATTTTCAGCAAACTGGCTAAACCACTTGTCTGCCAGACCTTCCAATGTGGCGGGGAAGAGTATCAAGAAAGCACCTTCCCTACCCATTAGCCCTCTAGTCTTACATAATGCAAGAAATCTTTGAATGTGCTCATCAGGGTCCTCATGGGCTAAACCTCTGAAGGAGGGAAATTTTATGTTTAATTTGGAGAGCAAGATTTCTAGGTCCACCTGTCCTGCCATGCTTCCTACCGATGAAGTCGATGAAAGTGGACTCGATGATCTTCTGTTCGTCTTTCTTCTTGTCTGCTTGCACTTGATCCTCAAGGTTTGTGACTGGGTCGCGGTCATGAGCTATTCATAGTCCACTTAAAATGAGACACTTGATAAAAGTATGTACCTTTTGGCCCACTGGAGTAGTGTTGTCGACACTGGAATATTGTTCTCCAATGGCAATATATAGTCTCCTATGCTCAAAGCTCCTTGGAGGTCCCACCGTGCGTGCCAAATTTGTTGGGGATTCGTGGACAAGAAGGAGTTTGAGGGTTTGTAGGAGAAAAAGGAGATGATGAAAATGGAATAACAGTGAGAACTTCTGCAAAGGAATACTCTTGGAAACCTTGAATATTGATTATCTTTCAACAATTACAATGACTGCACACAGTCTAATCAATGACTAAATACAACTTCAGAGAATATCAATTACTGAAGACCAATTATCTCAAGTCCTCTGGCAGTGGCCTCTCCTGCACCAATCCTTCACTTGCTTCCCGCTTCCCTTGTGCACACCTTGCGCTAAGCTTCCACCAAGCTTAGGAATTGGTATCACGGCGCACACACACAATAGACCTTGGGACTCTTGGAATCCAACCCGCCTTCTCTGCACACCTTCCTCTTGACACCTCTTGCACTCTTGAGTGTCGTCGCACACTGGTGGCTCTTCTTGCTTCCTCTCTTGCTTCCTCTGAAGCTCTCTCTTGCTCCTAGCTCTCAATGTGTTCAAGAATAGCCTTTGTCCTCCTCTTGAACCCGCCGGTCCCGTGACTTCTAACTGCCATGGACTCTTGGGCTTCCTTTGATGTCCCAAGATTCTCTTGTTAGTTGGCAGCCAACGAATTGCCCTTTGTCCTGTAGTGACTTTAGTGTAAAACCAAAAATTTTAATGGGGGTCATACTTTCACTTGTGCGTACACTTTTCCGCTTCACATGCCTTCACATTCCCTTTTAATTCTTCCTTTGTGTACTGAAGGGGGTTCACCTAAACCTTCCCAATTACTTTAAAACACATTCTGATCCTTAGGAAAATTAATTTACCCTTTGCGGGACAATTAATTGTCACTTAGGCACTTTGACTTTGCACTTGTTGGCTTGACCTTGACCTTGTTGACTTTGACCGGTTGGCTTTGACGAACATGACTTTTATGGGCTCAACAGGTCTCCAACACGAGATAAAGTAAATAGTTGTAGACAACATAAATGTGTTAACAACCATAGCATGCCCTGCCAAGTTGACTTGCATACCTTTCCAATGATTTAGTTTGCTATCCAGCCTGGATAGCACCGAGTTCCATCGTTGGTCCATTGAGATACTGAATCCCATCGAAATTCCAAGGAGACGCAAGACATGACCTCTAGGGATAACTTGACACCCCTGATCTAACAACAATTGGGGCGTAGGTCCTGTTAGATATGCTCAATACTCCACCCTCATGTGACCACAAATGATCCATGGTGCTCTAAGTTGTAAGGGCCCCATTATGAGGAGAAGCCATTATGAGAGCCCGGACATTTGTGGAACCCTAACTTCCCAATTAGATGAGGTCTATGTGTGACCATTGATGGTTGTAGATGATCTTTGTGAGCCTAGCCGTTAGGTTAGGTAGGGCATAAACTTCCCGGCCATTGGGTTGCCATTTAAGGTGAAAATAAAGGCCCTGTTGCGTCACGTGGTTTCCCCATAGAGCCTTAATAGGGGGAGTGCAGAGGGGGGCTTGCCGCCTTCTGCGGGGTACGGGGGGCCTATCCCCCCCGGCCCGTAGGGCTGAGACGGTAGGACTTGTAGTTGTGGAGATATTTTTGGATCATATATTCCACCAACTATTTTGTATCTCCCGACTACGTTTATCTATACAGAACCGCCTTGTAAAAGTTATATAAGCACGGCTTAGGTTGAGCTTTATATAGCATTGCGCACTAGTAAGCCCTTCATCTAGAGTTTGTCTAGATCGCCATCTAAGCTCCACAGTGGGAGCGCACGGGTGGAGAGCACCATCATTGTAACTGCATTACGCTCGGCAATCTGAGAATTTGAGTTCTCTTATCTCTCAGTCTGCGTCTATCTTTGTTTGCGTTTTTCTCTCAACACTGTCTACAAGTCTATTCCACTGTGCTGTTATTTTCTTACATGGTATCAAAGCTCAAGAGGCTCTGAGTGGTGCAGAAGCACAAACGCAGAGGTTGTAGAGGTCTGAACAACAAAAGAGTGGTGCATCATCATCTATGACTAGGGGCCAAGGTGGTTCATCAACAGGAGTAGGTGGCACACAAGCAGAAGCAACAATGATGCTGGTCATCCCAACGTTGCGGATATGGCCACCAGCCTTCACAGAAGGTAAACTTGATGGTACAAACTACACCCTATGGAAATTCAAAATCACTTCTATTCTTGATTCGTATGAGCGTTTGGAGATTGTTCTTGGGACTAATCATGAGCCCCAAGAAAGACCTGATCCAAACAATCCTAGTCGAATGATTTCTCCTGATGCTGACCTTCTACGTGCTTGGAAATGTAGAAATGTAGATGCACTTTGTGCTCTTGTTACAAGTACTTCTGATAGTGTTCTGACTCTCATTCAGCATACTAAGAAGGCATGTGAAGCATGGAACATATTGAGAAATCAATATGAAACTCGTAATCAGACACGGATTTAGAACTTGGAGAATCAGCTTGCAGCAGAACGGTTTGCTGATGGGGAGACTACAGAGGTATTTATCACTCGCATAAAGAATCTACGAGATCAAATGGCGGGAGCAAGTGTTCAAAAGTCAAGTGAGGAGCTAGCTCAACGTTGTCTTCGAATCTGTCCACCTAAGTTTGATGGTTTGGTAACTGCTCTTAACACTCAAATCACACCTCAACCACTAACTTTTGAAGAATTCAGTGCCTTGCTCATGGACGAGGAGCTACGGCTCAAGGCAAGGAGTGGTGGTAGCAAAGGAGATGCTGCATTCACAGCAAATGCCAAAGGAGGCAAAACACACTCTTCAAAAGATGGAGAAAAAAAGAAGAAGGAGAAAAAGAAGTTCAAGGGAGAGTGTTTCCACTGCAAGAAGAAGGGACACAAAATCCAAGACTGTCGCATCAAGAAGGCAGAAGAGAAGAGTGGCTCTTCAAAAGGTGGCTAGGGCAAGGAGTCTACCAACACAGCAGAAAGAGAGCTTGAGTTATTTGTTACCATAGAGGAGGTGTGCTCCTCGGCTGAAGATTCAGGAACAGATGACTCATGGGTGTTGGACAGTGGTGCATCTCATCACATGACGAGTAGAAAAGACCTTTACAGTTCCTTACAGCCTCTAAAGGAACCCATCACAGTAAAGGTAGGAAACAATGCAAGATGTCCTGCAGAGGGCGAAGGTACGGTTTCTTTCATTAACTCTAATGGCGATATCAAAAAGCTTTCAAATGTGTTGTATGTTCCACAAATAAAAGGAAATCTACTTTCAGTAGCTTCTATAACTGATCAAGGTCATCAAGTATCTTTCAGTAAGACAGGAGCTAAGATTATGGACGGTAAAAACAACATTGTTGGGAGTGGCATAAGGAGGAACAACCTCTATGAGTTGTGTGCTCTTAGAGCCACTACAAACGTGGGCACAAGTAAGCTATGGCATGAGAGATTCAGCCACATTGGATACCCTATACTGAAGGAGATGCATCGCAGAGGTATGGTTGCACACCTACCATGGATTGCAGAAATGAAGGAACCATGTGAAGCTTGCATGATGGGCAAGCAACAGAGGAAGGCATTTCCACAAGTAAGCGAGAACAGGGAAAGCTATCCTCTAGAGTTGGTGCATGCTGACTTGTGTGAAAAAATGCCTACACAAGCCTTGGGTGGATCTTCCGACTTCATGTTACTTGTCGACGAGTATAGCAGGAAGATGTGGGTGTACTTCCTTCGCGATAAGGCTCAAGCTTTTGGTAAGTTTATAGAATGATTTCAGCTTGTTGAAACTGAAACAGGGAAGAAGATGAAGAAATTCAAGACAGACGGTGGTGGTGAGTTCACATCAACAGAGTCTGAAGATTTCAGCAAGAGTAAGGGAATTAAGCATCAACTCATAGTGGCACATAGTCCTCAATAGAACGGTGTTGTAGAACGTCGGAATTGAACCATCATGGAGATGGCAAGGTGCATGTTGAAAGGAAAGGGTTTGCCTAATCAATTCTGGGCAGAAGCTGTCAACACTGCTGTCTACATCTTGAATCGAAGCTACACCAAGGCACTTGATGGAAAGACTCCACAAGAAGCCTACACTGGTAAAAGGCCTTCTGTTTCCCATTTCAAAGTATTTGGAAGTGAATGTTATGTACATGTTCTAGATAGGGAGAGAAACAAGCTTCAACCAAAAAGCATCAAATGTATCTTCCTAGGGTAGAGTGAAGATAAGAAGGCTTATAAGCTTTATGACCCTGAGGCTAAGAAGATCATGGCGAGTCGTGATGTTGTGTTTAAGGAGGAGCAGCCACATGCAGTGGAGGAGGAAAAGAGAGCTTCCACTTTTTCATCAGGCAAAGGGGAATTCCACTATGAACCTGGCCCAAGAGCTATCCCTTCTACACAAGAGAAGGAAGCATCATCTTCGGATGATGAGTCTAAAAGTCACCAATCTGTCGACACCCAAGTGGAAAATCCATTGCCATGTTGGGTGAGGCAGCTCTATGATTCTGCAAACCCCATCCCACAGTCACTAGAACAGGTTGCAGATGGACCAAGGCGATGACAAAGAATAGAGGAACAGAGACGGGCAAGCGCCCATATTGTAAACATAGCCTTGATGGCTGATCTCATTCAAGAAGAAGCGAAGGAACCAACCAATGTGGAAGAGGCTTTCCATGATCCGAATTCGAGGGCTGCCATGCAAATAGAATACAACAATATCATGAAGAATGGAACTTGGGAGCTAGTGGATCGACCCCCTAAGCGTAAAGTCATTGGCAACAAGTGGGTTTGGAAGCTAAAGTACAAGGCCGATGGTACTGTAGAAAAATATAAACCAAGACTTGTTGCACAAGGCTACTCACAAGTTGAAGGCATTGACTTTTGTGAATCATTTGCCCCGACTGCAAGAATGACTACTATCCGAGTAGTACTAGCTGTGGCTGCACATAAGGGTTGGCCAGTCTATCACATGGATGTTAAATCAGCGTTCCTAAATGGAGACCTCAAGGAGGAGGTATATGTGTCTCAGCCACCAGGGTTTGAGGCTCCCCATTCAAAGAACAAGGTATGTAAGCTGAAGAAGGCATTATATGGGCTAAAACAAGCTCCTAGAGCATGGTACCAATGGATAGATAAGTATCTCTTAGATCTAGGGTTCAAAAGATGTGCTTCTGATGCTAACTTGTATGTTCTAAAGAAAGGAGGGAAGACAATTGTGCTTGTACTCTATATAGATGACCTTATGATTTCAGGAAATGATGATGCTCTTCTTCAACAAACAAAAGATGCACTGAGTTCAGAATTTGAAATGACAAACTTGGGCTTAATGCATTATTGCTTAGGTCTTGAAGTTTGGCAGGAATCAGGGAGGATTTTCATCTCTCAACAAAAGTATGCAAGGCAGATATTGAAGGCATTCGACATGGAGGATTGCAAGGAAATTTCTACACCTATGGAGGTCAACACAAAATTATCTATTGAAGATACTTCACCTCCAATGGATATTGGAAGGTACAGGAAATTAGTTGGAAGTCTCATCTACTTGTGCAATAGCAGACCAGACATCTCTTATGTTGTTGGAGTAGTAAGCAGGTTCTCTAATAAGCCTTGCCAAACTCATTGGAAGGCAAGCATGCGGATACTCAGGTATGTGAAAGGAACCACTGATTATGGTATTCTTTATGAAGAAGGATCATCTCTAGTCGGATACTATGACTCGGATTGGGCAAGAGATATTGATACCAAAAAATCAGTTTCTGGATATTGCTTTTCTTTAGGATCGGGGATTTTCTCTTGGATCAGTAAGAAGCAACCGACTGTAGCATTATCTTCTACTGAAGCTGAGTACAAAGCTTCATGCGTTGCAGCATGTGAAGTAGTATGGTTGAGGAGGATCCTATGGCACATAGGAATACAAGGACAGGAGGCTACAGAGTTGAAGTGTAACAACCAAAGTTGCATGGCCATCGCCAAAAATCCTGTTTTCCATGCATGTACCAAGCACATAGAAATCCAGTATCACTATGTGCGTGAGTTGATTGAGGACGGGGTCGGGGAGATAACCTATGCCCTACTGAAGAAAATGGAGCAAACATCTTCACCAAGGCTCTTGGGAGAGAGCAACTTCTTCGACACTTTCCAAAGCTTGGGATTGGACCAAGGAGGTAGTTCACCATCGGGTGGACATTGAAGGGGGGTGTTAGATATGCTCAATACTCCACCCTCATGTGACCACAAATGATCCATGGTGCTCTAACTTGTAAGGCCCCCAGTATGAGGAGAAGCCATTATGAGAGCCCGGACATTTGTGGAACCCTAACTTCCAAGTTAGATGAGGTCTATGTGTGACTGTTGATGGTTGTAGATGATCTTTGTGAGCTAAGCCATTAGGATAGGTAGGGCATAAACTTCCAAGCCATTGGGTTGCCATTTAAGGTGAAACTAAAGGCCCTGTGGCGTCGCGCGGTTTCCCCATAGAACCTTAATGGGGGGACTGTAGAGGGGGGCTTGCCCCCTTCTGCAGGGTCCGGCGGGACTATCCCCCCGGCCCGTAGGGCCGAGACGATAGGATTTGTGGTCGTGGAGATATTGTCGGATCATATATTTTACCGACTATTTTGTATCTCCCGACTACGTTTATCTATACGGAACCGCCTTCTAAAAGCTATATAAGCACGGCCCACGTTGAGCTTTATATAGCATTGCGCACTAGTAAGCCTTTCATCTAGAGTTTGTCTAGATCGCCATCTAAGCTCCACACTGGGAGCGCACGGGTGGACAGTACCATCATTGTAACTGCATTACGCTCGACAATCTGAGAATTTTAGTTCTCTTATCTCTCGATCTGCATCTATCTTTGTCTGCGTTTTTCTCTCAACTTTGTCTACAGGTCTATTCCGCCGTGGTGTTATTTTCTTACAGGTCCGCTGATTGCTCTAAAAGCAGTTTTAGCATGGTTGATTTTCGAACCTGACACCACACAAAAGGTGTCGAGGCACCACCAAAACACCTCAATGCTGTTTATATCGTTATGCACAAAGGCATTCATGTCATCGGCAAAAAGTCTCGCAATCATTTGGCCGTGATTTAGAGGTAAGGAAAGACCCTTGAGATTGTCAGCGTCCATGTGATGCTTTAATAGGCCACTGAGTCCATTCGAGGCGATAAAAAAAAGCTTCCACCCACATTGCAGAAATTTCTTGGTGGACAGAGGGGAGGGAAAACGATGTTTGACAAGCATGAAACCAAGGGGCTTTCTGGAGCATGGGAATCGGTTTGAAAGACAGAGTAATCGAGTAGTGGTTCGAGATAGTCAGGTCCATGTGTTGGGAAATCGAAGGAATACCCCACTGGAGGATGGTGTTTTGATCGATGTAACATCTATCAAGTCTTGCTTTCCTCAAAGAGTCCCCAAATCGGAGATTTCACCAGGAGAACCCCTTCTTGTCTTTCACCTCGACGAGGTCGAGATGGAGCTTGATTTTATCCCATATCTCTTTCTCCTGGCCGTCAATAATTTTTCCCTTGTTATTCCATCGGTCTTCAGGAAACTCAACCATGTTGAAGTCCCCACAAATCAAAACATTATGTGAGAGGGATTCGAGAGAAGCCCAAGTATCAATTCTATCTGCTTCTCTATTAGGGGCATAAATTGAGACCACAATGAACTGAAAAGGGAACCCGATAGAGGCGCCAATCCAACGATGATTCCGACCTTCAAAAGTCGAGGTCACACTGCCAGACAGGGAGTGACTAATACCCGCAGCACCCGCCACCCCCCTAGGGTGAGAAGTGGAGAACCAAAGGTGGTTTGGAGAAATACATTTAAGCCATTTCTAGAGATCCTCTCCGTCAATTTTAACCTCTTGTAAGCAGATAAAGTCAGGGTTGAGGCACTTGTCTTTGAACCACTGGCCAAGAATCGTTGCTCTTGATGGGTCCGACAAACCCCTGACCTTTAGTAATGTGAATTTCATTGATGATGGTTGCCCTCTTTGAGGGGAGGGACCCGATCTTTTTCTTCTTGTGATCTTCTTTTTTCCTCCTAGCTTCTTGACTTAGGATCCTACTCTTTAGGGGGCTCTTCCATGGCATGCCCAATGGTTGTTTTCCTTTAAGCTTTGACTTTTGTTGCGGTAATCTTGGCATGCATACCGGAAGGGTAGTTCCAAGGAAGGAGCTTTCACTGTCTGGGTTGTCTTCATTGCTAGTAGTGAAGCCTTCCTCTTTACTTGTGGTGTAACCTTCTTGGTTGTCGTCTTTGCTGGTAGAGCACCCATGGGTATTATCAGTGGGGTCTTCTTCATAATGGTTGTCCCCTGGTAAGCGGACCTCATTAATCTCCTTTTCTAGGTTACAGTACATGTTATTCAAAGGAGCAATTGTTGTAGTGTTCCTTGATGTTGATCTTCGAGGGCTAACTTTCCTCCTGCGTCTTACTTCACTGAATCCTTCTCATCCATCTCAGCAACGCGAGTGTTGGAACAAAGCAATCACAAATTGATGATTACAAAGAGCTTGAAGCAAGTCAATGATCAGATTGAAGTGGAAGAAGTCATTTGAGAAAGTGAAGAGATTTCAGAATGATAGCTTGTATACATATGTACATTACAGATGGAAATTCTTGTATTATGAGTGTAGATGATCCTTAGGATGATAAGGAGTAATGTAATAGACATGGGATAAGTCTAGAATCATATGTATATAAGTCAATGATACAAAGAAATACATGAGAGAGTCATTAGAAGACAAGTGTCATAGAGATAGATGTGAAGAGAGTCATCTTGAGAAAATAGCGACGCGTATTTCGTAGATTTCTCTCAGTCTGATCATGTGGATCAGAAGTCCTTCTGTACACATCTAATCTAGAAGCTAATGAATCTATATTCAAAGTTTCATGATCTAATTCCTTTCATGCTGTGAGTATGATCAATAGGAACATGTGTATGTAAAGTCTGCATATAGAACTCTCAGAGTCGCACACTTTTTCGTGTCAATGTTTTGCTTAGATCTTAGTGCTCAGTGTAAAGTTTTTAATGAATGAGTATTCAAAATCTAAGTTAGAAGGTAAGGAAGCTATGGCTAAAAGCATTTACCAAAAGGGGATGTGTGCCGTGAGAAATCAACCTTAGAAGTTACCTATGTCAAAGTCGCTTGTCCAGGAAGACAGTTTCCGACATACTTTTGATCTTAAGGATCAAACTAAAATTTTAATGATTCTTTTGAAGGACTAATGGTTGATATGATTGCGCAAAGGTAGTGTGGAGATATGTGCATCATTGTTTTGAAGAAATCTGAAGATATGTGCAGGTAATGAAGTCAATCATTGAAGCAGATTCTTGAAGAAGAAAGATTCTCACTCAGAGAAATGATGTTGGAAGATTTGGTAAATGAAGGTAACATTTGTGTAAAGTCTGGTCCATAACTGATATAGAGGTGCTCTTAAATCAGTACAGATCAAACCTTTGGAGATTTAGAGGTCTCCAACAGTGGTATCAGAGCTGAAGGTGCAATACAAGTGAAGTAAAGGCATTGGAAGTCCCCACTGTGGAAGATATTGAAGTTTCTTCTAATTGGAGGTGGACAAAACCAAATTCTTGGAGATAACCTGTGGAAGTACAAAGCACGAGCTCAAAGGATCAAGAAGGATTAAAGCTTTATATCAAAGGTACACTCTATTATCATAAATCATAGTAGTTGCAGACACAGAAGATCAAAGATGGGAGCAAGCTTGTAGATTGATAAGCTAGATAGGGAGAACTATCCAGCTTGGTCCATGAGGATGGAAGCACACCTCATGAGCAAAGATTTGATGGCATTCATTACAGGAGAAGAAGAAAAGCCAGAGTTTGAAGATCCTAGTGTTCCCACTAGGGAGGAACTTGTAGGTTTGAAGAATTGGATGAGAAAGGATGCTCAAGCTAGAAGCATCATTTACATGGTTGTAAATGATTATCTTCTACCTCACATCAGAGGATTAGAAAGTGCAACAGATGTGTGGAATGCTTTGGAAGAGCATTTCCAAAACACAACCAAGTCAAGGAAGTCCTCATTATGGGTAGAATTCACAACTTTCAAGAAGAAGAGTTCACAATCAATTTATGATTATGTGGCAAGGACAAAGGATATTGCAGATAGCTTGGGAGCAGTAGATGAAGACATTGAAGAGGATAAGTTGGTAAGGCAAATACTTACATGTCTGAGAGGAGATGAGAAGTGGAAGCCTTTCATATTGTCCATAGAATTGTCACTAGATCACTTTACTCCTGATCTTAATCAATTGTTAGGACACATGCTAACTTTTGAGTAGCACATTAAAGGAGACAATGATAGGAGTGCAAGTCAAGCTATGTACTCCAAGGACAAGAAAAAGAATGGCAAAGGGAAGCGATCAACTGATGATGAAGGAACTTCAAGTCAAGCTAACTTTACAAAAGGAAAGATGAACTTCAGAGGTAAAGGAAGAGGAGATAAGAACAAAGATAATACTAAAGCTTGTTGGATTTGTGGCAGAACCAATCATTTGGCAAATGATTGTTGGTATAACAATCAAAATGGTGGGAGTAATAACTAGAGCTTCAATCAAAGAGGTAGAGGAGGCAGAAACCAAAAAGGCAACTTCAGAGGAAGAGGTGGTAGGACATCATATGCTAGAGGAGGTGGAAGAAGTTTTCAATCTCAGTCCTACAACAACAATTATTATAGTTATGCATCATATCAGAAGTATGACATGACTCTCATCTTGAATGCAGCTCATGAAGCAGTAGGAGAAGACCAAAGGGTGTTCTATATTGACTCAGGATGTAGCAATCATCTGAGTGGCAATATATCATTGATGACTGATATGGAAGCAAAGGTGAATGGACATACAGCTCAAATAGGAGATAACACCAAGCATAAAGTGGAGAGCATTGGATCAGTGAACACAAAGAATGGAAGTACACTCTTGATCAAGGTACTTTATGTTCCTACTATTCCTAAAAACTTGATAAGTGTAGGACAAATTGTGGAGAAGGGATATGAAGTCAGATTCACAAATGATGGTGTTTATGTGCAAGATCCAAATCAAGGATATAGAAATATCATTGCAGGTAAAAAGGAAGGAAGGTTGTTTACTCTCAAAGTCCAAGGTAATGTGGGACATGCTTTATTTACTTATGGAAGTCAAAAGATGTCTGAATTAGACCTATGGCATAAAAGGCTAGGTCATTTCAAAGAGAGAGCCATAAAGGAAATGTCAAAGAATGATGTGGTGCTTGGTTTGCCAAATGTTGAAGGGCAAGACATGGTCTACAAGTGTGAAGCTTGTCAATTAGGTAAAGCAAACAAAAGTTCATATAATAAATCTGGGTACAAGTATTCAAATATGCTTGAATTGGTTCATACAGATGTGTGGGGTCCTTCAAGGGACTATAGCATAAATGGATCCAGATATTATGTGTTGTTTGTTGACGATGCAACCAGATGGATTACTTTATATGTAATCAAGGACAAATCAGAAGTGTTCAAGACATTCAAGCATTATCATGCTTATGCAGAAAGGATTACAGGACAAAAGCTCAAGAGGTTGAGATCAGATGGAGGGGGAGAGTATTTCTCTAAAGAGTTTGATGATTATTTGTGGAATGCAGGTATAAAAAGAGAAGTAACTTGCAGGTACTCTCCTCAACAAAATGGAGTTGCAGAAAGAAGAAATAGAACTCTTTGTAGAGTTTGCAAGAGCAATGATGAAAGAAAAGAATTGTCCAAATTACTTATGGGCAGAATCTATCAACACTGTAACATATCTTGTGAATAGGTTACATTGTAAAGCTTTGAATGGAAGAACACCTTATGAAGCATGGTGGGGTAAGAGACCTACTCTTGATCATTGTAAGGTATTTGGATGTTTAGCATATGCTTATGTTCCTTCACAATTGAGAGATAAGCTCGAAGCCAAAGCAGAGAAGTATGTGTTTATTGGGTATGATGATAGACAGATGGGTTATAGATTGTGGAGTCCATCCACAAAGCAATTTCTTGTTACCAAAGATGTTACATTTGATGAGCAAAGTACATGGTATACATGGTCAACAAATGATTATGTTGATGTTAAAGAAATACAAAGGAAAGGGAAGACAAAAGTAAGTGTGTATGAAGAAGATATTGATGATGTTGATTATAAAAGTAAATTGTAGGACAATGTTAAAGATGGGCAAAGAACCTATCAGGTATAGCTATGATACATCTTTCTTAACAACAAAAGATTATGCTTACATTGTGAAGACAGAAGAGGATCCAATTACATATGAAGAAGCTAAAGGTAAACAGAATTGGGAGAAGGCAATACAAGAAGAGTATGATGCTCTACTTGAAAATGAAACATGGGAATTGGTGCCAAGACCAAAGAATCCGAAGGTCATTGGATGTAAGTGGGTATATAAAACAAAAAGATTTGCAGATGGAAAAGTGTCTAGATACAAGGCTAGACTTGTGGTTAAAGGTTATGCCCAAACTTATGGGGTAGATTATGATGAAACCTTTAGTCCTATTGCTAAGATGTCTACAATTAGATCATTGATTGCTATTGTTTCTTGTTAAGGATGGAAGTTATCATAATTAGATGTGAAGAATGCATTCTTGAATGGATACATTGCAGATGAAGTGTACATGGAGCAACTAGAAGGCTTCATGGATTCAAATGGATCAGATTATGTGTGTAAGCTCAAGAGAGCTTTGTATGGTTTGAAGCAGGCCCCAAGAGCATGGAATTACAGGCTTGTTAAGTTCTTGAATAAATGTGGATTTCAAGCATCAAAGGCAGATAGTAGCTTGCTAGTGAAAGCAAGTGAAAATGGAGACATATACATGTGTATTTATGTTGATGATATTATTGTCACAGGTTCAGATGCTCAAGGAATCAAGGAGCTTAAGAAACAAATAGAGAAGGAGTTTAAGATAAGTGATTTGGGAACATTATCTTATTTCTTAGGAATGGAGATTGTGTATACTCAACATGGAGTATATGTTACACAAGAGAGATACTTGAAGAATCTTCTGTTCAAGTTCAACATGGAAGATTGCAAGCCTTCAATCACACCATTGGAGGTAAATCATAAGTTGAGCAGATATGGAGGTGAAGAATTCAATGACATGAAGAAATATCAGAGTTTGGTAGGTGGTCTAATCTATGCTATCTTGACAAGGCCATATCTATCATATGAAGTAGGTGTGTTATCACAATTAATGCATTGTCCAAAGAAGACTCATTGGATTGCAGCTCAAAGGGTACTCAGATATATCAAAGGAACCCTAAGTGAAGGTCTGTACTATGGGTTTACTTTTCACACAAGAATCAAAGTGTTTAGTGATGCAGATTGGGTAGGTGATTCAGATGATAGAAGGTCTACTCATGGGTATCTAGGTTATATTGGAGATAAATTAGTTTCTTGGTGCTCAAAGAAGCAACATACAGTTGCTTTGTCATCCACAGAAGCTGAGTTTAAAGGAATGGTAGAGGTTGCAAAAGAAGTGATATGGTTAAAGACTTTGTTGAAGAGTTTTGGAACTCATCAGATTACTCCAATTATTTTTGGAGACAATATGAGTTCATTATATTTGGGAGCTAACCATTTTTTTCATGCCAGAACTAAGCACATAGAGATTCAGTATCATTTCTTGAGGGAAAAGGTACTTGATAAAGAGATTGAAGTGTTGTATACTCCAACAAAAGAACAAGTTGTAGATATGTTGACAAAATGCTTGGATGGACCTCAGCTACATAGGTTCAAAGAGATGGCAGGAGTAAAGAAGAATGGAATAATCACAATTAGTGATTGAGGGGGAGCTATTGGAACAAGGCAATCACAAATTGATGATTACAAAGAGCTTGAAGCAAGTCAATGATCAGATTGAAGTGGAAGAAGTCATTTGAGAAAGTGAAGAGATTTCAGAATGATAACTTGTATACATATGTACATTACAGATGGAAATTCTTGTACATGAGTGTAGATGATCCTTAGGATGATAAGGAGTAATGTAATAGATGTGGGATAAGTCTAGAATAATATGTATATAAGTCAATGATACAAAGCAATACATGAGAGAGTCATTAGAAGACAAGTGTCATAGAGATAGATGTGAAGAGAGTCATCTTGAGAAAATAGAGACGAGTATTTTGTAGATTTCTCTCAGTCTGATCATGTGGATCAGAAATCCTTTGTACACATCTAATCTAGAAGCTAATGAAGCTATGTTCAAAGTTTCATGATCTAATTCCTTTCATCCTGTGAGTGTGATCAATAGGAACATGTGTCTATAAAGTCTGCAGATAGAACTCTCAGAGTCGCACACTTTGTCGTGTCAATGTTTTGCTTAGATCTCAGTGCTCAGTGTAAAGTGTTTAATGAATGAGTATTCAAAATCTAAGTTAGAAGGTAAGGAAGCTATGTCTAAAAGAATTTAGCAAAACAGGATCTGTGCCGTGAGAAATCAACCTTAGAAGTTACCTATGTCAAAGTCGCTTGTTCAGGAAGACAGTTTTTGACATACTTTTGATCTTAAGGATCAAATTAAAATTTTAATGATTGTTTTGAAGGACTAGTGGTTGATATGATTGCACAAAGGTAGTGTGGAGATATGTGCATCATTGGTTTGAAGAAATCTGAAGATATGTGCAGGTAATGAAGTCAATCATTGAAGCAGATTCTTGAAGAAGAAAGATTCTCGCTCAGAGAAGATGTTTGAAGATTTAGTAAATGAAGGTAACATTTGTGTAAAGTTTGGTCCATAACTGATATGGAGGTGCTCTTAAATCAGTATAGATCAAACCTTAACAGCGAGTTCCCTCTTCTTCCTCCATCGGAGAAGGTTGACCCCAAGTGTCAACTTGAGGGAAAGGATCCAGGGTCCTATCTGGTTTAATCTTGTTTTTATTGGTACTTTTCTTCAAGGGGTAATCTTTGATCCTATGACCTTGATGCCCACTCAAGGTCCTCAAAGTCCACCCATCTGTTCGTGTCCTGTTTCCAGAGGTGCTTCCGATGTTTGAATCCCTTATTCGAGAGTCTCTTGGCACTTAAGACATTCCAAAGCTCCACGTTTCTCATGCCTTGGATCCGAAACCAAATAGATTCATTTTGTCTTATACCTGTAGCCTGCTTTCAATCTTCACTAATTCTGATGTGAGGTTTGAAACTGTTCCAACTAAACCAAAGGATCTTACCAAGATGGATCCTTTGGGTTAGATTGGAATTGGAGAGAATAAGGGGGTGAGGATGTTGAGGTTTTGCCATCCAAGGTAGCCCACCAGAGTAATCCTGTTTGTGTTTCTGAAAATTAATGCGGCCCAAGAGAAATCTCTATTGCACCATGCCTTAATCATCCACTTTGCCGCAAGTTTATTGGCCATGCTCCCAATGTCCATAATACCCAAGCCTCCACTCTCCTTTCTGCTACTGCATATGGACCATTTAATTTTAGGCACTCCCCTCCTGTTATGGTCACGAGTCCAGAGAAAGTTCCTACTCCTCTCCTCTTATGGTCCCCAGTCCAGAGAAAGTTCCTCAGCAATATTGTTGTTTGTTGATGATGATAAGGCATTGATGGTGTAGCGCTCGCACATCAATCCAAATCTGGCGATCTTTGTCACGTACAATGATGAGGCAGATACTAATATAGTGATTGTATCCATGCTGCAACTTATTTCTCAATAATATGGTCATAGGCATTGGTTAGATCCACCTAATTATTAATAAGTTCGTCCTCCAATCAATAGGATTAGCCATCTTCTAGAGCACTTATTTGGGATGCGGATCATAGCTTAAATGGATTAATATGATATCCTCTCTTCGCCAAACAAAGAGTCCATCTCCTAATGAGTATCTTATCTTCATAGCTGAATCCTCTCTTGAGATCAATGTCTTGGAATAAGATCAATCTAGAATCTCTTTTGTAAAAAAAAAAGTTAAGATGCCAATTGCCCATTCACTTGTTTTGTTAGGATGTCCTTCACGTGTAGAGTTGTACTTTCAAAGTTAAAGATGAAGAGTAGAGCCTCCTTTAAAAAAAAAAGGGTTAGGATGCCCATTGCCCACATCAACGAGAAACTTTCAGGACACTTGCTCTCAAAGTTGTCCATTGCTCTGAGAAACGAAATGCCTGTGGTGACCTATTGTATTTTCTACTACCACTAGAGCCGCTGAAGGATTGGCTGCATCAAAAGACTCGCTATATTGTAGTCCAGATCCGAGTAGTAGCAGCTATTGTCAGGAAATGTGCAGATAAGATTCCTGTCCTTTTGTGCATTTACATGTGGAAAAAAGAAAGGGCCAAAAAAATCGTCAATACCCCTGGAACTACGAGCTTGCAAACGCGCACACAAATATCTAGGTTTACTGTTTCAGGCATCCCCTGATAAACTTTTTTTATTCATATCATCTAGTTTGAGTTTATCCGCTACAACCAGCGACTCCATGCAAGCATAGTTTACAAACTTGCTTGTTATAAAAACTTTGAGAAAGGGTTTTATTGACAATAAAAGACAGCGAGATTACACCTTGAAACGTTGTAGCGATGGCTTAGGGTTTGTTAATCATATTGATGTGAACTTCCAAAGGATACTTGAGTGTATGTTCTTTCGAATTTTAACCTGTAAGAGAGTTATAGATAATACCATCCATTTCTTGAAGAGAACAAAAAGATAGATAGAGAGAAAAACGATCTGTGGTTAATGACACTTTTCCCTGCTAGTTTCTGATATACTCCAGAGATACATTTTAGCTCCTGGTACGTCCTATTGAGTTAGGCCCTTCCAAAACGTGTTTCGAACGAGGGCAATAAGATCCTACGCGTTCGTATGTAGAGATAATAGGTTTGCGTGTAGGACTCTATTCAAAACCGCACAGTCGATTGCATTCCTGGTCTCACTTCTGCAGATGAGAGCTATGGCGGAGATGGTAGTATATCCCCATCATATGAAACAGCTAGCATAATCGCACATGAAAAGAAATAATACTCTACTCATGTTCAACGATATATACTGAGCATCTTGCTCCCTTTTTGAGTACGCAAAATAAACAATGCTGAAAATATCATTTCTGTAATTTATGTTTGAAATTCGAATAGAGATTACACGCAGATGATGCTTCCGCTTCCGAATCCCATGTTTTTTTTTTTTAATAAAAGGAAGTTCGGCCTTAGCCTATTCTCCCGGATTTTAATTAAAATAAAGACGAAAAATTACAAGTGAATGGGACTAGTACCCATGGGACCTCCCAAATCCCACAATGCAGGGGAGGAGTATGGCGGGCTAGAGAGCATTACAAATAAGGTGGATAAATCTAGCATCACCCTCATGTGGGATCCATTTGGGTTTCAACTTGTTGTTCTCAAGGAGATAAATACAGTGATGTCTAAACAGTGGAGATCTCTTATCTCGGGAGATTCTTTTACCTAGAAGAAACAAGGATTTCTTGATCGACCATTCCTTAGGAGTTTGGCCAAAATTGACAGTTAGAGAAGAGCATTTCAGCTCACATGTACAGTAAATCCACAGGTACATCGGGAGTCGTGCATGGGCCCGAGCAGGAAGCCTTCACGCAATGATTTTTTTTTTTTAATGGAGTTTCGGTCGAAGCCTATTCCTGCAGGCTTTAACTTTGAAAAAACACCTCTATAAGGTGAATGGCCATAGTACCCACGGGACTCCCTATATCTCAGATTGTAGGGGGTAGGGGTTAGACAAGGAAAAGACAGCCCGAAAGCTACAATGGCCCTAAGGCTACATGAGGATAAGACAACCCAAAGGCTTCGGCTAGTTTGACCACCCAAAGGCATACATGCATCCTACGAGTGGAGAGGGTCAAACCTTGCCCCCCCTCAAGAGGCTAGGGACTCAACCAGTCAACCCAACACCAAAGGACACTCAAGACCCCATTGAAGGAGACGATCAATTCTTCATTTTCACTAATAGTTCTTGTTTCAAGAAATAAACATGGAAGTAAATAGAAAATTATGCCAAAAGGAGAAAACTTCTTGGAGCAGATGTCCACTCGTGTTAGTTCAAATGGTTGATCCTTTCACCTCCCATATTTGGCGAGAGGGGATCTCTTCTAGTATCTATCTTAGCAAACTTTCGAGCTCTCTATCTTAGTAGTTGCTAGGTGTTTAACCCTTGCTTTGACCTTAGCAAATCTTCGAGATGTGTATCCCTGTGGTGGCTAAGAATCTATCCCTTGCTTTGCTAAGCATCTAACCCTGTTTTGTGGGACTATAGAGGTTCAATGGGTTCTATGCCCGCCTTTGATTGTACTATCGAATTGATTCAAGTTAATCATCAAACGTAGATATGAATGATCAAACGTGCTTTGTTACCCCAAAAAAAAAGCCACATAGCTCTTGTCCACAACCCGTTATCACCACTCTTTTCGAAGGTGTAATCGGAGCTCTTGCATAGGTTTCTTGTACTAGTTCTGAGCCGAGGTTCTACTATGAGCGTTTATCATACATTTAGATTGGTATGTATTGAAGATATGAAGAACTAAGAGTGCATGAGTACAAGGCTTTTTTTGTACAACCTTTCACCATTCTTTATCTTGATGCCAATCCACAATCCATCCTGGAGAATTGAATGCTTGAACATTCAACGCTTGAATGTTGCTGCTCGATGAGGGGATCCTTTTTAGTGTCTTCCTTAGCAAACCTTTGGGCTTGTATATCCTTGTAGTTGCTAACTGTCTAACCCTTTCTTTGACCTTAGCAGCCTTTGAGCTTTGTATTCTAGTATTCTCTATGCATCTAACACTTGATTCACTAGGCATCTAATCCTTGTTTCCTTGGACTCAAGAGTTTCCAAGGGTTCTTTGATTGTCCTATCGAACTGAGTGATCATAAGTATGAAGGTAGATATCAATGATTGAACTTGCTTTCTTATAAAAAGCGAGATTTTAATGACATAGCTCTTGTCATTAAACCAATATCATAGCACTTTGTAAAGAAGTTATCGGAGCTCTTGCATAAGTGTCTTGTACTAGATATAAACTCAGGTTTTAGTGTAAGCTTTTATCATATATTTAGCATGGTATATATTCAAGATATGAAGTAGTAAGAGTGCGTAAGTAGAAGGCTCTATTTGCACAACCCTTCACAAAAATCACACTTCTTTATCTTGTAGCCAATCCACGACCCAGCTTGGAAAATTAAGCACTTGAACATGCAATCCTCCAATGCTGTTGCTTGACAAGGGGATCCTTTTCAAGTGTGTACCTCAGAAAATCTTTGAGCTCTCTGTCCTAATACTTTCTTTGTGTCGAACCCTTGCTTGCACTTTAGCAAACCTGAGCTCTCTATTCTATTGGTCACCAGACATCTAATTATTGCTCTGCTAAGCATCTAAAACTTGTTTCATGGGACTCGAGAGGTTCCATGTGTGCTATGTCTGCCTTTGATTGTACTCTCAAATTGAGCCAACATAATAAAGAAAAGCAGATATTAATGATGGAACTTACTGAGTCAACCTAATAAAGAAAATCAGATATTAATGATGGAACTTACTTTGTTAAAGAAAATAAAATTAATGATATAGCTCTTGTCAATAAACCATTATCACAAGAGTTTCCAAAAGGTTGTTGGAGCTCATACATAGGTGTCTTGATCAATATCTCAACGGGAGTTCTACTATAAGCATTTATCATGTACTCAGCCTAGTACCTATTGAAGATATGAAGCACTAAGAGTGCATAAGTGCAAGGCTCTGTTTGCAAAGATCTTCACCAATATCACACTTCTTTATCTTGTTGCCAATCCATTACCTATCCTCGAAATCAGAGGCTTGAATGTTCAACCCTCGAGTGCTGCTACTCAATTAGGGGATCCTTTTCCAATGTCTGCCTTAGCGAACCTTTGAGCTTTGTATCCTAGTAGTTCTTAGGTGTCTGACCCTTGCTTTCATGACCTTGGCAAACATTTGAGTTGTGTATCCTATTAGTTGCTCGGCATTTAACCCTTGCTTCGTAAAGCGTCTTATCCTTGTTTACAGTGACTTGAGAGGTTCCATGGGTGCTATGCCGCCCCTTTTAATTGTGCTATCAAATTGCGACAACCTAATCAAGAAAAGTAGATATCAATGATCGAACTTTCTTTGTTAAAAAACTAATAATAATAATAACGTAGCTCTTGTCAACATGCCGTTATCACAACACTTTTCAAAGGAGTTATTAGAGCTCTTGCATAGGTGTCTTGTCCAAGATTTGAACCCTACTTCTACTATAAGTATTTATCATATATTCAGCCTGGTATCTATTGAATATTGAAGATATGAAGCAGTAAGAGTGCACAAGTACAAGAAACCCTTTGGAGAGCCCTTCACCAATATCACACTTCTTTATCTTACTGCCGATCCACAGCCCATTCGCAAATATCAACGTTTACTGTTTCAGCCATCCCCTGATACACGTTTTATTCTTATTTCATGTAGTTTGAGTTTATCTGCTACAACCAGCGACTCCATGGAAGCATGTACCATTTATTTATGCGTATGTGCTACATAAGAGCTGTATTCGGCGTGTTGGCATGAACATATAAACGCCGAAGGAGCCATAGCACCTTCTTCCCTTCTATGTACAGTCAATAGACATGAGCAGCTCCATGCCTTTTGGAATAAAGTTGAGTTTAGAGAATATTTATAATTCATATTAAACTTCTTCGGAGGGGAAGAGGGACCCGAACAAAGTCAAGGCGGATGAAAAGAGTTTGTAGTTGGGATATGATTAGGGAGGCAATGTGGATATCATGAATTGCCCAGAACGGAGTTGGCTTTAACATCTCATCATAATAGGTGTGATGAGGAGTGTGTTGCCAGCCCAATCAATAAGACCTGAACCCACAACCTCCAAGGGAGGCCAAGTATTCACCTCTTTGAGCTAGCACTGTTACATCGGACATGCCATTTTGCAAAAAACTGCACTTATCATTCAAGTCTTAAGTTTACATTAAGTGAATGTTTTGCAAGAAAGTTTGCATGCAATTTTAAGTTCAATATGCTTGATTTCTTTGTAATGTTGCTTTGAGATCTGATTTACACCAAACATGATAGACAAAAATTAAATGAACCATGGTCATAGAGCCATATCTATGACTAAGCACTATCTCATGATCGGTTTTTTCTTGGGGGAGGGGTCTGGGGAGTGACGAGGTGGGGAGAAGTTCTAGTTTAAATCTTTTTCTTTTTACATGCTTCAAATGTGTTAAATAAAGTTTCACACATTCAAAGGACTCCCTTTATCCTCAACACAAGAACTAAACAATAGTATTTGAACCTTGAATCTTCAGCCAGTGTCTCAAGGGTGTTATGACTAGACCATGCCTTCTCAACCTAAGATCTTTCATCATGAGAAGGAGATAGATGAAACTTAATGACATTAGCAGTTATGTCTTTACAAACTTTCTTGTTATAAAAAAATTGAAAAGGGTTTTATTAACAATTCAAGAGGGCAAGGTTACAGTTTGAAACAATGGAGTGATGGTTCAGGGTCCAATGTCTATTCATCATTTTGATGTTAGCTCTAATGTGAAGATCTAAAGGGACTTTGAGTGTATGTGTGTATGTTCTTTCAAGTTTTAACCTATAAGAGAGTGATAGATCATACCATCGATTCCTTGAATAGAAGAAAAAGAAAGAAAGAAGATATGTGACTAAGGCCACTTTTTGCTGATAGTTTCAGAGATACTCCAGAGATACATCTTACTTATTGGTATGTCCTACTGAGTTATGACCTTCCAGAATGTAGTGTGCATTGAGGAGTTTATTCGAAATTGCTCATTACGTACAATTCATTATTTCACTTCTGAAGATGAGAGCTATGGTGGAGATGCTTGTACTTATGTATGTACCCATCATATGAAACAACAGGGATCACATGAAAACAAGTGCTATCTACTGCGAGGAAAGAGATTGAGCATCTTTTTTTCTTAAGGAAAATTTTGCTTGAGGCGTATTGTTCTCCAATGTGCTTGAATTAATTGAAAGTATAAGTGCAAGTGGATTAGTACCTATCAAGAGCCCAAAACATGGGTTACATGCTTAGCATGATCAGGATTAGAGAGGCCAAAACATGGATTAGTACCTATCGAACCCTTCATATCTCACAAAACATGGGTTACATGCTTAGCATGATCAAGATTAGAGAGCCCAAAACGCCTTGAGACTGAAGTACTCTTTTTTGCTTTTTTAAGAACAAAGTTGAATCATTGGATTCACTCTTCAAGCTGAGTTTGAACTAATTGAAAGGTACAAGTGAAGACCAACATAGTACCTATGGGACCGCTGTATCACGTGAAGCAAGGTTAGACGCTTGACACTACCAAGCATCTTTTTTTTAATATAAAGGAAGTTCGGCAATAGCCTACTCTCCCGGACTTGAATTAAATAAAGAAAAGTACAAGAGGAGGGGACTAGTGCCCACGGGACACCCCAAATCCCACAAAGCAGGGGAAGCTTTTACAGAGCCTAGATGAAATTACAAAGAAGGTTAATTACCCTCTCATCACCCTCATGTGGGGCCCACTTGGGTTTAAGCTTGTTATCGATCAAAAGGAGTACTTGATGATGCCTAAAGGGGGGGGATTTTTTACAGTTGACAATCCTTTTGCCAAGGAGGAACAACGATTTCTCAATTGACCACTCCTTGGGGGAGTCACCGAAGTTGAAAGCACATCTTTCCCGCCAGATTTTCCATAGGACCTCCCCTCTGATGGCGTTCCAGAGAGTCGCGGAGCAGCCGATCGCTTCTCCCAGCAGGGCTTGCTGCCAACTGAGACGTTTTTGAAGTCTAATTCTCTTTCCAACCACCTGCCAGAGTCTGTTGGAGTTGGGGCAGGTAAAGAAGATGTGTGATACATCTTCGATAGACCGGTGGCAACGTTTGCACCAGGGAGGGATCCCACAAATTTTGCTAGCCTTAAGGTTGGTCCAGATTCCGTGATGAAGGATTTGCCATAAGAGGACAGACTTTTTGATTTCTATGAGGGGGTGCCAGATAGCCATGAACTTCATGTCCCACCGAAGCCGCGTCCATGACAGGCACCACTTTTTGTTGAGGTTAGCCTGATAGTCGATCGTTTCTTTGATGTTCGGAACTTTTGATAGGCTATTCCCATTGTGCCATTTGAGACCAAGCGAGCTCGACATGTCGTGTCCCATGAGAAGGCGAACTTTGTGTCGGTCCCAGGCGAGACATCTGCTTTGCAGCGTGTTCCATTCTTCATGCGAAATGTTGATGCTAGGATCAATATCCTCGAAGTTGATCCAGCGGTTGGTGTCTTGTTTCCAGAGATGTTTCCATTTTTTGAAGCCTTTGTTCCATAGCTTCTTGGCATTTTGAATGTTCCAAGATTCCACACTCCGGATGCCATGGATCGGAAACCAGATAGAGTCGTTTTGTCTGATACCGGTGGCCCACTTCCAGTCTTCACTTATTCTTGTGAAGCTTTTGACTTTGTTCCAACTCTTCCATAGGGAGCACACCAGATTAGAGCCTTTCGGGAAGACGGGGATCGGGGAAAACAACAAGGTCAAGATGTCAAGATTCTTCCAATTTGGGAAGCCTGTGAGTGCCAACTCATTTTTGTTTCTGAAGATCAGCTTGGCCCACGAGGCCTCCCCGTTGCACCAAGCCTTAATCATCCATTTGGCCGACAGTTTGTTAGCCATGCACCCAATGTCCAAGATACCAAGTCCCCCACTGTCTCTATGGCTGGTGTAGATGGACCATTTGATTTTAGGCACCCCCCTCCTATTGTGGTCGCCCGTCCAAAGGAAGTTTCTACAAATACTATCCAGTTTGGACAGATCATGCTCTTTCGGTCTCCAACAAGAAAGGAAATAAATGGTAGATGATAAGAGGAACGTGTTGATAACCATAGCACGACCAGCAAGATTGATTTGCATACCTCTCCAATAGTTAAGCTTGTTTTCGAGTTTGGCAAGCACCCAGTTCCACCGCTGTTCCATAGATACGCCAAACCCCAAGGGAATCCCAAGAAGCCGAAAAATTTGGCCCTGCGGAATGATTTGACAGCCATGATCAATGAGAAGGTCGGGTTGTGGCCCACCAATAGCTCTAAAGGCGGTCTTAGAGTGGTTGATTATGGATCCAGAGGCTTCGCAAAAAGTAGCAAGACACTTCCAGAACGTCTCAAGGTTGGTACTATCATTGTGCACAAAAGCGTTCATGTCGTCGGCAAAAAGTCTCATGGTGATCTGACTGTGGTCATGCGGCAAACGAAGGCCTTTAATGTTACCCGCTTCCACCTGATGCTCCACCAGCCTGCTAAGCCCTTCTGTGGCAATGGCAAAGAGAAGGGGAGCCAATGGGCACCCTTGTCTGATAGATCTTCTAAGTTTGATCACCTTTGAAAGATTTCCATTAATGTTAATTTGGGTCGATGCGTTTCCGAGAAGGGTCACGATCATCTTGGTGAATTTCTGACTACATCCAAGATCTTGTAGCGACTGTAGAATATAGTCCCATTCTAGCCTGTCGTAGGCTTTATCAAAGTCGATCTTGAGGAAAACAACTTCTTGTTTAGACTCATTTGCAAATTCAAGACCTTCCCAGATATCTATAATGGTTTCCAAAATTGACCTGCCTTTGATGAAGCCTTTTTGGTCCTCGCTTAACCACGCTCTCAAGTGGCAAGAGATTCTGTTGGCAATGACTTTGGCGATGATCTTGTATCCTGTTTGGAGCATTGTAATGGGACGCCAGTTCTCTATTCTGTTCTTTTCCCCTTTTTTGTGTACTAACTTGATAATGCCATTGTTGAGACAAGAAGGAAGCGCGCCAAACTTGAGTGCCTCTTGCCAAACCAAACGAAGAGGGGTGGCAACCGTCAACTTGAAGGATTTATAGAACTCATTAGTGAGCCCGTCGGGTCCCGGGCTTTTACCTGAGGGGAGGGCATCAATGACCTCAATGATTTCGGCTTCAGAGATAGAGGCATGAAGCAGAGAGTGAAGGTTGGGAGGTATCCTGTGGGGGGAAACCCTAGATATGGCAGCCATACAGTCCCTTCTATGGTGGGAGAGGGGGTTTGAGGTCCCCAGGAGTCTCGTGAAGTGCCCTTCAATGATCCCAAAATTATCTTCTTCCGTATTGCATACATTGCCATTTGCGTCTAGCAATAAGGGGATCGATTCTCTGTTGTGTTTCCTTTTGAGGATACGGCACATCTCTTTGGTGGGTTTGTCGGCTTTGCCAGCCCACCACTCCTTGAAGAAAATTTGCAAATTTTTCCTTTGTATCTCTTCCTCGTATCTCAGCATCGCTCTGATCTTTCGAAGACCTTTCTGGGCTTGAGATTTTCCTTTGTTCACTTCCTCCTCGAGCCGCCAGAGTCTATGATAAAGAGCTTCTCTCCGAGCCCGCCGCACAGTCTCAAGCATCTTCCTGGATCTAATCATGATCTGTCGTGACTTATCGACCGCTCTTCTCCAACACTTGGCTGGGGACAAGCCAGTGGCGAATGCCTCCTTCCACACATCAGAAATTTCTTGATGGACGGAGGGGAGAGAGAAGGAGGGCGCACTAGCATGGAACCACGGAGCCTTACGGATCTTGGTGGGGGGTTGAAAAGTGATGACGATCGGGTAGTGATCAGAGATGGTGAGGTCGGTGCGTTGCGAGAGGGAGGGGTGGCCCCACTGATGATTAAAACTCTGAGAAATGTAGCATCTATCAAGTCTAGCTTTCCTCAGGTCCTCGCCTGCTTGGAGATTTGACCAAGAAAAGCCCTTCGAGTCTTTGAATTCGACCAAGTCCAAGTGTAGTTTAGTTCTGTCCCACGTTTCTTTTTCCCGACTATCGATGACTCTGCCCTTGCCCATCCATCTGTCCATAGGGTCCTCCACCATGTTGAAGTCACCACAAATAAGCACGTTGTGGGGGAGCGAGTCCAAGGAGGCCCAAGTGTTAAGTCTCTCAAGCTCCCCGTTAGGGGCATACAAAGAAACTAAGGTGAAACATAAGGGAGCACCAAAAGAAACAGCAATCCATCGATGGCAATCATCTTCGGTGGAGTTCTCAAGCTTCTCAAACCAGCGTTGATTAACACCGATAACCGTTCCACCGGACCCCCGCTGATGCGCCGTTGAAATCCAAACATGGGTCGAGGAGACATGTCTAAGCCGTTTCTGGAGGTCTTTTCCGTCAATTTTAATCTCTTGGATACATATAAAATCTGGGTTTAGGCTAATGTCGCGAAGCCATTGACCAATGATGGTCGCTCTTGAGGGGTCGGTTAGCCCTCTAGCATTTAACGAGATGATGATCATTGTCGTTGTAATCCCTCTTTGCGGGAGGGAGCTTTGTCCTTTCTTTTCTTGGGTTCATCTTTCTTTTTCGCTCGGATCGGATCCCGAGTTAGCAATAGGTTCTTGTGGGGGCTTTTCCACGGTAACTCCATAGGTTGTTTTCCTTTGCGGGATGTCTCCTGCTGGGAGGAGCAGGGCACCGATTCCAGCTCCGTTTCCGGAATAGTCGATCCGATGATGGAGCTTTCACTATCCATGTTATCTTCGTTGCTAGTGGTAAAGCCGTCTTCTTTGCTTGTAGTGTAACCCTCTTGCAAGGTTTCTTTACTATCAGGGATCTCTAGGCCCTTGACGTCGGTGTCCACCTCGAGTTGGTTCCCACCAGGGTAGTCAAACTCATTGATTTCCTTTTCCAGGTTGCAATACAAGTTGCTGGAGGGGGTGACTGACTTGTTGTTTCGCTCAGAGGTTGCCCTAGGGCTTCTTTTCCTTCTTCTTCTGACTTCGATGAACCCGTCTGCATCAGCTTCTGGATTAAGGGGACCCTTGAATTCCTCTACTCCATCTTGAGCATTTTTGGGGGCTTCTTGATTTCGCTTGCTTTTACGTCTCAAAGGGCAATCTTTGATCCTGTGCCCTTGTTGGCCACAACGAAAGCACGCGTTGGGAAGGTTTTTGTAGCTGATGTCTTGCTCCCATACATCCCCTTCGCCCAAGTCCAGCTTGACCATCGATGGAAGTGGCAAACTGAGGTCAGCCTCGACACAGACTTGAGGGTGCCACCGAGCGTTGAACGAGTGTCTTGCACCTTCATAAATGAGACCACCAATGTCCTCGCGTGAAGCCAACGGCTTGCCGATAGGAGAGACGATGTCCCACACGAAGTTGTACAAGAAGTATGGCAGGTTAGGGAGCTCAACCCAAAGAGGGTACCGAAGCGATTTCGACTTGTCAGGAGTAAAATCAAGGGACCATCTTGTTCCTTTCTGAGTGCGCACAATAAATATCATTGAAAAGAATATTTCTGTAAATTACATTGGAAAAGAGACTGCGTCCAGAAGCTTCCCCTTCCCAATCCCATCTTGCATCATGCTGAAGAAGAAGCTTTTCCGCTCATGTTTATAGTTAATCCACAAGTACGTCGGAAGTCCTCAATGGGTTGGAACAGAAAGCCTTAATCCAAGATTTCTTTCTAAAAAACGCAACAAGATTTGTTGCAAAGGACACTCAAGATCCACTGAAGGAGACCATGAGTTCCTTTTTTTCACTAAGAGTTTTCTCCTGTGAGCAATTGAAATAAATTTAAAGTTTATGTCAAAAGGATAAAGCTTGTAACGACATTGTTCTTATCAATAAGCCATTATTGATTGGGGAAAGTTATTGTAATTTCCCACTAGTCCATTGTTGTTTTCTTTTTTGTTTGTTTTCGTTATAGGTGAGAACCCTATCACATATTCAATATACAACTCATTGCCTGCCCCCCCCACCCCCCATATGCTTCTCCTCCCTTATTGCCTAGCTCCCCTCCCCCCTTCTTTCACGTTAGCCCCTTTGCCCTCCTCTGTGCTTCCAGCATTGCCCCCTCCCCCTCTCTCCGTCACCTTCCATTTATCTCCTTGGTTTTGCCTTCAACCCCCTCCCCCCCTCTCCGTCACCTTCCATTTATCTCCTTGGTTTTGCCTTCAACCCCCTCCCCCCCTCTCCCCTCCCCCGTCCTTTGCTTTTCATCAATCATCTTCTTGTCTCTTTAATCTCTATCGCTTTGGTAATTTGTGGAGGAAGTCGCTCCTCTTTGGATTCATCAGTTATAATCACCCCCTTGCATGAAGATGGATTGGGAGTCTTCCTCAAGAGAGACTCTTCTAAAGCCCCCTTGCCTGCTTTGTCTATGTCACCCCTTTGACTCTCCCTCATCAATGAGGGTAGAGCGAGCCTTGTTTCTGAGGTAGAGCACCTGTTGGGGATTCGTGAACAAGAAGGAGTTTGAGGGTTTGTAGGAGAAAAAAGAGATGATGAAAATGGAACAACAGTGAGAACTTCTGCAAAGGAATACTCTTACTTTTGCACCTTAAGATTTTAAATTCATCCTTTGAACCTTAAGAGGAAAAATACTTTGCACCTTTAGTTTCAACCGGTTAGGGCTCTACAGATGCCCACCACCTAAAGATCTCTCCGTCCCGGAGAGACAACAGCAATACACAACTGGGAAATTGCAAAGACACAGACATGAAAACAACAAAACGGAGGCAAGAAAAAAGGTAAAGGGTGTGTATATTATTTAGTTAAGAAAAAGATAATGCACCCGACAAGAATTATTTAGAAATCAAAGTATGAGTAAATCATTGACAAAGCAATAATGGATAGGGCATTTGACTTCTAATCAATGGATTGTGGGTTCGTGTCCCACCGTGCGTGCCAAATTTGTTGGGGATTCGTGAACAAGAAGGAGTTTGAGGGTTTGTAGGAGAAAAAAGAGATGATGAAAATGGAACAACAGTGAGAACTTCTGCAAAGGAATACTCTTGGAAACCTTGAATATTGATTATCCTTCAACAATTACAATGACTGCGCACAGTCTAATCAATGATTAAATACCACTTCAGAGAATATCAATTACTGAAGACCAATTATCTCAAGCCCTCTAGCAGTGGCCTCTCGTACACCAATCCTTCACCTGCTTCCCACTTCCCTTGTGCACACCTTGCACTAAGCTTCCGCCAAGCTAAGGAATTGGTATCACAGCGCACACGCAATAGACCTTGGAACTCTTGGAATCCAACCCGCCTTCTCTGCACACCTTCCTCTTGACACCTCTTGCACTCCTGAATGTCGTCGCACGCTGGAGACTCTTCTTGCTTCCTCTGGAGCTCTCCCTTGCTCCTAGCTCTCAATATCTCCAAGAATAGCCTTTGTTCTTCTTTTGTTGAGGGCCCGCTGGTTCGTGCACTCTAACTGCAATACAATCTTGGTGTCCTTTCAATGTCCCAAGATTGTCTTTTTTGAACTGGTCCTCAATGATTCGCTACTTTGTCCTGTAGTGACTTTAGAACAAGAGTGACTTTTAAAATAAAATTTTGATTGGGCGGCCTATTTTCACCTTTACGTACGCGGCCTTCCACCTTCACCTTTCCTTTTAATTCTTTACTTTTGCACCTTAAGATTTTAAATTCATCCTTTGAACCTTAAGAGGAAAAATACTTTGCACCTTTAGTTTCAAGCGGTTAGGGCTCTACAGCACCTCGAAGCCTTTTAAGTCACTTTCAAGGTCATCGGTTCCCATGCTAGTCGTGGCAAACTTAGGGACCTCCTTCTAAGTACCTTTCTTGCTAAATTTGGCAAGTTGTTGGATATCTACACTCTCGATTGCAACTTTCACAAGGTGGAGTTAGAGACTCTTGAGGAAGCCGCATGGATCATTGCACTTTCCCTGATTATGATATGAACTACCCAAGCATATGTACATCCTTGGGTCCAAGCTTTTCATCCTTTCATAGAGACATCTTCAGCATGTATCCCTTGAGAAGCATGTGGTTTCTAGGTGAGAACTTGTTTTCTAGGCTTACATCACGAGTATCTAGCTCCCTTGCCCCAAATTTGCATATCATTAAGCACATTTCTAGATAATTTAGAGTTGGTTACCTCTATCATAGCGAAGACACAGGTCCCTCCTTCTGTCGAGATCCTCATATCTGAGCCAACAAAGTTGCATTCTGAGCTTGACTTCCACTTTTATCAAGGGATTGGTTGGTTCAAAGGGTCGCCTATTATATATGGCCTCATAAATCATTGTTTTGATTGACATACGATTTGTAACCTTGTGAAAGCACACCCCTCAAGATCTCAATGCCACTCTAGGTGTCTATCTCAATGGGCATCTTGGTAGCCTTCTCCAGAAGCATTTCAGAATCCTCCTCCCCCATAGACCACGGCAAGTTCCTTTTCAAAGTTGGGGGAGGGAGGTGGAGAATATGCTTCCTTTGTCTTGGAGGTTTTGTCTACTCCTTCCCCCCTCCTCCTCTAGTTTTTAATAGCCTTGATGGTAATAGTAGTTGGCCCAGGAAAATGGAGCAATAGTTTGATAAGTCTTTGTTCCTAATGGGAACCGATTTGGTGCACTTTAGGAGTTAGTTCTAGAGCCATCTACCATAGATACCACTGCATCTATCTACCCATGCAGTAATATAGTTCTCGAGCCACCTACCATAGATACCACTCCATCAAAGATTGCCCCTTTGTTAGTATCCACATAGAGCCCCAAAAGGTCCTCCTGCCTCTGTAGCTCTTAGTTCTTTGTGCTCACTTGACAGTGAGTTCTTGGTAAGCTGGACAGTTGAGGAGGAGCACTAGATGTCAAGGCCCCCTATGGAGTTGGTACCTCTCCTATGACCACTATTCTTCACAAACTAGTGAGTTATGAGTATCATTTGCAGTGGCAACCTTTTGGCTATGAGTTCTCTTTTTGCTTTGGCACACATAGGAGGACTAGCCCCCTTTACCATCCAGGTTTATGCAAAGGCTCTTGCTTCTTGCAACCAAACTACTTTTGAGCTCTAGTGGATTTGTCTTTCACCTTGTGCGGGGCCTTAGAACCTGATTGGTCCTTGGGTGAGGTGTTGCCATTTGTATCTGCTCAAGTGACTTCGTTTTTGCATCACCTTGGTGAGCTTGATGATATAGAATATTCATCCACTCATGGGACACAATAGAGATCATGCTCATTCGTGGCCCTCAAGAGAGCCAACTCATCTTATAGGTGGTTTCACATAGTGGTATTTGTTGGAACATCAAGCTTACACTATGCTTGAGGTGGATTTGATCTACGTCAAACGCTATCACATCAAAAGAATATCCATTCGAAAGTTCTTTTATTTATGCTCACTTATTGTACTTTTTAAAAAAGATTTTTATGGATCTTTTACCATTGTAAAATCCTTGAGATTTACACATCTAAACGTAGAAATATAGAGCCTAAATCCCACAAATTTGTGGTGGTTGAGTTGCATTCAATCAAGCAATCAATCACCTAAAAGTAGATTTAAATAGATCTTCACTTTCCTAGATTATAGGAAAGTGAATTGATTTCCTCCAACAACCATTCCCACCTTCATTTTAATTCAAAATCCACTTTTAGAAGTTTTAGAGCACTTCTAGAGTCTATATAAAGATTTGAAATCACTTGTACGAGACATGGAAGCGATACACATACACTTGTGACCATCATTGTCTTGCTCTTTCAGTTTTGTGCATCATCCTTTTCGCCAATAGTAATCTTGCAGAGGCTATTGCTCTCTCTCCAAAGCTCCAAAGTGAGTGCAAGATGGCTCATTGGAAAGGTGTCTAGTTTATGCCTATACATTTTCATAACATTTTGTTTAGTATAGTGGGCAAAATCTTAGTTTTTCTGTCTCAGGGTCAATCTCTACGTATTCCCAAAAAATAGGTGCTACCACGGTTGAGTGTCTGATTCATTCCTATAGCATATTTTCCCTATTCCTTATACTTTTGTGTATCATATACACTTAACCCTATGTGTATCACTCCCATAAAAGGATTTTTTCTAATTGTAATCACGCTAGTCACTATGAGCATTTGACGCTCATTGTCTCTTCCATAGATAGTAAGTTTTTTGAGCTAGTCGACGTGCCAACCTATCTGTTTTGTATCGACTCATTCTCCTTGATGCTCCAAAAGTACACTATGCATTTCTTTGCACTTATCGCATGCCTATGAGGTCTATTTGAGTCTTCATAAGCTCAAGGGCTGGTCTTGTGCCGATTGGCTAGATCCAAAACTCATCGCTTCGAAACTCACTTTTGTACCTTCTACAAGCTTCTCCAAGTTCTTTCAGTGGTATCAAAGCTAGATCAAGATGCGTGAAGCCTTTCCCTTAATGATAGAGAAGCTTGATGGACACAACCAGACGGCTTGGCAAATTAGAATGGAGGCCTATTTGCAAGGTAGAAATCTTTATGGAATTGTAGTAGGTGATGAAGCTATGCCTATTCCAAGATCCAAAGGAGGACCTACACAAGAGGAGATAGATAAGCTCACACTTTGGTGTGAAAGGTATGCTCAAGTAAGGTCGTACATACAAAAATCTATCTCCGACTTTCTATTATTACATATTAGAGGATGCAAGACATCTCAAGGGACTTGGGATGCCCTCGAGACTTTCTTTTCTTCTAGTACCAAAGCAAGAAAGAATCATCTTTGGAATGAGTTCAACCAAATGAAGAAGACACCTAAACAAACCATCACAGAGTTTGTTACCAAGGTCAAGGAGTTTGTAGATCAGTTAGCATCCATTGGAGAGCTCATTGAAGAAGAGGCTATCATGAGGAAAATTCTCAACGACATTCGAAGTGATAAGCAATGGCAATCCTTCAAGATTGCTTATGATCTCATCATGGATGTGCAAACTCTAGACTTCGACATCTTTCTTGGACAAGTCTTCATCAAGAGGCCAATAATAGCATAAAGAAAGGTAACTCATATCATGGGAATTCAACTAGTGCTCTATATGCAAATAAGAAGGATAAGAAGCAGAAAGGAAAGAAGAAGGAAGAAGATGAAGAAGAGGCTTCCCAAGACAACTTTGCAAGCAAGAGCAAGTGGAAAGGGAAGAAGAAAGGACGAAAGCAAGACAAAGCCAAAGGTCAGAATGTTAAACCTTGTGCCATTTGCGATAAGACCAATCACATCACTCAGAATTGTTGGTTCAATGGGAAGGCCTAGAGAGGAAGTGGAAGAGGTGGATATGGCAACAATAGAGGCAGATGTGGACACAACTTCAACAATAACAATAGAGGCTATAATAGAAGGGACTACAACAATTATTTGAAAGATCAACCACATGAAGACTCACTGCTTCTCATGAATCTAAGCCACAAAAAAGGTAAAGAAGATGATCACTTGTTCTCCATAGATTTAGGATGTTTGAATCATGTTGCAAGCAACATTGCTCTTCTATCTGATTTGGAAAGTCCAAAGCATAGACATGAAGTGCAAACAAGGGATGACACAAAGCACAATGTGGAGAATATTGGTAATGTCAAAGTTTCCAATCGCAGGACACACATTCGGAGTAAGGTTCTCTATGTACCCACTATCACTAAAAACCTAATAAGTGTAGGCCAAATAGTTGAAAAAGGCTTGCAAGTTAGGTTCACCCAACATGGATCTTTTGTGGAAGATCCATGTTAAGGCTTCAAGAAGATAGCTAGAGGTGAGAAGCATGGTAGGCTCTTTACTTTTGAAGTAGGAGAAACCAGGAACATAGCTCTATTCAACTTCGGGTCTCAAACCCTAAGTGAGCTTAAAGTGTGGCATAAGAGACTTGCTCATGTGAATGAAAGAACCTTGAAGGATATATGCAGGGATCAAAGTGTTCTAGGACTGCCAAACATATCAAAGCAACACATGATCAACAAGTGTGATGCATGTCAGATTGGGAAGGCACAAAGTCAACTTCAACCACAAAGGCTACATCCACAACAACTTATTGGACTTAGTACATACAGATGTTTGGGGACCAAGTAAAGAATCTTCATTGGTAGGATCAAGGTATTATGTCTCATTTATTGATGACCATAGTAGATGGACTATTCTTTACTTTATCAAGAGTAAGAATGAAGTGTTTGATTGCTTCAAAAAGTATCTAGCAAATGTGGAGAATCATATAGGTAGATCACTCAAGAAGCTCCATTTTGATGGAGGGGGATAATACTTCCCCAAAGAGTTTGATGAGTTCTTGCAAGATAAAGGTATCAAAAGGGAAGTGACTACCAGGTACTCTCCTCAACTAAATGGAATCGCCGAGAGGAGAAAGAAGATATTGGTTGGATTAGCCAAAGCAATGCTTGAAGAGAAGAAGTTACCACATTATCTATGGGCAGAAGCTATTTCAATTGCTATGTACCTTGTCAATAGACTACCATCCAAATCACTTCAAGGTATGACTCCTTATGAAGCATGGCATGGAAGAAAACCTAGTCTTGGACATTTCTAGTTCTTTTGTTGTTTAGCTTATGTTCATGTACCATCACAAATAAGAGGTAAGCTAGATGAAAGGGCAACAAAGGCAATGTTTATTGAATATGATTCAACTTAGATGGGTTACAGGTTCTATAATACTTCAACCAAGCAATTCACTACAAGTAGAGATGTGTTGGAAGAACACAAGTCTTGGTATGATGAAGACAAACAAAAGGTAACTCTACCATATGATCTTGATTCTGATTATCATCAGTTAGGAAGCAAGCATGATACACAGGTCCAGGATCCAAGAAGTGATACAGGCAATGACCAAGATGAAAGGGAAAAGGATTACCAGCTATGGAAGTCAAGAGGCAAAGCAAAGATGCAAGAGGTTGGAGAATGCTCCAAACAAGCACCTAGAAGATCAGCAAGAGAGAAGAAGCAACCAGAAAGGTATGGATATGATTCCACATTTGTTACAAAGCATTCAATCTACTTGGAAAAGACTCTATTTCAGAGCAACCCTCAGCGTATGAAGAGGAAAATGGAAGTCCCCTAATTGGGAAAAGGCCATGAAAGAAGAAATAGATGCATTGAAGGAGATGGATACTTGGAATTTGGTTCCAATGTTATCGAATCAAAAGTTAATTGGTTGTAGATGGGTATATAAAGTTAAAAGAAATTAAGATGGATTAGTTTTTAGGTACAAGTCAAGATTAGTTGCCAAAGGATGCTCACAAACTCATGGTATAGACTATGAGGAAACATTCTCACCAGTTGCAAAGATGACTACAATCTGGACATTGATAAGTGTAGCTACTGCAAGGAATTGGAGACTCCTCCAACTTGATGTGAAAAATGCATTCGTTAATCATTGGATAAGTGAAGAGGTATACATGTCACAACCACCAGGTTTTGAAAACCCTAATCATCCATCTTATGTTTACAGACTTACGAAAGCATTGTATGGATTAAAACAAGATCCTAGAGCTTGGAATTATAGGTTGCTTACATACCTTCAAGATCAAGGGTTCAAACCTAGCAGCTCAGATCATTCTCTATTCATCAAAAGGGATCACTATGAGGTTATCTATCTATGTGTATATGTAGATGATATTATTGTGACAAGTGATGATCTAAATGGCATTCAAAGGATCAAGAGACACATGCAAGAGGAGTTCAAAATCAGTGACCTAGGTAAGCTCACATATTTCCTAGGTATGCACGTGATATACACAGATGAAGGAATGTATTTGACTCAAAGAAGATACATTCAAGATCTACTTCTCAAGTTCAAAATGGAGAACACTAAACTTGCAAGCACACCTTTGGAGATGAATCATAAACTTAGTGTTTATGAAGGTGAGAAGATTGAAGATATAAAAGAATATCAAAGCTTGGTAGATAGCTTGATATATGCTACTCATACAAGGGCATATATCTCATATAGTGTGGGAGTGCTTAGTCAGTTCATGCACTCACCAAGAATACCACACATGGATGCAGCTACGAGAGTACTTAAGTATCTCAAAGGTATAATCAACGAAGGTATATTCTATCCTTAATCTTTAGATTTGGATATCAAAATCTATTCAGATGTAGATTGGGCAGGATCTAAAGATGGTAGAAGAAGTACTTCTGGTTACTTAGCATTTGCAGGTTCAAATCTAGTGTCATCGAGTTCCAAGCAGCAACCAATAGTTGATTTATCCTCGATGGAAGCAGAGTACAGAGGCTTGACCATAGCAACTCAAGAGGCAATATGGTTAAAGGCATTGTATACAGATTTGGGACTTGTGAGTTCCAAACCTCGCATATTTGGAGATAATGTAAGTTCCATGCATCTAGCAGCAAACCCTATTTTCCATGCAAGAACCAAACACATAGAGGTGCATTACCACTTCATCAAGGAGAAGCTCATGGCACAGAGATTGACATTTCTTTTGTTCCAATTGAAAAGCGAGTAGCAGATATGATGATGAAGGCACTTGATAGAATGAAGCTTTGTAGATTCAAAGCTATGGCAGGTATTCAACCTATTAGAGAATGAAGGATCAAGCATACTTTATCTTGAGTGGGAGATGTTGGAACATAAATCTTAAACTATGCTTGAGGTGGATTTGATCTACATCAAAGGCTATCGCATCGAAAGAATATCCGTTCAAGAGTTCTTTTATTTATGCTCACTTATTGTACTTTTTAAAAAAGATTTTTCATGGATCTTTTACCATTGTAAAAGCCTTGAGCTTTACAAATGTAAAAGTAGAAAGATAGAGCCTAAATCCCAGGAATTTGTGGTGGTTGAGTTGCATTCAGTAAAGCAATCAATCACCTAAAAGTAGATCAAACTAGATCTTCACTTTTCCTAGATTATAGGAAAGTGAATTGATTCCCTCCAACAACCATTCCCACCTTCATTTGAATTCAAAATCCACTTGTAGAAGTCTCGGAGCACTTCTAGAGTCTTTGTAGAGACTTGAAATAACTTGCACAATACATGGAAGCAATATACATACACTTGTGACCATCATTCTCTAGCTCCTTCAATTTTCTGCATCATCTTCTTTGCCAACAGTAACTTTGGAGAGGCTTTTTCTCTCTCTCCAAAGCTCCAATTTGAGTCCAAGATGGCTCATTGGAAAGATATTAGTGTCTAGTTTATGCGTATACATTTTCATAACATTTAATGTAGGAAATTGAGCAAGATCTTAGTTTTTCTATCTCGGTGTCAATCTCTACGTATTCCTAAAAAATAGGAGGTACCACCGTTGAGTGTCTCATTCATTCGTATAGCATATTTTGCCTCTTCCTTATACATGTGTGCATTATATACACTAAACCCTATGTGCATCACTCCCCTAAAAGGATTTTTTCTAATTGTAATCACGCTGGTCGCTATGAGCATTTGAAGTTCATTGTCTCTTCCATAGATTGTAAGTTTTTTGAGCTAGTCGGTGCGCGAACCTATTTGTTTTGTATTGACACATTCTCCTTGATGATCCAAAGTACATAGTGCATTTCTTTGCACTTATCGCATGCCTATAAGGTCTATTTGAGTCTCCATAAGCTCAAGGGCTGGTCTTGTGCCGGTTGGTTGGACCAAACTTCGTTGCTTCGAAACTCACTTTTCTACCTTCTACAAGCTTCTCCAAGTTCTTTTAGTATTGCCCCTTGCATTATGTATGTTCATAAGGAGATATGCTATAAGAAGAGGGCTCTTGCGTTCTTGCGGTATAGAGGTGGATTCAAAAATGAGGTCTAGGAATTCCAAGTTGGTGGGCCCATTGATATTTTGATGATCTAGGAGCACTATCTTTGTTTGGGCTGCACTTGATATTGTGGACAACTTTGTAGACATAGAGTGAGGCCTTTTTGTGAGCTAGCTATGGAACCAATGGGTCTTAAGTTGATGCATGTATTTCTATCAAGGATTCCATGCTTATTGCGATCATTGATAGGGCTTATTATGCTTGGTAGAGTCATCTAGGTGATTCATCAATGAAAGGGCCTTTGCTATGGCTTTTTGAATCTCTTTGTCCCAAATTACAAGAGCGCATGTGCTATATTTTGGTCTCAAATTACTAATGCAGTACCTAGTGCAGATGCATGGTGTGTTGCTGGTGAGTTAAACATTATTTAGGCACCTGAGGACAGATAGTGTTGTAGCTAGATCACAATTTATGGGTCTGTGCTTGCGACATGGGAGAGGCTATGTATGATGTTGAGAATTCATGATTTTTTTTCCACATTGAGGGTTTTTGTAGAGAGAGAGGGGTAGTCTCATGTATTCGTGCTCAGACAGATGCATTGGTAGGATGAATCTTTGTCACATTGATTAGATAGATGTGAGTGATGCCTTGGTTGAACGTTCAGTTATGTTTTGGTATTGTGACGGGCTAGTGTATGTTGGATCACACCCCTACCTTCATTTCCTTTAGGAGGGGTGCTACTCAAGGTTCCCTTTTCATGCATATTCTATATTATATTCAGCTTCCCAATGCTTCTTTTGAGCATTCAATAGATATCTGCTCACAGCTCTCACTACAAATGCAATATTTGGTCTCATTGCTACCATAGTATACACACAACTACCAATAATAGAATGACATTAGAATTCTGTTCTGAAAATTCATTCTACTCATAAAAGATGGGATAATCATCCTTGATCAACTTCACACACATAGGCAACAATGTACACAATGCATTTCCACCATGCATATTGAATCTATGAAGTAATTTTGTTATGTACTCACTCTAAAACAAGTATATGCATCTCGTACTCCTATCATGAGTGATGCCCATGCCAAAAGTATTTTAAGCATCTCCCATATCTTTCATTTCAAAATTTTTACTCAGTTGTGCCTTCAAGAGAGACAAGTCCTTTGAAGACTTCCACGTAATCAATATATCATCAACATAAGTATCAAACTACCATCTAAACATCTCTTAGTGTAGAGAAAATAATCCCATTGCTTCTAGAATAGCCTTGGGACTTTATGAAGGCAATAAATGTTTGATACCATTGTCCAGGTGACTACCTAAGACCATTCAACCTGTTCTTATGCTTACACACTAGATTTATTTGCCAAGAACTCCATATCCCTCTAGTTCTTCCATATAGATCTCATATATAAGATATCCATGTAAGAAAGGAGTCTTTACATCCATTTAGACTAGCTCTAAATCCTCTTTTGAAATTGATCCAAGAAACATGCATAATGTTAAGATCTTAACCATAGGTGAGAAAATTTCATCCAAATCAAACCCTTTTTGTTGGGCTGAATCCTTTTCCAACCAGTGATGCTTTATACTTTGGAAAAGCACTATCGGATGTGAATTTGAACTTAGATACACATTTTCATTGTAAATATTTCCTACCATATGGCAAATGTACAAATCCCCAAGTACCATTGTTCTAAATAGAATCGAGTTCACTCTTCATGGCATGCTCCCACTTCACACGATCATCTATCTACATAGATTCTTTATGAAAAGAAGGCTCATCAACATCTCTCAACATGATAGAATCCAATCAGGGAACAAATCTACTATGTGAATATAAGATATGTGAATATAACCTCAATGGTTGTTGATCATGAGCACTATTAGACTGTTCTTGAACATTTTCATGAACCAGATTATCTCTCAGATTCTTATGCTTATTGATTAGAGAACTAACATGCTTAGATTCTACTCTTCTCAATTCAACCTCTCTAATGGGATGTCTATGCATCTTCAGTTCATTGAAAATAACACCACTGCTTTTGATCATCCAACAAGTTTCATGAATCCATAAACGATATCCAAACTTCCCATCTCTTCCATATCCAAGAAAAAAATATTTTCTAGATTTGTAGTCTAACTTTTGTCTTAGATTCTTTGGAACATGGAAGCCTCATAACCAGATACTATAAGGTGATCACAATGTGCTAGGTCCATTTTCCATAGCTCTTCTGCCACTTTCAAGCATTTAGCAGTACTAGGTGAATGGTTAATCACATGAATTATAGTCAACACTACTTCTCCCAAAATCCTTTTGAAAGGCATGCATGATGCAACATATAAACTACTCTATCTTGAATAGTTTTATTCATCCTTGGAGCTACACTTCGTTGAATTTATGTGAGGTATACTCACCACCACTATATGAACATAAGCCTTAAGTTTAGTTCCCTTCTCAAAATCTACTAAGGCAAGCGATTTTCTAAAATAGGAAGTACCTCATCCTTAGACTTGATAGAATACACCCATAGTACCATCATCTATGAAAATGACAAGGTAAAGAGCACCACTTAATGACGTAGAGGGTATAGGACCACATACATTCGTATGAAAAAGATCTAATGAGTGAATTGAAAATCCAATGTGTGTTTTATAAGAATTCCTAGTGTCCTTTCAATACTGGCAATGCTCACAAATTGGAAAATGAGAGAACGATGACATAGGTAAGTAACCATAGCGTGAGAGATTTTCCATTCCACGATGAGATATATGGCCCAAATAACCATGCCATATATAATTTGTAGTTTGTTAAGTAATAGCTAACAAGTATTCTTTGTTCGATACAAATAAGGCATAAAGTAAACCTAGTTTTGTTTCTTTTTGCAATAATCATATTTCTCTTTGATATGCAAAAGGATAGAGCATAGAAACCTACTTTATAACCAAGGTCATCAAGTTGAGCAACTGACATCAAACTATGCGATAATTCAGGCACATGGCATATATTGTGCATAGTAAACTTTGAACCATTAGTGAACTATAGAACCACGACTCCAATCCTAGCAGTGGTAAGAATCAACACGTTTCACAATACCAAGAGAGTTTGCTACATAAGTAGAGAACCATTCCATATGTGGTTTCACATTGAAAGAAGCACTAGAATCTAGTAGCCTCATGTGGGAAAGACAATTAGCCATAAGAGCATCACTAGGTAAAATATGTCAAGTTTCAAGACATCATTATCATTTGAAATAGCATTATTGTTCTTCTATCTTCACACTCAAAGTAGATGCTGCAAGTAACTATTTAACATGGCCATCAACATTCTGCCCTTTACTTTTAGCACTCCTTAATGGATAGCCATCTTTCCTGACATGTACTTTCTTATCAAAATAATGGAACTTGATATCCCTCCTTCTTGATTTACTTCTAATATAATTTGGTTTGCCATTCTTTTCCTTGTTATTTCTCCTTCCACATTGTTAACTCTTTCCTTGGTAAGAATCACAAACACAATATGCATCCCACCTTGCATGCCAACCATAGAATTTCTATGAATCTCTTCAATCAAGAGTGCTCCACATATTTTATCATAGATAAGTTTACCAACAGGTGCACTATTGCTAATAGCATTGCATAGTATATCCTTGATGATGCCAAATGGCATAACAACAAGACTACTTTCATTTCATTATCCATCTCCATTTTTTGGGCCTATAATTGACAAAATATAACAACAAACTCATTTAGATTAGCAACAACATTATCTATGTCCTTCATGGAATGGTCATATAACTTTCACATTAGGTGTGGTTTTCATAAGTCTTGCATAACTTCTTCCAAAACTCCTTCCACTTTCACAATGCAAAATTCTAAAGTAAAAAATTATCTATTAGGTGCAATCAAATGTTAAACGTAGTCATTTTATCCAACTCATCCAAATAATCATAATCCATATCACATGCCTATTTGAGATTCTATTTATTGGATTCCATTTCCTCCTCTACATCAGCACTTTTTTAATGTAATTCTTCCATAAAGCAAAGTTTGTGCCATCAAATTTCTCGATCTCAAAATTGTCTTTGATATACAAGCAATAAGAAATCTTGGGAACACTAGCACTAGACACCAATCCATCTAATCTCCTTAAGAAATATCATGCCATGATGATAGAGAAATGACCAGAATGATAATGGAGCTAGAATAGTCTGACACCATCAAAGCTCAAAAAGGACTCTTTCAGAAAAATGGATCAATGAACAACAATGACTAACCAAAGAGATAATGCAAGAATGTTTGTGGTCACAACAATATGTTTCTCAAGGAGTAAATTCAATCACAATATAGTTGAAAATCTAAGATCTAGAAAACTTTTTTTAGTCTCCCCTACAAGATAAGCATATGAAAAATGTAGAAAACTCATAAATCTATGAGTATTGACATATAAACGTGCATAGTGAATCACTAAATCCACTGCATCTCTTCACTTCAATGAAACAAGCCATGTAGGCTTATAGAGCACCCCTAGCATATAGATCTTATGTTGAGGCTAGGGTAGGTCTTCCACTTACATCACCAAAAAGATCACAACATTTGGGTGTCTACAAGCTCACTAAAACCTCACCAAGACCCTTTTTAACATGTCAAGGTGTTGAAGCTCAAAGTCAAGGACAAAGCATGGAAGCACATCAAAAGGTGGACACACAAGGAAAGGGAGCAAGTAGGGATCTCCAAGAAGTGTATGTCAAATTTTTAGAAGAATCCCCTACAAAAATAGTGATTTTCATCACTAAAAACCATTGTAAATACCATTATCTATTTTTATAACTCCATTTTGTTCAAGCCGAGGAGTCCTCGAGCTTGAGGAGTATTAGAAGTACCATCGTACCAATTTTCATAATTTTTAGACTTCGTTTGAGCCCTCAAATAAGCCCTCGAACCTAATTTTTAACTAAGCCAGACACTAGGTCTGGACAGGGCGAAAACTAGTCAAAAAACTATAAAAAGAGCTAGAGAGCTCATTTTTGAGGTTAGCTGGTTAGAGAATAGAGCTTTTGTAAGAGAACTCATTTACAATCGAAGCTTCCATTGTTCCTCTCCTTGATCTTACCTTGTGCGCGTGTGTGTATGTGTGTGCATGTTTGTGTGCTTTCACTCACGCACTTGTGCCTTCACTTGCTCGTGGTCTTCATACCGGTCCTCACGTCTCCGCGGATTGAAAAGTAAAGGAGGTGGTGCTTACGCTTGAGCTACACCAAATTTTGGCGCCGTTGCCGGGGAGAGAGCTTCGAGGACGAGCGTTGTGATGGTAAGATCGTAGATTTGCGACATTGGAAGGTAAAAAAACTATCATTTTTGTTCATTTTCTGATTTTTCTTCTTCATCTTCTTCATCATCATCATCTCCACCATCCTCCATCTTCTTCTTCATAGAACTTTCTTGTTTTTTAGTGCATTTTCACCATTTTCATACCATTTTTCATGCATTATTGTGTGGGAAGGAGTTAGGAGGTGCAAGGGAAAGCAAGCGCTATGTTTTTTTCATGATTTTCTGCTCATACGGAGCTCGCCATTGCCGGTGCTCAGAAATTTGAATTTCCCGCAAAAAAACGCGATTCTGTGATGAAAATCGCGATTCTGTGGAAATTAAACTTTTTTTTTTAAATCACGATTTTCTATTTCCCGCCTAAAAGCTTGCTGAAAGAATCACGATTCTGTGGTCATTCTCAGAATCGCGATTCTATGGTTGTGCTCAAAATCACGATTCTCACAAATCACGATTTTCAACCAAAAACACGATTTTGTGAAAACACGATTTTCTGTTGACAATCGCGATTTTCATGTCAAAAAACACGATTCTATGAAAACACGATTCTGTGAAAAGACAATTCTGTGAAAAGACAATTTTGTGCTCAAAATCGCGATTTTCATGTCAAAAAACACGATTCTGTGAAAACACGATTTTCTGCTCAAAATCGCGATTCTCACCAACCACGATTTTCAGTAAAAAACACGATTTTGTGAAAAAGACGATTCTGTGAAAACACGATTTTTTGCTCAAAATCGTGATTTTCAAAAAAACACGATTCTCTGCTCAAAATCGCGATTCTCACAAATCACGATTTTTAGTAAAAAACACGATTCTGTGAACCACGATTTTGTGAAAACACAATTCTCTGCTCAAAATCGCAATTCTCACTAATCACGATTCTCTGCTCAAAGTCGCGATTTTCAAAACACGCTTTTGTGAAAACACGATTTTGTGAAATCACGATTTTCAGCAAAAACACGATTCTGTGAAAACACGATTCTGTGAACCACGATTCTGTGAACCACGATTTTGTAAAAACATAATTCTCTGCTCAAAATCGCGATTCTCACCAATCACGATTCTCTGCTCAAAATCGCGATTCTCACCAATCACGATTCTCTGCTCAAAATTGCGATTTTCAAAACACGATTTTGTGAAAACACGATTCTCAAGGTACAAAATCGCGATTCTCTAATTTCACACAATCGTGATTCTCTGAAAGTTCACAAAATCGCGATTCTCTTGAAGTTCACAAAATCGCGATTCTCTTGAAGTTCACAAAATCGCGATCAAAATCGTGATTCTGTTGAAGTTCACAAAATCGCTATTCTCTGAAAGTTCACAAAATCGCGATTCTCTTGAAGTTCACAAAATCGCGATTCTCTTGATTTCACAAAATCGCGACTTTTTCCAAAAGGTCATGTTTGCCTGTTTTGACCCCCAGGAGCCTGATTTGACATAACGTTTTCATCCAAAGTCCACTTTTTGAGATCTATAGCTCGTTGGAAAGCTCGTTTCGAAACCTACACGGCCTCAACTTTTTTTCATAAGAATAACGCGTTGATTTTTAGATAGGATAATTTGAAGTGACCTTCAAGTGGGACCTGGAACCCAAAGGGACTCCAAAGGATTTTTGAACCATACCAAGGGGAAATTTTGGACTCTTAGCCAAAGCTTATGAACTTGAGATCTGGTAGACACCTAGGCAAGGATAGACAAAGCATTAGATCTTCTCAGTCCAGTGTCAACCATACAGCTAAGTCTTGGGCATAACAACTAAGTGGTCATCCTTACGGACTAAGTTCAGACACAAGTGACTCAGAAATGTCTTTTAGCATGGGGAAACCTGCAGGTGGCTCAGGGACTGCCCATCTACAGACACCAGAAGGTCCCTATAAGACATAGTTGGAATATATTCGGACCAACCGATTAGGTGCTCGCATCTATGAGGATGGCCTGAGGCGATCAGTGGTCCAACTCAAAAATCCAGATCAATCCTTTGGACTTGAACACCCGGTGGTCAAGTTCAAAGAGGGTTCATACATTGATAAGGAAGGAACCATGTATGTGGTTACCAACCAACCAGATAGGACTGATGAGTTTGGAAATATCATTCATGAGAATGAGATAGGAGACCTAGAACAAGGAAATGTAGGACAAGGACCCCAGACTCCTAGAGGCAAGTCAGTTTTGACCAGAGTGATCACTCCAGACTGGATCCCTCAAGACAACAAAAGCATAGAACTATTTTTTAATAGAGAAACAGAGGAAGCCTTTTGGAGATTCAAGCTAGATCAACCTAGTCAATTGGGCATAGTCATCATCTATGAGTTCAAGGATCCAGAGATACCATGCAAAGTTGTCTACCTCGATAACACGTCAGAGAAAATTTTCTTGGTAACAGAACATGATAGACATGCATATACTTGGAAGAATGAATTGATTTTCCCTCCACCAAGATCCAATGTTTCCCATGGCCTCCAAGGAGTAGGATCATCCCAAGCTCATGAAGCCCAGAGAGAAAAAACTAGAGAGAGACCTGAGGTAAGTTTTGCACACACGATGGGCAGAAATAGAGCAGGATTTGAAAATGAAAGACCTGAAAGAGAGAGATATCAAGCACATAGGCAACAAAGAGATGAACATGATTTTCCATTGCCTAGACCCTGAGAGCACACAAGAACCCTTAGACCCACTCAAGTGATCAAGGCAATGAAGAATTATTTTGACGGGTTAGGAGATCCTTATGATCATGTGGCTGAGTTCAAACAAGTGTTAAGAGCTGAAGAGGTTGAGGATTTATTCACCCAATACAAGGCATTTGGTCTGACTCTTAAGGGCACTGCCTTGGCTTGGTTTCAACCATTGAGTAGTCGCAACTATCGCGATATAGGTCAGCTGCTAGACGAATTCATTGTAGAATTTTCCAAGAGTGGTATCAGGCATAACACATCATCCTCGATCCACAGTTTCAAGTAGACACCCCAAGAAACAGTGCGACTAGCAGGTAGAAGGTTTAGACAGTACCTAGAAAGATGCCCTACTCCAGAGTTACCCACACCAGCCAAACAAGTGGCTTTGTTCTTAGATGGCTTACTGAGCACAAAGTTAAGATCATATGCGTACTTGAAAGAGCCTAGATCCATAGAAGAGTGTGTGCGGACATGCATTGACATAGAAGATAACTTGGGTGAGGAGTTAGGATTGTCCAAACTTTATAAGGATTCTGATAGTTCTACTAGTCATACTTCGAAAATCTCCACTGAAATAGATGAGATAGCTGAGCAAGTTGCCAAAAAGCTAGGAGTTCAAAATAGATAAATACCAAGAGTCAGCTCATTGAATCAATGTTATACCTGCGGAGGGGACCACATGGCTAATGTATGCCCAATGCAAAACCAAAACATTAGAGAAAGGAATGCTCCATATTGCACTATTGAGAGAAAATACACGAACCACACAGCTCAAGATTGTCCCTACAAAAGGCAGGCTGTTAGACAAACTTATCAGCAACCTTTCCAACAAGGTAGATATCAGAACCAATACCAACAGCCATATTATCGACCACAACAACAATATCAGGCACAATATAGGCCACAACCAGTCTTGGGAAACCAACCACCAACTCCTGCCAACGTGATTCCAGTCAAGTATGCCGTGGGAGAGGAAAATCCAAATAGAGCATTGGTCCCACTAACCCCATTGATACCAGATAATGACTCTCATGCTCATAGTTCAGACTACTCCCATGAAGGTAGTCCACATGCTTATTACACTGAGTCGCCTGAGCATAGTGAGATTTACCCGTATCAATATGAGGCACCACTTATGGAACAAAATTGGGAGCCCACATACTCCAATGTCATGTACGCAAATGCTACTTGAAAGAGGCTTCGAAAGCAAAGAACAAAGTATTGAGATCCCAAAGCTTGCTCAAGGCAATCTTAAGCTCAGTCTTACCCCCTCCTCAAACACCACATGATTGTAGCATAGTGGCAAGATATCTTCACTTAAACGAGCTCCGAGGAGGAGGGTATTGAGATGGGTCACCCCGCGAGAAGAATCCAGAACCTATGTGTTCCTTGGTCCTTGAGTTTGTTAATCACACATAGGAAATGGAACCAAATGTGCATTTGGTGACTCAAATGACAAAGTATGCCAAGGTCCATGCCTTTGTAGTGTGGTTTATTTTTTTGAATGGTGTCACAATGCTTATTTGCACCCACCTGTGAAGATTTTCAAGAAAAATATAGACACTTAAATTATAAAGTATACGATCTCATTGTATGAAGCTTTCATAAATAGGGGGTCGCAATAAAATATGTGCTTGATCGACCACTACATGTTTTAGTTAAACATGTCAAGAGAAAGGACATAAGGAAGATATTTCTCACACACAAAGAGATGAGCACAGAGATATTGCGACAAGGAAGAATGATTTTCTTCTACTTCTTCTATTACATAAAGAGATCATACAAAAGAGACCTATAGTACAACTCTACAACTAGTAAAATATATAAAGAGTAGTACATAAAGAAAACCCTATTGCTAGTGAATGAGTGAGTTGCTCAGAAAATAATGTGCCACCACTCTTTGTAGATAAATCTAGTTAAGCTCACTAAAAGTATCCTTGACACATATTGGCGTAACCATTATACATGTTAGAAAAGTGAAAAGTGGTACATTTCATCCTCAATCATCGCATGTTGAGCTTGATGTCTCAACACTCCCCCTCAAGCTGAATCGCATATCTTGTAATCCAAGCATCTTCCAAAAATTCTTCATTTTCTTTGCTCGAAAAACTTCAGTGAAAATATTAGCAACCTGCTCATCGATCCTCACATAAAAAGGATCAATAGCATAGGCTAATACCTCTTCCTTGATAAAGTGATAATGTACCTTGATATGCTTTGTTGTAGCATGAAACAATATAATGTGCTGATTGTATGCGGCTAAGATTATCACAATAAATCATGTGGGTTGCTAAACCTCTACACCTAAACCCACAAGTAGCATCTCTAGCCATGAAACCTCACATGCTACCATTGCAACACCTCTATACTCAGCCTCTATTTTCAACAAATCAATAGTGCATTGCTTCTTATTACTCCATATAACAATAACAACCCCATGTGAGAATAAAAAGTCACTAAAAGATCTTCTATCTAGAACACTACTGATGCAATCTGCATGAATGTATCCATGAACTTGCAATTATACACCAGCTTCATAAAATAATGCATAATCCAAAGTAGCACTCACATTAGATACAATGAATGTCAAAGCAGCTAAATGTGATTTCTTGGGAGAAAACATAAATTTAGTTTCAAGTCTTATAGCGTAGATCACACCATATAATTGTGAGATGTATTAAACTTCCCACAATTTTCCTATACATAGTAGCATTTTCCAATGCTTCATCTAATGTAGTACCTAACTTCAAATTGTGATATAATTGCATAGAAATTGACTTGCAATTAGGCATACCATACATTTTGCAGTATAGTCAATGCATATTCCTTTGGGAAAGCCATATACCTGTTATTGTATGCATAAATGCAATGCTCAAAATGTAGTGTAGCACATGAATATCTTTCATTTAAAATTCCTACATAAGAAGTTGTTTTATCTCTTTAAGGCTTTTGTCATTATCACGAGCAACAATCAATTCATCAACATAGATAACCGCAATTCTAATGCCATCATCACCCTTTTTTGCATATAATGAGTCATCTACATCATGTGGAGACTAAATAATTTGCAATTCTTGCATCCCAAGCATGAGGCACTTGTACAAGCCCATAGAAGATCTTTTTTGGCCTCGAAACATATTTTGGATGCTTTCAATCCTTGTATCCTTGTGGCTGTTCTATGTATAGTTCTTCGTCCAACTCACCATGTAAGCAATCATTCTTCGTATCCATCTATGGAAACTCCATCCTTTTGTTGTATTCAATGCAACAAGTCCTCTAACACTAGAGGTTTTAGCTACAAGGCAAAAAATTTCCTCATAGTCAATACCGTATGTTTCTACATATCCTTGGTGTACCAATCATGCATTATAGCTACTTATGCTACCATCAACATTATGTTTTAGCTTGTTAACCCACTTGCTACCTATGGGTTTTATTCCTTGTGGCAATGCAACCTCCTTCCATATTTTGAAGGGCTTTTATGGGCTGAACCAAAGGAGCTGGGATGAGATGATGGGAGAGAGACGTGCACTCTTGTGTGTGAGCATTGAAACCCACATTTTATATTCTTGATGAAATGTTTTATAAATGATATATGTATATGAATATAGGGGTAAGCTTAAGTGACCCTTAAATCCCCAATAACCTCCCACTTAAGGGTCAATGTGACCATAAGTGGAAATACATACAAAGAATGATGTAGGACTATACACTAATGTATAGGAAGTTTTTCAATGTCAACCCATACCAATCAACCTACAGTAACTGCCTCATACAAGGTGTATCCATGCACCTCAAATTTCTTTAAATTCATACAGATAAGAGTCAAGATCACAACTAATTGATGCAAGAACTGAAGCTCTCACTTGATCTATGCCTATGTCAATCCTTGAATGAATGACAAATCAAGTGTGAATGCCCCAATAGCAATTTGAATGTCTAGTCTTGAGCATAAATACTCATACATCAGGCTTTGGATGCTAGCAAAACATGTGCTAACCTAGTTAACCTAACTATGTTATCCATGCTTATATTCAAGGCATCCAAAGCACCATCATTAAGACTTACATGTATTCACATATCTATGTCAATGCCTTGCATGAGAAAATCCATGAATGACTGCATAATCACTAATTTTTTAGCATCCGAATCAGTCATCCTCTCTAAAAGGGATGTTTCTGGTTGTGCACCATTAGATCGTATAAGATGTATCACAAACTCTGTATCATAAGAGCTATCTTGCTCTACCACACCAAATGTATCATCATGAGCTCATTTCACAACATCAACGCTAGGGGCCAATTGATGATCTAACTCTAACTGAGTATCATCACAATGCACTACCTGATTACCTATCGTTCTCTAAGGCATCCAAGCAATCATCCAATGTATGCTCCACATGTGCCTCCATCTAAGCATCTGAATGTTCTCATACATTTGCATCATAAATGTCAATATACCTATTTATAGGTAGAAAAAATGAGACATGACTAATCGCACACGACACAAAAGGCCAAACTCCACTGAGAAAAGAATATCACTCACATGGAGTGCATGTGGATGGATCCTAGGACCTCTTGTTGGCGCAATTACTCCAAGCCTAAATGCTTGATCATGTATCCTAAAGTTCATATGTGCATTCATGTACTAGCACATGAATGACCTCTTGTAAGAGATTGATTTTTTACTCCTTGTAAAAGTGCATATATGGAAGCACTTGCAATCATGAATACTTAGGATAATATTTACATGAATTATCTGGTCAAGATCTATGGAAAATCAAGTCCTAAAACTTTGGGACAAGTTTATGTAAAGATTCAAATTCGAATTTGAATCTTGGATCCAACAAAAATGCTATAAAAGAGGACTATCTAGTCGTGTGGAGTATGGGAGACATAGCAGAGATTTTAGCGTGACTTATAGTGGATATTGAGCTCACACTATACCTCTACCATTTCCCTCACATTGTGCAATCATTCATTGCCAATGTCAATGTAATTTATGTGCATTAGTACATATATTTTTCTCATATCTCATATCTTCTACTCTATCATGCATCACGAAGAACAATGAGCTTCACTGATCCATTTCTCAGTGTGTACTTGATCATTTTCTATCCTTAAAGTTGGTTTAGATTCATTAAACCGTCTAACTCCTTGTTATAAAGTTTCATTTCAATTGGCTCAGGCATTCTGGAGTTATGTGCAAAACTCTACCCTCTGGTCTGCATACTATCAACACATGAAAATGTCGCGATGTATGTCTCATTTGCTAAGCATCATTCTCTGATCATACTTGATCATTTCAAGTGGAATACCTTGCAAACATTAGCTTCCCAAGTTAATTAGATATAACCAAAAGGATTTTGTTCAAGTGTTAGCAGAGAAAGAGAACTATCCATTTCTCTAAGCAAGTGTAGTGACCAAAATAGTAAGTTTTGGTTCACAATGAACTTCTCCAATTTATTTGGTTTGATCCAATGATTTGAGGATCATCTTTGGAAATACTTGGGTCATTATTTCTACTTCTTGGAGATCTCAACAGGTCTACTTTGCACTCCTCAAAATAGTTTTAGTTGGTGTGAAGTAGGAATTTGCAGTACCATCTCATCTCTAGAAGTTGTTCACCTTCTCTTCAAAGAGTGGTATCAGAGCAACATCAAGGTAAAGCGGGAGATGGATTTCCATCTTTCATTGACAAATTGGAAAGGGCCAATCATCCACCCTAGTCCCTAAGGATGAAGGCTTACCTCCAAGGAGGAAGCTTCTATGGTTACATATCTGGAGATGAAGAAATGCCAACCTTTAGAAGCAAAAACCAACCTATAAGAGAGGAGCAAGAGAGACTAGCTGCATGGTGTGCAAAGGATGCTCTAGCTAGGTCTTACATAATCAATTCAATATCTGATTTTGTTAACCTCATATTAGGAATTGTAAGACTTCCTAACAAATACAAGGGCCAAAAAGAACCAGCTTTGGATGTAGTTCACAACCTTGAAGAAGCAACCAAAGCAAAGTGTAGCTGACTATGTGACCAAGATGAAGGATGTAGCTAATCAAATTGGGAGTTGTTGATGTGTGAAACATCACAAGAAATGAATTAATGTGACACTAGAACACCTCTATGGTCACCATTAACTCAATGCTTCTCCAAAAACTTTGAGAAATGATTGCTTAAACTAAGAACTTTGCTTCTTCACAAATTTCTAGTCACTAAAATGACATACCTTCACTCTTTTGCTTATTTCTCTTAGCACCAATATTATGTCTCTAAGGTCTTTTGGTGGACGGTAGTAGAAGAGAAGATCTTTCCAACAAGCTATTATTTGCTAAAAATCGGAGCACTACACATCAGGTTATGGCCTTTACAAGATGACTATGTATGAGCTTCCAAAACTGGAAATCTTGCCTGTTTAAGCAAAAAACGTATCCCTAATGCAAATTTGATGCCTAGCATTGACTTGCAGCAAGAATTCAATGTCGAGCATCAAATTGGTGTGTTTTAGGACACTTTTTCAGCACTTGAACAACCCCCATGAACCACTGGCATGAAAGAAAGCACTTTTATGTGGTGATTCGATGCTAGGTATCGACTTCATGCTAAAACTTGATGCCATGCATTGAGTTGCTCCACAAACCTCATGTTTTCAAGAAGATTTAATAGTAATTAGAATGCAGAGAAGAAAATTAGAACTTATCAGCTCAAACTCGATGCTAGGCATCGAGTTGCTTAGAAAAATTTCACTTTTAAGATCATTACACAGTAGGTAAAGCATGAAGATGGAGGAGAGAGTCTCATACACAAAACTTTACTTAGTTCTTCTCATAACTATGAAAAAATCATAAGTTTATAAGTGTTTTCTCACTCAAAGAAGCCCGACTATACTTAGTCATACAAAATGAACTTTTTCTCACTCTAACTACCTCTCCTCTTAGCGTGTCACTTGATACAAACTAACTTATATAGATTTTCTCAATCTCGTGATTTTTGAAAACTCTAGAACTAAATTTAAAACTAACTTTACAATTATAATACAAGTGTGAATTTGTCTCTTCACATAGTCATGTGCTTTTCTTCTTAGACTTTGACCTTCAACTTAATGTCCAATTTGTGATTGATTCTCGAACAGCTCCCCCTCAATCACTAATTGACATTCTCTATTTCTTCATATCTTCTTCTTTTCTTTTTGCTCCTGCCATACTTTTGAATCTATTGGTCTTCACACCATCCAAGCTCTTTGTGATTATATGTGTTATTTGATCCTTTCTAGAAACGTACTCCACTTCAATTTCTTTCTCCATTACCTTTTCTCTCAAAAAATGATAATGTATCTCTATATGTTTTGTTTTAGCATGAAATAGTGGATTTGCTACAAGATAAAGTGAACTCATGGTATCTCCATGTATTGTAGGTATACCTTGATTAATGCCCAAGATTTTGAATAATGTCTACATCCATATGACCTCCGTAGCTGCTTCTACAAGTCCTTTGTACTCAGCTTTAGTTGATGATTATGCTACTATATGTTGGTTCTTTGAACACCGACTTACAAGCTTATCACCAATGTATATCATGTAGCCATGAGTTGATCTTCTGTCATCTTGATTACTTGCCCGGTTTGAGTCACTATAAGCTCTCAACTTCAAATATGAAGAAAAAGGATAATACAATCCTTCCTTTATGGTTCCTTTGATATATCTGAGAACTCTTCGACCTGCAATCCAATGAGGATCCTTTGGACAATGCATGAACTGTGATAGACTACTACATAACTAAGATCAGATCTTGTTAGTGAAGCATAAATCAAACTACCCACAAGAGATTGATACCTCCTCATATCTTTGTATTCTACACCATCATATTTACTGAGCTTGTGATTAACTTCAAGTGAAGTTGAAGCTTCTTTGCAATTTTCCATACCAAACTTCTTCAACAGGTTCAGAAGATACTTTTCTTGTGATATATATATCCCATGATCTGTATAAGTGACTTTGATTCCAAGAAAGTATGATAACTTTCCTAGGTCACTGACCTTGAACTCTCTCTCAAGTAATCTCTTTACCTCCTTGATTCCTTCATCTAAAGTACCTGTAATTATAATGTCATCTACATAAATACAAACTTAGATTGTACCTTCCTCTGTTCTTTTGATGAGAGTAGCTTCTTCTGAAATAATGTAGCTTCTTCTGAAATATCCAGTCATTGAAATTTTATTTCTCCAAGATCTTTTGACGAATGAGATTAGAACATAAGATCTTTCCAATAAGCTATTACTTGATAAAAACGGAGCACTATACATTAAGTTATGTCCTTCACAAGATGACTATGTATGAGCTACCAAAACTAGGAATCTTGCCTCTTTAAGTAAAAAACATATCCCAATTATGCCAATTCAATGCCTAGCATCGACTTGCAGCAAGAATTTGATGCCAGGCATTGAATTGGTGTCTTTAAGGCCACTTTTTAAGTACCTAAACTACCCTTGTGAACCAGAGGCATGAAAGAAAGAACTTTTATGTGGCAATTTGATGTTAGGTATCGACTTCACACTGAAACTCGATGCCAGGCATCGAGTTCCTCCACAAACCTTATGTTTTCAAGAGGATTTGATAGTAGTTAGAACTCACTGAAGAAAATTAGAACTTATTAGCTCAAACTCGATGCTAGGCATCGAGTTGCTTAGAAAACTTTAACATTTAAGATCATGACATAGTAGGCAAAGCATGGAGACGGAGGAGAGAGTCTCATACACATAACTTTACTTAGTTCTTCTCATAACTATGAAAAACTCAGAAGTTTACAAGTGCTTTCTCACTTTGAGAAGCCTGACTATGCTCAATCATACAAAATGAACTTTTTCTCACTCTAACTAGCTCTTGTCTCACCGCATCTATTGATGCAAACTAACTTATATAGATTTTCTCAATCTCGTGATTTTTGAAAACTCTAGAAGTAAAGTTAAAACTAACTTTACAATTATAATACATGTGTGAAATTGTCCCTTCACATAGGCATGTGCTTTTTTTCTTAGACTTTGACTTTCAACTTTATGTCCAGTTTGTGATTGATTCTTCAATAGGAGTATTGGAGAATAAATAGAAGAGGAGTAGATAGTAAGGAAGATCATAAATGGCATCAAGTCTGATGACAAATGGGAGTCCTTTAGCACAACAATGGACCTATATATGGACATGCAGATACCTGACCTCAATACATTGATGGGGAAACTCTTCACACATGAGACAAAGCTCAACAAGCATGGAGGTACTTCGAGAGGTAATCAATCTTCTTCCCTTTACACAAATAAAAATTAGAGTAAAGATAAAGACAAAGGTAAGAAGAGTGAAGAGGATGCAAGTACCTCTCAAGTGAATTTCACAAGAAGAGAAAGAGGTACTAGAGGAAGGGACAAAGGAGGAAAGCAAGGTAGGGGGAGACCATACAATTGTTCACCTTACAATATTTGTGGCTTGACCAATCATACCAGAGATGAATGCTTGAGGAACACAAAGAATCAGAGAGGAAGAGGCTTCCACAGAGGAGGCTATGGAAAATCAAGAGGCAGGTTCAATAATGGAGGAAACAACTACCATCAGAATTACGACCAAGGCTACAACAACAATAACAACTATCAAGGAGGCTTCAAAGGAAGGAGAGATTACAATGACTATATAGATGATCAAGAGGATTCCCTATTACTTAAGAATATGACAACCAATCAAGGTAAAGATCATGAGTACCTATTCTATATTGTTTCTGGTTGCTCCAATCATGTAGGAGGTAATGTAGCATTATTATCTAACATTGAAGAGTCCAAATTAGGAAATGTTGAAGCATCTAATGGTAACATGAACCTTCTAAGCAGGGTATTGTATATGCCAATAATAACTAAGAATCTAATTAGTGTTAGAAAGATTGTTGAGAAGGGTTTACATGTTAGATTCACAAGGCATGGAGCTTATGTCCAAGACCCTCAACAAGGTTTCAAGAGGATTGCAAAAGGTGAGAAATCTCGTAGACATTTTACCTTTGAAGTTGAAGATACAAGAAATTTTGCTCTCTTCAATTATAAGGATCAACATATGAATTGGAGATATGGCATAAGAGACTAGGTCATATAGGTGAAAAGACATTGAAGCAAATATGCAGGGATCAGAGTGTGCTTGGCATCCCAAATGTGTCCAAGCAACACATGATTTACAAATGTGGAGCATGTCAATTTGGCAAGTCACATAGGCAACCATTCAACAAAAGAGGGCACATGTATAAAGGCTACTTGGAGCTTGTGTTGGAACAGAACAATCACAAACTGGTGATTACAAAGAGCTTGAAGCAAGACTATGATCAGATTGAAGTGAAAGAAGACACTTGAGAAAGTGAAGAGATCTTAGAAGTGAAGCTTGTATACATATGTACATTACAATTGGAAATTCTTGTAATTTGAGTATATATAATTCTTAGGATGATAAGGAATAATGTAATAGATGCGGGATAAGTCTAGAACCATATGTATATAAGTCAATGATGTAAAGAAATACATGAGACAGTCATTAGAAGCCAAGTGTCATTAAGGTAGATGTGTAGAGAGTCATCTTCACGAGTTAGCATCGAGTCTTTCTCTGATTTCTCTCAGTCTGATCATGTGGATCAGAAATCCTTTTGTAGACATCTAATTTGGAAGTTAATAAAGCTATGTTCAAAGTTTCATGATCTAATTCCTTTCATGTTGTGAGTATGATCAATAGGAACATTTGTGTGTAAAGTCTGCAAAGAGACTTCTCAGAGTCGCACACTTTTTTGTGTCAATGTTTTGCTTAGATCTCAATGCATAATGTAAAGTTTTTTATAAATGAGCACTCAAAATCTAAGTTAGAAGATAAGGAAGCTATGGCTAAAAGCATTTAGCAAAACGGGATCTGTGCTGTGAGAAATCAACTTAAGAAGTTGACCATGTCGAAGTCGTCATTTCTGGAAAGTTTCTGACACAGGTTTGATCTAAGTGATCAAATTAGAAATCTAGTAGTTCTTTTGAAGAACTAATGATCAACATAGTTGCGCAAAGGTAGCATGGATATGTGAGTATCATTTGAATTATTGAAATCGAAGTAATATGAAGAGATTGAAGTCTATTTCTGAAGCAGACTCTTGAAGATGAAGAAAGCTTCATACAGAGAAGTATTTCTTAATATATGTGAAAGATAATTTGAAGTTTGTGTAAAGTTTGATTTATTCTTGATATAGAGAAATTCTTAAGTCAAGATAAATCGAACATTTGGAGATTAAAAGGTCTCCAACAGCTTGTACACACAGATGTGTGGGGTCCTAGTAGAGAGCCATCATTTTCAAGGTCAAGGTATTATGTTTCATTCATAGATGACTATAATAGGTGGAAAATAATTTATTTTATGAAACATAAAGATGAAGACTTCGCTTGTTTCAAGAAGTATTTGGCATTGGTTAAAAATCAAAGATGTAAAAGTTTGAAGAGGATCAGATTTGATGGAGGTGGTGAGTATTTCTCACATGAGTTTGACTCCTTCTTACAGGACACAAGCATAAAAAGAGAGATTACAACAAGGTACACTCCTAAACAGAATGAAGTGGCAGAGAGAATAAATAGATTAATAGTAGTGGTTGCAAGATCCATGTTGAATGAGAAAAAAATCCCTAATTATCTATAGGCAAAGTTCCATAGCCACCTTTATAACCAATAGGCTTCCATCCAAGTCTCTGGATGAGTGACACTCTATGAGGCATAGAATGGACAAGAAACCTTCTTTAGATCATTGTAAAATCTTTGGGTACATTTCTTATGCACACATACCTTCAAAGATTAGAGGAAAGCTTGATACAAAAGCTGAGAGATGCATATTTATTGGCTATGATCAGAATAAAAAAGGATATATGTTATATAATCCCACTAACAAAGGATTTATAGTTAGTAGGGATGTAGTATTTGATGGAAATAACTCTTGGTTTGAGGATGATTGTAGGAAAATAAATCTAGCCTATGATTTGGAGAATGATTTTCTAAATCTAACCAAAGAAGAACCACATACATTAGAGGATGTCAACTCAGAAGATGAAGAACAGATTGATTTCAAAGCTTGGAAGTCCAAAGGCAAAGCAAAGCTCAAAAATTTGGAAGACATTCCAGAGTCATCCAATCAAGCACTTAGAAGATCTCAAAGGGAAAGCAAGAAACCTATAAGGTATGGCTATGGCACATCACTAGTCACCAAACATTCTATATACATTGCTAAAGATTTTATGTGAGAGGAAAGTTCTTCATTTGAATAAGACAACAAGAAAGAAGAATGGAGAGAAGCTATGCAGGAGGAAATTGAAGCACTTCAAGAGAATAGCACTTGGGAATCAGTTCCCAATAAATCATTCATGAAGGTAAAAGGATCCAAGTTGATCTACAAAGTGAAAAAGAATTTAGATCGCACAATAAATAGGTATAAAGCAAGGCTAGTAGCAATGGGGTTTGCTCAAACTCATGGAATGGATTATGAGGAGACCTTCTCACCTGTAGCCAAAAATGCCAACTATTAGAGTTTTTGTAAGTATTGTTGCTTCAAAGAAGTGGAGCATGTACCAATTAGATGTTAAAAATGCATTCCTTAATGGGTGGATCTCTAAAGATAGCTACATGGCTCAACCACCAAGATATGAAGACAAAGATAAACCTAATTATGTATGTAAATTAAGGAAGGCATTGTATGGTTTAAAGCAAGCTCCTAAAGCTTGGAATCATAGGCATGTCACATACCTGTAGGACCAAGGTTCTGTTGAAAGCAAGGTAGATTCTTCACTGTTCATTATGAAGACTAATTCAGAGGTTGTTTATCTATGTGTTTATGTGGATGAAATTATCATTAAAAGAAATGATGCCAACATCATCAAGAAGATTAAAACCCCGATGGAGGAGTTCAAGATCAATGATCTTGGATTGCTTAAATATTTTCTTAGCTTAGAGATTGTTTATAGAGATTCTCTTGTCTTCATTGATGGGGGATGATTCTAACTCTGCACCAGTACAGAGACTTAAAATGACATTTTGCAGACTTATAGTAGACTATAAGAGCTACCAAAAAAGCTTTAAATCATCCAAAATGGAGATTCCAATTGGGAGAATCACCCTCTTCAAAATAGGCTACCTATTTGCAACATTCTCTACCTATGTGGAGAGATATACTTCACAAAGTTGGCAATTTCGCACAACTCACTTAGCCAGATAACTTGAAACTTTGGAAACATTCAGGGCACTATATCGAAGACCAAATGAACCTTGAAATCAATGAAAATGAACAATGAGAGAGCAAACAATGCTCTGCAATCTAGTACAATCAGATTTGGAAAAGCTTAAATATACCTCTAGATAGAGAGGCGTGAAATAATGAGAAAATGAGGTAAGCAAGCAAGGGGTCTGCTTCCTAGAGTTTATGACTTCACTAAACTAAGTGGGAAATGCGTGGAATGCATAAAACACAAGAAAAAAAGGTGGGATAATGCTTATATAGAGTTTTACTTTTCATGCAATCTAGCTAACCACCCACCAATCAGTGTAGGTGCACTTTTTGATGGCTGATTTGATGAGATTTGATTTTGATTGAGTTTGGTGGAGCTTTTAACTTTATTTTACAAATTTTGGTCCTCCTTTTTTATTGTTCCACTTGAAAAACTCATGGATGAGCCCTTTTGCATGATTGAGACTTGATTTTCAACACTCCACCTCAAGTTGCAATGCCTAGGTCCTTCATTCCAATGCATGTCTTGAAGTGTTGTAGCTTTACTCCATCCAATGATTTGGTAAACATATCTGCATATTGGTCCTTTCTATTGACATGCTCCACCTTGACATCCTTTGTCATGATCTTGTCTCTAATAAATTAGTAATGCACTTTTATATGCTTCGACCTTGCATGGAACACCAGATTTTGATCCAAGCATATGCTACTTATGTTGTCAATAAAAATAGGTACTTTCTTAACCTGCAAATAAAGATCAATAAACAACTTCTTGAGCCACATAAGCTCACATGAGACTTGTGCTAAGCCTCTATACTATGCTTGCATTGATAAGAGAGCCATTGTTGGTTGTTTCTTTGACATCCATGAGATGATCTTCTTCCCTAGCATGATAACATATCAATTAGTGCTCCTCTTGTCATCTTTGGAACCTGCCCAATCAGCATCACAATAAGCTAGTACATTTAATCCATCATCAAATGGATAATATAGACCTTCGTTCACTGATCCGTTGAGGTACCTAAGTACCCGTTTGGCTGCAACAGGATGAGGTGCTCTTGGTTCTTGCATAAATTGAGATAACACTCCAACTACATGTTCAATATCTGGTCTTGTCATAGTCGCATACAAGAAAGAGCCAATTATTGACCTATACATGGTGACATCCTTCCCTTCTTCACCTTCATGAGCACTAAGTTTAACATTTACTTCTAATGGATTTGAAATGCGATTGCAATCACATAAGCAAAACTTCTTCAAAAGATCTAGAATGTATTTCCTTTGCATCAAGTATATACCTTCGTCTTTTTTATAGTACTTCAATCCCAAGGAATTACCTCTCTGAGATTTTAAACTCACATCCAAGCTTCCTCTTTCTGTCCTTGATGTTGGCTTCATCATCCCCTATAATGATCAAATCATCAACATATATACAAATGAAAACAATTTTGCTACCTTCCTTCTTCACAAAGAGTGATGGGCCTGCATGACTCTGATTGTATTAACATTTTACCAAGTAGTCCACAAGTCTTTGGTTCCAAGCTCTTGGGGCTTGCTTGTGTCCATAAAGATCCTTCTTTATCCTGCATACATGATGTGGAAACCTCTCATCTTCAAAGCCTTGGGGCTGCTCCATGAAGACTAACTCTTCAAGCTCTCCATTTAGGAAAGCATTCTTCACATCCAACTCGTACATCTTCTAGCCATTTGAGGCTGAAATTGCAATCAAAATTCTGATGGTGGAGATCTTAGCTACTAGATTGAATGTTTCTTCAAAGTCTATGCCATAGGTTTGAGCAAAACCTTTGGCAACCAGCCTTGCTTTATACCTAGAGATGCTCCCATCTGCATACCTCTTTGCCTTGTACACCCATTTATTGCCAATGACCTTCATGTCCTTTGTTCTCGGCATCAATGACCAAGTATCATTTTCTTCAAGTGCCTTGACTTCCTCTTCCATGGCTTCAATCCATTCCCTATGCTTATTTTCTTCTTCAAAAAAGTTAGGTTCTTCACAAGCTATAACTTGACAAATGTAGGCATAGTGTCTTGCTATGAATGAATCATAGGTTAACCTTTGAATAGGGTATTTAACCCTATTGGATGACCTTACCTCACCATTAGGTGGTAGGAATCTCCTCCTCCTTGGTTTAGATGATTTAAATCCTAGAGTTTCTAATTTTTCCATATCTTCGTCACTTGTAGATTCCATGTCTACCCATCAATGGTCTCCATCATTTACCTTTTCCTTTCAGTTGATACTTCCTTCACTTGAATGAGTTTCATTCCTTGTCCTTCCATTCCAAGCTGATGTAGTACTCTCCTCTGATGGTGTGCTTGAAATGGTTGGACCACTTATCTCCATGCTTTGTTGTTGCTCTTTGAACTTCTTCTCGGCTTCATATGCATCGTCAACCTGTAACACATCTTTGCTACCATACCAAGGTAGCAACTCATCAAATATTACATCCCAAGATACCTTAATCTCTTTGGTGTAAGGGTTATAACATCTAAAACCCTTTTGCTCTGAAGAACATCCATGAAATATACACATATCTGCCTTCGGGTCTAACTTGTGTCTCAATTCTTGATCTATGTGAACATAACACGCACAACCAAATACTTTGAGATGTGAAAGGTTGGGTTTCTTACCACACCAAGCTTCATAAGGTGTAGATCCATGTACTCATGAGGTTGGACACCTATTCATAATGTATATGGCTGCATTCGTTACATCAACGGAATAAGAGTTAGGAACATTCATTTCATTTAGCAAAGCTCTAGCCACTTCTGCTATGTATCTATTCTTCCTCTCTGCCACCCCATTTTTTTGAGGTGCATACCAGCAAGTGAATTGCCTTTTGATGCCATGATCATGTAGAAATTATGGAAATTTATTTGAAAAATACTCTCCCCCTCCATGTGATCTGAGAGTCTTTATATACTTCCTGTTTCCTTCTCCACTACGTTTTTGAGCCTCTTAAAGTGGAAAAACACCTCTGACTTTGACTTCATGCAATACATCCAAACAAAACTTGAATGGTCATCTATAAATGAGACAAAGTATCTATTACCTCCAATGTATGGCTCCCTTGTAGGTCCCCATACATTTGTGTGTATGAGATTCAACACTTCATTACTCACATGTGCTCCCTTCTTGAATGACAATCTGATTTGTTTTCCTAATTGACAAGCGTGGCACAAATGTTGCATATTTTGAGATGTAAGATCAGATAGACCACTCACCAAGCCCGTCCTGCATGGGGTCTTCAACAAAACATCCTTGTTCCTTGAACCTCACCTCATAACCTCTTTCAACCCGTTGACCTACCAAAACCAAGTTCTTTGTGATGGTTGGCACATGCAACACATCCTTCAACACCTTGCAACTTTGAGATCCATTCAATGCAACATCTCCCACATGTGTAATCTTGTGCTTAGTGTCATCCCCTGTCTCTACATGTCCTTGAGTGATGAGTGAGCGTAAATCAAAGAAAAAATCTTTATTGCAACTCATACGGTTGCTACAACCACTATCAATGTACCATGTTAAATATGAATTTGCTCTTTCACTTGACCCATACATCATAAGCAAGTTCTCATTTTTTGAATTTGCTGAAATACTAGCATAATTACCTTGGGTCCTTTTGTATCCTTGATTGTCTCCTCCTTTGGTCCAACAATCTCTTGCATAATGGCCTAGTTTTCCATAATTGTAGTATTCTCCATGGGATGCTTCTCTTCCATGTAATCTTCCTCCTCTTCCTCTACTCCTTCCTCTTCCTGTTGATCCATAGCTTTGGTTGGACCCTTCTTGGTTTCTTGAGCCTGAGTTTGACCTTACTCTCCCTCTGCCTTGGGAGTTTTCACCACCTCTTTTGCCTTTGCCTCTACCTGCATAGAAAACTTTGGCTCGGCTGCCCTTTGATTGTGAACCTCCTTGGTTCATCTCCTCAGTCACCATCAATGTGACCAATTGATAAAATTTTGGTAGGGAATCCCTCACATAAACTGACTTGGTGAGAGCTTTCCACCTTTCATCCTCTCTCAAGCTGTTCAAAGTGTGTGCGACAAGACCATCATCTTCAATTGGTCTCCCAATTGAGCCTAGAGCATCTGCAAGCTCCTTACCTTCAAAATATACTCAGTTATGTTAGTACTTGGTGATTTCCTAAGATTATTTGGCTCATTCTTGCGCTGAATCTTCCTTTCCTTAGTTGATGAAGAGTAGAATCTCTCCAAGGTTTCCCAAACCCTCATGGATAAGTCCAAGTCTTCTATATGCCCTATTATGCTATTGCTTATGTGTTGGGATAGAGTGAATATGACCCTCCATCTTTTTCTATTCATTCATTAAGTGCCTTGACCTGCCCTTGAAGTGTTGGATCATGTACATGAGGCATTGGCTCTGTGCCACTCATTAATCCCCACAATCCTTTGCCCATAAGGTAGTTGCTAACTCTAAATTTCCATGGTTGATAATTGCCTTTCTCTAACTTCTCTATTTGTGCATTATACTTGGCCATACAGAGCTTTATGATGCTCCTATAGATTCTCCTCACGTTTTTGTATCCTTTGGAAGGTGTGGATATTACCTTTCGATAGCTTTTCCCTTGCAAACCTTTGACTAGTTGAGATCTCGATCGATGTAGCCCCCTTTCGATGTCTTCTTGCTTTAATAAGTTCTCCATGTGTTTCCATGAGTATTCTTGATACATTCAAGTCTTCAATATGCTGCCCAATGATGTCTCCAAGCCTCCAAAATGGCTCTAATACCACTGATGGGGAATTATTCTAACACCCCAATGCAAGAATGGAAGATGGTTGCCCTCCACTAGGTCCACAAGCAGTGGTATATGCTCACTATTCTAAACATTTCTCTGCACCAGTAAAGAGACATAAAATGGATTTTTTCATACTCTTACTAGATTCTAAGATCTACCCAACAAGCTTTAAATCAACAGAAATCGATATTCCAACTGGGAGAATCACCCTCTACAAGACAGGCTACCTGTTTGCAACACTCTCTGCCCATGTGCAGAGATATACCTTCACAAAGTTGGCAATTTCTCACAACACACTGAGCCAAATAACTTGAAAACCAAATACACCTTGAAATCAATGAAAATTAGTAAAATGAGAGATCAAACAATACTCTACAATTTGGTACAATCAGATTTGGAAATGCCTAACTACACCTTTAGATAGAGAGGAGTGAAATCATGAGAAAATTAGGAAAGCAAGCAAGGGGTTGCTTGCTGGAGTTTATCAATTCACTAAACTAAGTGGAAAGCTCTTGGAATGCATAAAACACAAGAAACAAAGGCTGGATGATGCTAAGATAGAGATTTACTTTCCCTACAATCTAGCTAACCACCCATCAATCATAGTTGGTGCGCTTTTTGGTGGCTAATTGATGGAGAGTGTTAATCTCCAAAAGAACACGCTACTCTTGAAGTTAGAGCACCTCTATATCAAGAGTGACTCAAAACCTTCACCAATTTGGAGGATTAATGATCAATTATAAAGATTTTGGATAAAGGGACAAGATGATGATTCTACAGAAAAGTGTGCTACACATAAGTCTCTCATTGACTTATCAAATACGTAATGTTTTTTATAAAACTTTGCAGAAGGTGTTGTCTATAGTTTTCACACCTCCTCCAAGTTAAATCATTCCAAGAGACTCAGTAGATCTTGAGAAATGGACTTAACAAATCACCTATGTCTAAAACTGTTCTTCTGAGAAGTCGATTCAAACACCTGTAACTTCTAACACTTGGTTCTCTTAATCTAGAACCCATTTATGCAAATGCTTTTAGCCATAGGTAGCTTACCTTCCAACTTAAATATTGAGTGCTTGTTTGCTCAAAACTTTACACTGTGGAAGGAGAATTGACCAAAACATTAGCATCAAATTTTGCACCTCTTGTAACTTCTCTTGTTTCCAATTACACATGTAAATGTTCCTATACTCAATTCTCTCAGCCTGATCACAATTAGAAGCTGCAAATTTGTATAGAGGTCAATCAACTATAGACTTAGACTTGTCCAAAAGCATTTCACAAAAGATTGAACACAGAAGGAGAATACTCAGAAAGATCGGGCGCAATTTTTCTTCATTACGAGAGAACTTTTACATCTGGATGAGAGAACTAATCTTCACACTTCTCAAGAGTCTAATCACTTCTAACTCTCCTGAATTCTTGTACTCTACACTCTCTGATATTTTCCCCGACATTTCTCCTTGTATATATAGGCAAATATTTACAAGCTCCTGACTATACAAAAGTATAAGTGAACTATCTCTGAATTAATGTACATATGTGTACACATCTTCGTCTTCTGGATATGCAATTCCTTCAAGCTTCATAACTTGATATTTTCTTCAGTCCTTGGCTTCAATTCTTCATCAAAACATCAATTGTTGATTGCCCTGCACCAACACTGATTTGATGATATTTGAACTTGATTGAGTTTTGTGGAGCTTCTAAGTTTATTCCATGAATTTGGGTCCTCCTTTTTTATTGATCCACTTGAAAAAATCGTGATTTGCATGATTGAGACTTGATTTTCAACGTTCATTAATCAGAGAAAGTACATCCATGATGTGCTAGTTAAGTTCAAAATGGAAAATGCAAAAATTATAGGTACACCCATGGAATTAAACCACACTCTTTTCTCATGAAGGAGAGCTATCAAAGGCTTGTTGGGAGTCTCAATTATGCAACCCTAACAAGAGTAGATATATGCTATGGGGTGACTACATTGAGTCAATTCATGCATACGCCAAGAAAACCTCACTTGGAGGCTACCAAAAGGATCTTTAAGTACTTGAAGGGTACCTTAAATGAAGGGCTAATTTATCCATTTACATCTGACTTGGATATCAAGTTACACTCTGATGCAGATTGGGCTGGCTCAAAAGATGATAGGAGGAGCACCTCTGGTTACTTATCTTTTGCAGGATCTAAGTTGATTTCATGGTAATCAAAGAAACAACCAATTGTGGCATTGTCATCAACTAAAGCTAAATATAGGGGCCTAACAAATGCAACACAAGAGGCAATGTGGTTAAGCTACTCTACTCAGACTTGGGGCTACATACATACACTCCAATGATCTTTGGAGATAATACTAGCTCACTACACTTGGTTGCTAATCCTATATATCATGCAAGGACTAAGCACCTTGAAGTCCATTATCATTTGGTGAGAGAGAAGCTACTTAGCAAGGACATACAATTGTCCTATGTATCAACAATCTTGCAATGTGTAGACATGCTAATTAAATCTTTGGATGGATCTAAATTGAACAGGTTGAAGATGATGATTGGATTGCAGGAGATCAAAGAGAGTTGAAGCATAATCATGTTAGGCTTGAGGGGGAGCTTTTGGTGCAATTATTCCAAGCCTAAATGCTTGAACACGTATCCTAAAGTTCATATGTGCATTCATGTACTAGCATATGAATGACCTATTGTAAAAGATTGATTTTTTACTCCTTGTAAAAGTGCATATATGGAAGCACTTGCAATCATCAATACTTAGGAGAATCTTTCCAAGAATTAGTTGGTGAGGATCTATGCAAAATCAAGTCCTAAAACTTTGGAACACTTTAAGGTAAAGATTGAAGTTCAAATTTGAATCTTGGCTCCAACAAAAATGCTATAAAAGAGGACTAGGGTGCATGGAGTATGGGAGACATAACAAAGGGATTTGCAATGGATACTGAGCTAAACTATAGCTCTAACATTTCCCTCACATTGTGCAATCATTCATTGCCAACGTCCATGTAATTTATCTATATTAATACATATAGTTTTCTCATGTCTCATATCTTCTACATTGTCATGCATCACTAAAAACAGTGAACTTCACTTATTTATTTCTTCATGTATACTTGATCATTTGCTATGATTCAAGAATATAGATTTGCTAGACCGTCTATCTTCTTGGTATAAAGTTTCATTTTAATTGGCTCAATCATTCTCAAGTTATGTGCAAAAAATTACCCTCTATTCTGCATACTATCAACACCCCAAAATGTTGGGATGTATTTCTAATTTGCTAAGCATCATTGTTTGAGCATAGTTGATTATTTCAAGTGGAATAACTTGAAAAATTTAGCTATGCAAGTTCATTAGATATGCCCAAAAGGATTTTGTTCAATTATTAGCAGAGAAAGAGAATTGTTCATTTCTCTCAACAAGTGTAGTGACCAAAATAGCAAGTTTTGGTTCACAATGAAACTCCAATTTATGTGTTTTGATCCAATGATTTTAGGATCATCTTCCAAAGTACTTGGGTGATTATTTATGCTTCTTGGAAAGTTCAAGAGGTTTACTTTGCACTCCACAACTAGGTTTGGATGGTGTGAAGCAAGAATTTGTAGCACTATCTCATCTCTGAAAGGTGTCCACCATCTCCTCAAAGACCTATAACAAGCATAAGCTGTCCCAAATGAAACTAGAACACATCCAAAGATCTCATTAGAGAATTGACAAAACCACTTACGAACTAGAGTAACATGGAAAGTGGCTAATGCATCCAATAATCAGACCATATATGTGCCACCAGATGAAAAAGAGGAATCCTAACATGAATCATAAGACAAAGTGATATCACCATCACTAGGATAATGAATCTTCATAGGATTTCCTAAAAACAAATACAAAATGTGCATCATGAGCATGTCCCTGACATGGTTGTCACATCCACCTAAAGCAACATTCTTGAGTATGAGCGTCAGGATCACAATGCCAACATCAAAGACAATGATATGATCTATGTCTCACATGTGTCAATGGACTCATATACATATCATGTAGTTGATCCCATAATGCACTACTTGTCTCCTCATACATTACAAACTCATTATATAGAATCCATAACTTGTAACCACATAGTGGAGCTAGCTCATGCATCCATATCAATCATATACATGATAGGCATGTCACGCGGCCTCTATGCATTTTTATCCACATACATGTGTAACTGTGCAAGAACCAATGTATGCCATATCTAATCTTTCCACCTCTCAAAGTCAATGCCATCATATCAATAAGACACCATGTTGGCAATACAAGAGTCTAGCAATAAAACAAGAGACTTAAAACAATACTCTATCACCAATTGGGTCACTCTTGCATATTCATATGGCTAACACACATCACACATGTCTCTGTGGAGAAGAAAACCATGTGAACCAACTACCACATATGCATGCAACTAGCATGCACATAAAATCGTGAGCATAAAACTACTCACCAAATCTCCAAATTGACCAAGTTGACGTGAAAATATTGTTGGAAGAATTCAATAGAGTATCCCTTGTAAATTGCAAATTTATAACAAGATAACTAGTAGCAAAATAATGATGAGTAGCATGTCACCACCTATCACTTATCCCACCAAAGATAATGACAAATATAGATGTCAAAAATTGATGGCAATATCTGATAATACAACGGCAATACACCTACCACTCAAGAATGAATCCTACAAGATGGTCTAATGTGTGATGAATATTCTCTAACCAAGTGCAAGTGAATGGAGATAAGTAATGATCCAAAGCTATCACACAAGCACAAAGTATAATCTATCTAACATAAAGTCTAGCAAAATTTCAACAACATATCCCCTAAATAATACACTTTAGAATCAAGTAACCATATGAGAATCATCATCCATATTTTTCAAGAATCACACTATCAAATAAACTACCAAATCATAGATCATAGGCTAAGACAATAGCCAATCCAAGTAAAAAACGAAGTTTGCAACTAAGAAACCAATCTAGATGATGTACTTGCAAAAAAAATAAGAACATGCAAGTACCAACTAAGGATCTAATAAATCTCTCACAAAATTGTGTGATTGGGAAACAAAGCTATATCCAAGTGGCATAAGATAGAATTTAGTCGTGATGCCATTCTACATCAACTCAGAAAAATGATCTCAAATCAAAGATGAAATTACATAAACTAAAAATAGTATGAGAATGCCATTTTACATGTCAAAACTTGACATGAGCTGCTCTAATCTCAAATGGAGGGGCATCCACATAGATCATATACAAGCAATGCCTTCAAGCTATTAAAGTGAGAGCTCGCACAACAAAAAATTTGAAGTTCCAACACAAAGTGAACCTACAAAAGCAGTTAAGGTTTTTGTGATGAAAATATTTTGCTCTACATTTTGTCATTTCGAGGCTAATATCCTTAGAACAAGAATTTCACTCTTCATCAAATGTCAAGAACTTATATTTGAATACATAATGAGAGTTTTCCACCTCTGTCAAATGTATGTAGCTTAAGATACAAGCAAAACAATCATCAAATATCATACTCATCTTCACCAGCAACACTATTTCTCTGTATTTTGTGCTTTCGGTGACCTATACTTCAAAATTCGGACTTGTGTTTATACATTCTTTTTCAAGATATGTACATCGATTCAAATCACTTCAATAAGACCTTTAGAATTCAAGTTACAAAAAATAATGCACCTATTATCAAGTGGTTGTAGATTTTCCTTTAAATTAAATCTAAGTTTTTTGACTTTCTAGTAGAGTAAAAATCCAAACTAGATTTTGTGCCTTTCTATGAAATTATAGTTCTTCTATAAGCTACACATAGCAATTTAAAGCACATTAATCCCAAGTTTCTAGCTTGCATTATTGTTGAAATACCAATGTGTTCTCAAGAAGATGCCGACTTGCAGATTCACCTCTTGTGCCCTAAGCTTACATTGAAGCTACTTGCACATTACCCTTCAACAAACTCTGATACCAATGAAGGAATTGTTTGGCCTGAAGAAGAGGAGCATTGTGACATTATGACTTGATAACTCAATCCCTAAAAAAACATTTTTTTTGTGTATCAAAGTAGACAACATCGCTTGAAAATCTAGATTAGGAATGTTTTGGAGATTTTGAACAATTCAAGGTTTTGAAAACATGTCTATTTTTCCATGGGCCCTACCTTGTAAGATTGGAATAGAGGACAAAATGGCTCTGAAATTGAAATATGAGCAAAATGAGTGAGCCTAAAGGGATAACATTAAAAACTATTTTGTTGTCTTCGACCTACAAACCAAAAGTTTTAGTAATCTAAGATTATTTGTGAATTGGGAATTCTCCACACCTTCTCACAGACTCTTCACTTTTGGCCTTCTTCATGAGCTCTTTATAGCCACAATGATATGAAGAGAGCTCTCACACATTCTCACAAACAAAGAGAACCACACAGATTGAGGCAAGGAAGAATGATCTTCTTCTACTTTTTCTGTTACATTAGGAAAATATACAAGAATGACCTACTACAGCATTACAACCATCATGATATATAAAGAGGAGTATATAAAGAAATTCTAATTTCCATGAATGAGTGAATCGGCAAGAAACAAAGGTACCATCACTCTCAGTAGACAAATCTAGTAAACCTCACTTAAAGTATCCCAAACATATATAAATGTAATCAATATACATGTGAAACAATTTAAAAATTATATGTTTCATCCTGGATCATCACGTGTTGAGCTTGTAAGCTCAATAGAACAACCATATACAAAAGTGCCAAATAGCCATTTGACCTTTCACATAGACACTAATGATAGAAACGTTCTCTATCTATAATTATTTGGGACAACTCTATCATCTTAAAAAACATCTACATTCTTTCTATTTCCAAATCTAGCATAGGGTAAACTCTCTCCTGAGCCTTAGATTTTGGTCCTTCTTTGATTCTTACTTTATAATGTTTCATCAAATTCTAAAAATATTTTGGTGATGGTTTTGCAGCTATAGATCCTACCTTAATTTTCTAACATATCATCTCCTTCTCTCTTTTAGATGACTTAATTTGCCTAGATTCTAGAAATTCCTTTTCTAATTCCTCCACATTTTAACCCATTTGAGCTTTATTTTTGCTCTTTTATCTTTACAAGAAATATTTTTCTTGGTACTTTTATGGTTATTTTCATATTTTTTTCACTCCCTAAGATTTTTTGAATTGGTTGAGATTTAGCTTGAACCCTTTCCATCACATTAATAGACACAATTTCATCTTTGTTACTACTAGAACTAGAAAAATTGTTTATAGATTCTAGAAGAGATTTATAATAAGAAACTTGCTTATTAGGGTTTTGTTGGACAATCCTTAAATCACATGATTCTACCTTAGTCTTTTCAAAGATCACCTTCCACTCTTTAAGTAGGGGGTTGGGGAAAATCAATTTCAAAATGCTCCCCTTGACACCTATGACAAGACACCTTTTTAGTAGTTTCAAACTAAGAGCTTTGAATTTTCATATAGTTATTGGTAATGTACATGAATGTAGAAGCACCCATTGCATGTCTTCCATCACCCAAGTCCAATGCTTGTAGCTAAGGTTCCTTATTATAAGTATAATCCCAATTAGTGTATTCTAAATGATCATTAGAATGACTATTATATCCTTTAGAGTAATATTCTCTAGATAGTAGTGATGACCTTTCAAGTTTGTCTTCAATTAGAGTATATTGAACTAGGACTACATTTGTTGGTAGAGGTGGTTGCTCTCCTAGAGCTAGGCTAGATTGCTCTATAAATTCTCTTTCCCTCATTGGCATATGCTAATTTTGCTATTCTCTCCCTCTTATAGGTTTTCTATTATAGAAACATTCATCCTTAGTGTGATTCGTCCATTTCTTTTCTAGCATACATAATTTGAAATTCATTTTACCTTGAAGATGGTGATTTTAGATAAGTACACAATTTTCTTGCATGATTTTCACCGCAAATATCAAATCTTGTAACGTTAGAACTTCAATTATTTTGTTTCACAAATGTTCCTAGAAGGTTGCCTATGGTTTGATCTCATTCTTTAGTAGAAGGAATTTTGCATTTCTCCACTGGAAATTTTACATAAACCATGATTTTTGTTACCCTATTTCCTTCGAGATCAATAACATCTCTAATGCAAGAATCTATATCATTGCATCTTCTGCAATAGACCCTGGTTCTTAATTGAGAATTATTAGTCCGTCAATAAAGAGTGATATCCCTTTTTGGCATTGATGGATTCCCATCATTAAGGCACCTATCTAATTATTATTTAAATATTATAGAAATAGTTCTCCCACCCTCTTCAAGATTTTGCTTCAAGATATGGATTAAAGTAGCTCTCCTATGCTTGATTTCTCTCTTCGACAATTCACCAATGAATTCCTCCAAAAATCCCTCTATATTTAGGAATATTTCCTTTCTTAGAGGTTGAAATCAAGATAATGGTAGTCCTAATAAGGTTAAACCAAAAGCTTCAAAATTGATTAGTATTCTCATTCATCTCTTCTACCCTCAATTTCTATTTATAATAAGCTACATGATCATGTAGATTAAGGAATGACACATATTGATTAATGATATACTTAGCTACTTGCAACAATCTAAGCTTTCTCCTTCTATCTAGATTGATCTTCGTGCAACAAAAGTGAGAATAACTTCTCAAATATTAAGGCATTTGAATTGCATTTCATCATCAATCAAAGTGTAGAGGATAAAAATCTGATATTAATTGGAAAGACTGTTAAGAAAAGTCTGCAGAAGTGAAGTATCTAGCAAGAATTCATCAGCAAAAATCAACAATTCCTTCAAATCTAGTTTCTTTGAGAAATGTGTCCATGGGATCTCCTTCATTCATATGTTCACTCTCCAATTGTGTTTGAAGGTAAGAAACATGAGCCTCATTTCTTTCCTCGTATAAGATTTTAAGTGTATCCCAAGCATCCTTTGCTATTTTGCAAGAGTGAATTTGAGGGATAATAGCACGTTTGATAGAAAAAGCCATCTATCCATATGCTTGAGCATCTCTACCATCCCAACAAAGTTTCTTTGCACTAGGTGTAGGAGGAACTGCACCACAAATAGGAATTTGAAGATCATCATCTTGAACACCATCTACGTCACCTTCAATAATTGTATTTGCAGATGTAGTAGGACATTTTTAACACCCTACACAATATTCCACAATCTTTTTTCTACCACTACATGACGCATCATATATGCCCACAATGGGTAGTTAGCACCATCCAAACTATCCTCAATAGCCAACATATGGAATACATCATTGCTTTCAACCATGACCACTCACTCAATACCTTGATGCGGAGAAATGATTGTATCCCAAAGTTCAGAAATACTTCTTTATTTTCTATGTGGTAGGAACTATTTGTATGCATGTAACCGAATTTGATTCTTATTGATGTTATACTTTTGAGATAACTGTCAGTCAAATGTATTCTGTGTTTTTTAGTCGCCTATGAAAGCATTTAATTTTATTTCCTATAATTTCAAAGGGATTACATATCCTGTGAAGTGTAAAGCTATCAATAGTTGGATGAAAGGTTGGTCTACTATCCTTCATTTCCTTTGTAGGAGATTGAAATTGGGGGGGGGGGGGGGGGGTGGCTAAGCTTAGGATCAATCTCAAGATTATCTCTTATAATCATGCGTGGCACCTTACCAATCATAGTAATGGTAAAGTTTGGATGGCAGTTGGAGTTTTCGCAGCTTTTACCCACCTCATTACTAAATTTGGTTATATCCCCACACATAAGTGGGCCGTTGTCACCATGAGTAGTCCTTTTGAATTCACTTTTTTTAGCATTCATGCTAGTTATTTTCGCGAGGATGAAATCTCTTATCTTACTGGTCCCCTTATGTTGCTTGAAGATTTTAATATGCTGACTAACCGTAATGATCGTATTAATAGTAAAGGTAATACCATTTTCAGAGCCGAGAAGCACTCCTTGTTCAACCTTATGTCTCCTAAAGAACTGATTGATATCTCTCAAAATTGTGGCTTTAGTTGGCATGGCAAAAAAAAAGGTAATCACCACATGGCTCCTAGAATTGATAAATGCTACAATAATGCTTCCACCTTAATAGTTTTTGTGAAGTGAAGTGTTGTCTTGACTAGTCCTTTTTCTTTCTAATCATCTTCCTCTTAAGATCTCCCTTTTCAAGGATTTTTCGACCAATAGGGCAGGATGGCATCATTTTAGGTGCCTCTATCTTAAGGTAGAAGAGGTGAATGTGCAGGTCGGCATCTTCTACACAATAGGTTGGTATTTGTTGGTGCAAGAGAATCCAAGCCTACCTACTTGGATAATTAGCATGTGTTTCATATAGTCACATATGATCATTCCCTTGTAAAATCAATTACTTCTACCCATGCAAAAGTGCATGTATTAGACAAGGAGTTAGATGGAATCAAATCTCAAATTACTTGATGAGAGAATAAATCCTATATTTTAGGACTTACTTTTAGGTGAGCATTTGAATTTGAATTCATAGCTTGGCTCAAACTTCAACTATAAAAGAGGAAAAAAGTGGTTCAAGGAGTAGATTAGAAGAGCTTGATTATGAGATCATTTTGAAAGGGACTTAAGTTATTGGTGTTCTCATATCATATCCACTTCACTACCCTCACATTGTGCAATTGAATATTGCCAATGACATTGTATTACTATGTGATTTAATACATACACATTATCATATCTCTACTTCACTTCTCTGCTATGGCCATCTTAGAACAATGAACTTCTTAGACCTTGCTCTAAAAGAGGCTTCCATAGAGGAAGCTATGGACAATCCTGAGGCAGGTTCAACAATGGAGGAAGTAATTACCATCACAACTATAATCAAGGCTACAACAACAACTACCAAGGAGGCTTCCGAGGTAGAAGTGATTATAACAACTACACAGAAGACCAAGAGGATTCATTATTGATCATGAACATGACAGCCAAACAAGGTAAAGATGATGAACACATTTTCTATATTGATTGTGGTTGTTCTAATCAGGTGGCTGGAAATGTAGCATTGCTACCTGATATTGAAGAACGTAAAGGGAAGCATGAAGTGCAGACAGGTGATGACACTAGACACTCTGTTAAGAAAATTGGAAATGTCAAGGCTTCTAATGGTAACATGAACCTCTTAAGTAAGGTTTTATATGTGCCAACCATAACACAAAACCTAATCAGTGTTGGGCAGATTGTTGAGAAAGGCTTACAGGTTAGATTCACAAGGCATGGAGCATATGTGGAAGACCCTCAACAAGGCTTCAAGAGGATTGCAAAAGGTGAGAAATCTAGTAGAATCTCTACATTTGAAGTTGAAGATACCAAAAATATTGCACTCTTCAATTATAGGGATGAGACCCTCTCTGAACTAGAGATATGGCATAAAAGGCTAGGTCATATAGGTGAAAGAACACTTAAAAAAATATGCAGGGATCAGAGTGTGCTTCGCATTCCAAATGTGTCCAAGCAACACATGATATATAAATGTGGAGCATGCCAATTTGGCAAAGCTCACATGCAACCATTCAACAAGAAAGGGTATATGTATGAAGACTACTTGGAGCTTGTACACACTGATGTGTGGGGTCCTAGCAAAGAGCCATTAATCTCAAGTTCAAGGTACTATAGATGATTATAGTAGATGGAAAATTCTTTATTTCATGAAGCATAAAAATGAACTATTTGCTTGTGTTAAAAAGTATTTGGTATTGGTGGAGAACCAAACAGGTAGAAGCTTAAAGAGTATCAAATATAATGGAGGTGGTGAGTATTTCTCACATGAATTGTACACATTCTTATAGGACAAAGGTATAAAGAGAGAGTTCACAACAAGATACATAGTATGTGTCTCATTTATAGATGATTATAGTAGACGGAAAATTCTATAAATATCATCTATAAATATGTGTCTCATTTATAGATGATTATAGTAGACGGAAAATTCTTTATTTCATGAAGCATAAAAATGAACTATTTGCTTGTGTTAAAAAGTATTTGGTATTGGTGGAGAACCAAACAGGTAGAAGCTTAAAGAGTATCAAATATGATGGAGGTGGTGAGTATTTCTCACATGAATTGTACACATTCTTATAGGACAAAGGTATAAAGAGAGAGTTCACAACAAGATACACTTCTCAATTAATTGGAGTGGCAGAGAGGAGGAATAGACTAATACTAGAGGCTACTAGATCAATGTTGAATGAAAACAAATTACCAAACTACCTATGGGCACAGTCTGTTTCCACAGCCACATACTTGATTAACAATCTCCCATCCAAATCCTTGGATGGAATGACACCCTATGAGACATGGAATAGCAAGAGACCATCATTGGACCATTGCAAAATCTTTGGCTGCATTGCTTATGCACATACTCCCTCATAGATTAGAGGGAATCTTGATTTAAAAGCTAAAACGTGTATATTCATTGGCTATGACCAAAACCAGAAGTGATATAGCTTATACAATCCCACTAAAAAAGGTTTTATAGTTAATAGGGATGTAGTGTTTGATGAAAATAATTCATGGTTTGAAGATGATTGCAGGAAGATCAAGTTACCTTATGATTTGAAAAGTGATTTCCCAACTCTCACTCAAGAAGATCAACAAATATCAAAAGATGTCAATTCAGAGGATGAGGAACAGATTGCCTTAAAGGCTTGGGAGTCAAAGGGCAATATCAAGTTCAAGCAATTGGAAGACATTCCAAAAGCTTCTAATCAAGCACTTAGAAGATCTCAAAGGGAGAGTAAAAAACCCATAAGGTATGGCTATGACACATCATTAGTCACCAAGCATTTTGTGTACATTACTGAAGACTCTATGACAGTACATTGTGCGATTGAATATCTCCAAGGACGTTGTATTACTATGTGATTTAATACATACACATTGATCATATCTCTACTTCACTTCTCTGCTATGACCATCTTAGAACAGTGAAATTCTCAGAGCTTGTTCTTAGTGCATGATTGATCATTGGATGTGATTTCAAGTTTTATAGAGTCACCATACTGTCTAGTTCATAGCTACAAAGTTTCATTATCATTAATTCTCTTAATCGTGAGATATCTTCATATCATTACTCTTTGGTTTGTGGTCTGAAGCACCCCAAAAATATTTGGCAAGTCCTATAACTTGCTAAGCATCATTCTTAGTGTGTATTCCATCTTTTTATTGAAATAACTCATGATTGGTAGATATCTAAGTTTAGTTAGATACCACGAAAAGTAAATTTTCTAAATAGTAGTAGGTTGAGAGCACTGTTCATTCTACTGAACATGTGCAGAGACTAAAATAGCAAGCCTATGTTCTTGGATCAACTTCCTACTCATCTGTTTCGACCCATTGATTAGAGGATCATGTTCCAAAGCACATTAGTGATTATTTATGATTATTACAAAGCTAAAGGGGCCTACTACACTCTCCACCACTTGCTCTTGGCTGGTGTGAAGCAGGTTTTTGCAGCACCACTTCATCTCTGAAGAATATCCACCATCTCTCCAATAGTATTTTGGCCAGCTAAAGCTACCAAGGTTGGTTGGCATGATCAAAAGCTCTATGTGTAAAAAATATAAAGATAAAACTTCACACAAAGACCCAAACTATGGTTCAAAGTTTTAGTCTGCCAAAAATTCAAAAAACATAGACTAATGTAGAAGTAGAATCTACAATCACTTGGATAGCAAGTCAAAATTTTGGTTGTAACTTATATTCTAGAGGTTAGATTGAAATGATTTGAATTTTCATGTGTAGCTTGAGAAATCATCTTCAATTCTTTAGAATATGTATCCTTGAAAACAAAAAATATAGAGGAACAATGTTGTAGGTGTGGATGAAAATGACAAGTGATGCTTGTTTTCCTTGAATCTTGAGCTATGCACCTCCAATTAAGGTGTTCTAAATGCCGTTTGTAGACAACAAGGATTTCTTCAAGTATGATGGAGAGAAAGAGTTCAAATTCAAAGGTTATCGACCCTAAAATAGCAAAACACAGAGCATCAAATTTTCATAATGGAAACCCTAATTATTTTTGAAGGTTTATTTTCCTTTGGAACATCTTTGAGAGTTTTTGGCATGTGAGATGGCATTATGGTATACCTTTCAGGTTTATCCCATCACGAGTTTGAACATAGTATTTTCAATGGACGTATAGTGGAATTGTGGTCTATATCTTGTTTATGAAACCTCGATATAAATTTCCTTTCCGATTGCATGCAATGTATGAGAGTTTATTTTGGACTTTGGTTTGTACTTGTATTCTTGCTTTTGTGCACGTACATCATCCGATTTGAGCCTTAGCTATATATCATTTTGTCACCTATGTTGTATTTCCATTGAGTCTTATTATCATTGATCATTATTGTTGGTGCAAATATACAAGCCCTCACATTTGGCTTAGCATTGAAAGCAATAAGTGAAAAGCACTTGATAAAGCATAATAACCTTCACTTGTAATTCTTTGATCATTTACCACTTGTAAAAGGATAAATCATTGACAGAATCTTGTAAAGGCCAAAGTCTCATGGAGTTAGGAAGAACAACATCTACAAATCACATTAGATGGACTAAGTAATAAATGGAGGAATCATTTTTAGGTGGAGCCAAGTTTGAATTCAAATTCAAACTTGGAGGAAAACTTCCTATAACAAAAGGACATTGTAAAATAGCGCGGTTATGGTGTCTCTTTCAGAGCTTATTGCTTGATCTTTTGTAGAAGCTAAGTGAATTAATCATAGCTCACTTAGACCACCATCACTGAGCATCATTACAAGGCCAATGATCTTGTACAATCATGTTTATCATAGATATACTTCATTGATCATCTCTATATACTTCTCTCCTATGACTACTGAGAATAGTGAACTTTGTTTGGTCATATCGTAGTGATTTGGCAACTATTTTGCATGATATATAACTTATTGGAACCAGCTGAAGTCTATTTTGTGCTATCAAAATATCAAAGCATTTGATTCAGCCATTTGGAAGAAATCACCATCGAGCTGCTCACTAGTCTTCTAGTGTTCAGTCCCTAAAAAGTAGGGGGTAAGCTTTGGACTGCTAAATTCATTTCTCAAAGTATAGTTCATCATTTTTTATGCTACCACTTGCAATCATTAGATATGTAATCTAATTAAATTCCCTCAAGTGAAATTTAATCAATTGTTACTGTACTGTGAGCACTAAGCAAAAGGACTAGCAGGTGTATAGACCAAAATAGCAAGTTTTGTGACACGCTAATTATGAAGTAGTCTATTTTGACTTAGTTGTTTGAAGGATCGACTCCAAAGTACATAGGTAATTTTTTGGTGTCATTTTCAAGCAAAAAGGGCCCACTATCAAACTCTAAAGTGATTTAGGGCAGGTACAAAGCAGGTTTTAGCAGTACCACCTCACTTCCTTGAGGTATCCATCCATCTCTTCGAACAAATATATGTGAATACCACCATGGTTTGTCACTAGTGGATGGCATATTCCCATATAGTTATTTCGGTTCAGGGTCAATTTTAGAGAGGAAATGCTGCATAAATTTAGTGGGATTTTATGCTAGAAGAGTACTCTAGTGGGTCTTTGAAGCTTCTGTGATAGCTCTAGATCATTGTTTATCTCCATTCACTTCAACTAGGTCACAAGTGATTTAAGTTACATTGGACAATCTTGTAGCATTCATTTTAAGTGGTAAGTATGTCACCATTGTATTATCATTTATTGCCATGAGTTTTTGGCATGTGTATTTGTCATTATCTTTGGTTGGATCAGTGAAAAGTGGTGACAAATTAATTATTCTTCTTCTACTATTGGTTATCCTATTCTACTTGGTCATTTTGGAGACTTGGTGAGCATGTTTATGTTCATGGTTTTATATGCATGAATGATGCATGGTTATGTGACAAGTGGTTCACATGGTTTTCTTCTCGAGGGAGACATATGTGATCTGATTTATGCATATGGATATGTAGGTGTGATCTTATTGGTGATGAGGTATTGTTTCTATTCTCTTATTACATTTATAATCTCTTGGATTGCCAGCATGGTTTCTTCTCATTTTGATGGCACTGGCTTTTAAAGATGGAAGGATCACATGTGGCATACATTGGTTTGTGCAAGGTTACACATGTATATGCATAGAGATGCATAGAGGTCTCATGACATGCTAGACCACCTATGGATGGATATGGATGCATTGGATAGCTCCATTGTCTAATTATAGCTTGTGGATTCTACATATGAGTCTATGATATATAAGGAGACAAGTAGTGCATCTTCTTAGAGACTGCATGATATCTATACGAGTCCATTGACTCATGTGAGATATAGATCACATCAATATCTTCAATTTTGGCATTGTGGTCTGGAGGGCCACACTCAAAGATGTTGCTTTAGGTGGATGCAAGAATGAAGTTAGAGACATGCATGTGATATAGGCTAGGTAGTGGTTTCAGTAGACTCTATGGTGATTGATTCTATGAGTGATCATGATATCACTTTCGCCTATGATTCATCTCAATATTCCTCTTATTCATTGGATGGCACACATATGGCTTGATTGCGCTATGCAATAGCTAGTTTTTCATGTTACTCCACATCGTGAGTGTTGTTGTTAATTCTCAAGTGAGAGTCATGGATGTGTGCACATGCATGGTGGTATGTCATATGACATTGAGGGTGCAGGAGATGTATGTATTATGCTTTCTAGTGCAGCATCATTTACACTCAGACATGTAAATTGTGCATCTTCATTCCCTATGAGCTCCATTTTAGCTAGCTAGTTGCAGGATAGTAGATGTTATGGATTCCTTATTGAGCATAACAATCAATTGCATTTGGGACAACTTATGCTTGTGAGAGGTGCTAGGATTTCACACAACTATTCACTATAGGTACTCCATGTGAGAGATAGTCTTGTATCAGTGGGATTTGAGCCTTATGTGCAATGTGAGACTTCTCACCTCTCATTTTATCTACCTATAGATAGGTCTAGTGATACCCATGATGCACATGTATGGTAGGATTTAGATGCTTAGATAGATGCACATGCAGAGCATGCTTTGGATGCTCATGATGCTTATGTAGAACATGATTTTTTTGATCTCATGGATGCTCACATGGAGCACATTTTGCATGATAATTTGGATGATTTTGAGCATGATGTGGATGCTCATGAAGATCATCCTAATGATACTCTTGTAGAGTTGGATCATCTTTTTCACGTTGGTGTTGGAGTTATATAGATAGATTGTGTGGAGCATGATGGTACACTTGGTATGGTAGATTAGGATAGATCTTGTATTACATAGTGTGTGGAAAAGAAAGATAGTTGCATAGCTAGATATATCCTTGGACGATAGGATGAGTTATTTGGATGTCGAGTCATCAGTTTTGCAATCATTCTTGGATTCATTGATGCTACATGTTGACATAGTTATAGTAGGACATGTTGGTCTTGATTATGGTGTTGTGGATGCCTTCAGTACATGCATGGATCACATGCTCTAGTTAGCATTGATAGCACAAGTCCAAATTTGGGAGCCTTATGTATGAGTTATTATGCTCGAGACCAGAAATTGTAGTTTCTATTGGAGCATTTGCACTTGGAGTTGTCAATCAATTGATGATTGACATAAGTTCTTGCACAAGTCAAATATGAGCTCGACTCTTCTGGATATGAGTATGGAGCAGCTTGAGGAGCTCAACTCTTGTTTGAGGTAGTTGGTGTAGGTTGATCAGTATGGGTGGAGATCAGGACTCTTCCTATGCATTTTTGTATAGTCCTACTTCATTCTTTATATATGTTGCCACTTATGGTCACATTGACCCTTAAGTGGGAGATTTTTGAGGATATAAGGGTCATGTAACCTTACCTCTATATTCATATACATGTATAATTCATAGAGAATTATCTCAAGAAGATCATTATGTGGGTTTCGATGCTCCCGCACATGTGTGCGCATCTCTCCTCTCCTCTCTCTCCCTCCGTTTCCTTCTTGATGATCTTATTCAACCGATCAAAGAGCTTAATTTTCCTTTCCCATGAATAAAATCCCAAAAACATGCACCGTCCTTTGCAAGTGAACCGATAAAGTAGGCGCCCAATTTTCATTTGTCACAAAAATGTAGTCGCCTTGTTTTACGGAAAAACACTAAAGCATTCACCTTGTAGTCGCCTTGTTTTATGGAAAAACACTAAAGGCATTCACCTTGTTTTATGGAGAAGCATAGAAAGTATTCGCCTATTTTTTCATTGCATGGAAAATTGGGTGACACGAATTCATATGTACATGGAAAATTGGGGTACTCCAACTTTTACATTCTATAGAGCATAAGGCGACTCCAACATGCATGGCACAAAAAATAAGCAACTAAAATACCTTGAAAATTCAAAATTGGGTCACTCCTCTACCAAAATCTAGAGTTGCACCACTCCTCTACTAAAACCCAAAATTGGGCCACTCCTCTACCAAAATCCAAAATTGGGCCACTTTTCTACTAAAATCCAAATTTTGGGTGACTCATCTACAAAAATACAAAATTCATCCACTCCCTTGCTAAAATGTAAATTAGCTGACTCTACTACCAAAATCCAAAATTGGACCAATCCGCTACCAAAATCCAAAATTGGGTGAATGCTCTACCAAAATCCAAATTTGGTTGGCACCTCTGACTATTTTGCCTAGGCAAGTGCCTAGTTTCTAGGGATTAATGAAGAGTTAGGCAAAACATCTTATTTTGTGCAAAATTCTCAAGTTGGGCCAATCTCTTCAGTAGTGTTGAGTTGTTGTGTAAAGCACGTTGGAGAGGTAACTTTTTTGCAGACACCTCCTAGGAGGCAAGTGCCTCCATTTGGGAAACTTTATCAATGTGGCAAAATTTCATTGAAGGGCACTACTACATTGTTATGCCAAGAAAAACTATGAGATCAAGCCAATTGGGAATTTTTATGGATGCATGTCCAAAAGGTGTAGAATATGGGCATCCATCTCAGGCCACAACTTATGACTAATTAGTACAAAAAAACACCCTACTTCCAAAAATTTCATATGGCTAGACAAAGGAGCTGATTATGAGCACATGAAAAGTATTTCCCCTCCTCCTACTATTTAAGATTTTTTTGAAGATTGTAAAGAAGAGGCATTCATGCGTGCCATGAAACTTGCAGATGATCAAAACTTTCAAATAATCAATCCACTAAGAAAAATGTCTATTGTATTACATAAATATACCCTTAAGGTAAGATCGATTTTGGCTTACAAGAAAAGTAGGACAGGGAAGAATTCCAAGAATAATTCGGACTTTCCAATCCCTCTTGTGCATGATATTTGTACCAATGTTGTGAGGAAGGCAAAGTTGAAGGTAGAAGCTGCTATGCTTATAGCCATCTGATCATATCCAGCCAAACATATGCTTACTATAGCTCTATGAGAATGCAAGAAGGATGCCATGGGAAGATTATTTCAACAACATGAAGAGAAGTTCTCCATCTGATAAAAGCACCACATTTCCTACCACATGTTTTGAGCAACCTGAATCTATGTAGAAAACATGCTCATCAGATTTACCTTGTGACATTGTCATATTCGTGAGAAGTAGAGAGTCTTCTTGATTTGAGTCTTCTCTGTAATTGTTGTAATCTCTTCTCCCTTTGTATCCTCCTTGGTAGGTTGAATTGTTCTAGTTGTTGTGGTTGCCATGGAAATTGTTGAACCTTCCTCTTGAGTAGCCATAAGCTCCTCTGTTGTAGCCTCTGCCTCTTTGATTCTTGGAATTCCTAAAGCAATTCTCAGCTGCGTGATTAGTTAATCCACAAATAGAACAAGGATTAGAGTCTTGGGGTCTCCACCTACCTTGTGTTCCTCCTCTGCCTCTACCTTTACCATGTCTTCCTCTACGTACATAGTTAGCTTGGTGTGTACTTGCTTCATCATCCACTTTCTATCCTTTCTCTTTGTTGTCTTTGGCTTTATTTCTATCAGTATACAAAGTAGAAGATTGATTACCTTTGGAACTTTCTCCATTCTTCATGAGCTTGGACTCTTGAGTAAGTAGTTGTCCCATAAGTGTATGGAAATCTGGTACATGCATATCCATGTATAGATCCATTGTTGTTGTAAAGGCCTCCCACTTGTCATCTGCCTTCAAACCATTGATGACTTGCCTTACAATTTTTTCTTCATCTATCACTTCTCCAATGCTTCTTAGCTGATCAGAAATATCTTTCATCTTTTTGATAAAATCAATCACATTTTGCTTGGAAGATTTCTTGAGTGTTGTGAAGTCCAACCATAGTTGGTTCTTTCTGGCCTTTGTGCTTGAAGAGAAGAAGGCCTCAAGTGCGTTCAATGCTTCTTGTGATGTTTTGCAACTTCTAATGTGAGGCAACAAAAAATATGAGATAGAGTTGAGGAGATAAGACCTTGCAAGTGCATCCTTGGAGCACCATGTGCTCAATCTTTCTTGCTCTTGTGTAGGTTGACCTTTATTCCTAAAACTTGGCATAACTTCATCTCTGGCTATATAACCATAGATTCCTACTTTGAAGATAAGCTTCCATCCTTAATGACCAGGCTGAGTAGCTACCTCTATCCAATTTGTCAATTGATGAAGGAAATCCATCTACCATGTTGTCCAACCTTGCCCTAATACCACTATGAGGATGGATTCACACTTGATAAAGATGAAGTGGCGCTGCAGAAACTTTGCACTACACTAGCCAAATGAACTCCAGAGATATGTAGTGGGCCCTTATAGCTTGCCAAAGGATGTATTAGACACCCTATGTACCTTGGAAGATCACTCTCAAAAAGCTGAATCAAAACAGATAGGTAAGAGTTGATCCAAGAGTAAAAAACTTCCTATTTTTGTTCCTACACTTGTTTAGTGTCTTGAATAGTTCTCTAAACACAGCACCAAATGGCTTAATTCCTTTTAGGGAACTCTAAATAGCTTATTAAGCTAACAATCATGAGTGATCTCATAAAAAATGATGGACCACATGTAGAGAAAGGAATTTAGCAAGTCACAACTCCATCCCGACATTCACGGGCTACAACAATCATTAGACGAGTGAGCAAATATATGTTAATATCTAATGATCCCCTGAAGCAATGCTAATGAACGTTTGTAGGATTATAATGGACAATATGCTGATTCTATCATGTTTAAACAATGGCAAATGATCATCTAGACACTAAGAACAAGCTCTAAGAAAATCATTGTTCTAATGGAGTACTAACAAAGACGTAAGATGAGAATGTAATGATCATATATGTATTAAACATGTACAAATACAATGTCATTGGAAATCAAGCATTGCTCAATGTGTGAGAGGTGAACAAGCTATGAGGTGAGCTCTCACTTCACAATGGATGTACTACAAAATGATCTCTCAACCTCGAGATACATGCACGTCTTTTAGATCCTCTTCTTATAGTTGAACTTGGAGTCAATGTTTGAATTCAAATTCAAACTTCTACCTAAAAGGTGAAGCTAACATATAGGATAGATTCTCTTATTGCCCAACAACTAAGTGATACGGATTTAGAGATTCCTAACTCCTCATGGGTGTAATCCACTTTTACAAGAATAAATGTGAAGTACTTTTACAAGAGGTTGATCATATGAAGCCTTTCATAGGTTATGCCAATAAGTTAAGCATAAACTAGTTAACCAAGTATGTGGGGTTGGGTTTAATTGCACCAACAATTTCCATGACACTAAGTCATATGAAAACTCGTTAGAGGCTTTAAAGGTCACATACAAACCTCTTTAAATCAAAAGCATGTACATGTCAAAATTCAAGATCTAATCACATCAACAGGTGAACTAAATCTTCTATAATCAACTTCTTTCCGTTATAGACATTATTTGATGCCTCCAACTCATGGAAATTGACCTGCGTTGATTGTGCATTATGTGGAAAGTTCAATTTGGGGCATGTTCCCACACTTTTGAGCTTGAAATACAAAACTTCCAACACTCCCCCTCAAGCTCAAGTGATGGATCTACACCACTTTCTTTGTATCCACAACTTGATAAATAATCCATTAACCTCTGATTCTAGGCTCTTAGACTTGCTTTACTCCATTTAAGGCTTCCCTTATTTTGCAAACATGATTTGAGTACTTCATACTAGCAAATCCGTGAGGTTGACTCATGTAGAATACTTCTTCAAGATCTCCATTGAGGAAGTCATTCTTCACATCCAACTGATATAAGCTCCATTCTTTGATGTGGCCACTACAATCAAAGTCCTAATTTTTGGTATTTTGATTGTGGGGCTTAAAGTTTCATTGTAATCTATCCCATAGCTTTGGGAGAAGCCTTTCGCTACCAACCTTGCTTTGCACCTAGTAATGGAACCATCTGAATTTCTTTTAATTTTGTAAACTCACTTATTACCTATCACCTTCATGCCTTCTTGATCTGGCACCAAGCTCCAATTATGGTTCTCATTAAGTGGCTTGATCACTTCCTTCATTGCCTCTTGCTATTGCAATCCTTAGCTTCTTCAAAACTAGTCGGTTCTTTGTCTTTGATTACCTGAGTCATGTATGCATAATGCTTTGTAATGAAATTCTCATATTTTAACCTTTAAACTAGATATCTTACTCTTGAGGACCTTCTTTCACTTCCTTTAAGTTTGGTTTCCATCTTTTTTCTTTGTTTTATGACTCGTGGGGTTTGAATTTCTTGTATCTCTTCATCTTCCAACATGCTCTCATGCGCATAGCTTCCTTCTTCTATTCCAATCTTCTCTTTGCCTTTGACTTTGCTTTCTTCAGAGTTGGTCTCTCTTTCCCTAAGCCTTCCTCTCCATGGTGAGGATGTCCTTGTGTTGGATGACTTGGCTGGACCACTTAAATCCATGCTTTCTTGAACTCTTTCAGCATTCTTCTTATCGATCTCACCTATTTATTCAACTTGCAATGGACTTGTGCATGCATACCAAGGCTTCAACTCATTAAAAACAACATCCCCCATGGGGATGGGATTATAGAAATTTTACCCCTTTTATTCCATAGAATATCCCAAAAAGATACACCTTTCAAATTTGGTATCTAACTTCACCTCAACTCTTGAGGTACATGTACATATCATATACAACTAAAGATTCTAAGATGTGAAATGCAAGTTTTTCTTCCATTCCATGCTTCTTCAAGGGTTAGATGATGTATACTTGATGAAGGACATTTATTTATGATGTATGTGGCTGTATATGTAGCCTCTCCCTAATAACAATGTGGCATATTCATTTCATTGAGCATACACCTTTCTACCTGTACTGTGTATGTTCTTTCTCTCTGCTACCCCATTTTGTTCAGAGGTATATCTGCATGTAAAGTGTCATTTGATGCCATTGACCTACAAAAATTCATAAATTCATGAGAGAAGCATTCTACTCTCCCTCTTCATCAGATCTCAAAGTTACCTTGAATTTCTTGAAGTAGTGGAGCACATATTATTTGTTTCTAATGCAATATAACCATACTTTTCTTGAAAATTCATAATTCAAGGTTTAAAAATACCTATTTCTAGCAAGAGATGCTTCTCTTGTTGGACCCCAAATATCCATGTGAATGAGGTCTAAAACATTTGCACTCACATAGCTGCTCTTCTTGAAGGGCAACCTTTATTGTTTCTTTTGTTGGCAAGCTAAACAAATTTCATGCAACATTTTAAATGTTAAATTTGGTAAGCCTCTTACAAAGCTCCTCCTTTGCATGTCCTTGAGATTTTTTAGGTTGATGTTACCTATTCATTTATGCGATAGGTCCAACTCTGCTATCATGTTTTTTCCATATGTGATATACATTGAATGGTGTGGATGATTTATGTCTATTGTGAACATTTTCCCTTGCTCTTTTCCTTTTGTTATGAGCTTGAAACCTACCCTTAGATCCTCAACAAAACATCCTCTTTCTTTGAACCTAATTTGATAATCTTTTTCTAGCATTTGATCTATCGAGGTCAAGTTTTTTGTAACAACAATTACCATTGATATCCTTGGCATTATGACCACCAAGGTTCATCTCCTCTCTCACCATGAGAGTGATTACTTGATCAAAATTGGGAAGAGAGTCCCTTACATACACCAAAGTTGTGAAGGATCTCCATTTTTCATGATCCCTAAGTCCATTTAGGGTGTGGGCCACAAGATCCTCATCATCTAGTGCACAACTGATTGAGCTTAGTGCATCTACAAGCTCTTTAACCTTTAATATGTAATTATTAGCACCTTGAGAGGGGCCTCTCCTAAGATTATTTAGCCCATTCTTTGAGACATTTTCTAGATTTTATGGAGTTTGAGTACAATCTCTCTAAGCACTCCCACACCTTCGTTGATGTATCCAAATCTTGAACATGTCCTATCATAGAGTTGCTAATATGCTGAGATAAAATAAAAATGATTCTTTTGTCCCTTTCATTCGACTCTTATTGCTCTTCTCTGGTCATTGGTTGGATTTAACTCATCTATATAGGGTTTTGGCTCTCCACCACTCACAATTCCACACAAACCTTTCTCCATCAAAAAAATGCTTATTCTAAATCACCATGGTTGCTAATTTCCCTTTTTGAGCTTCTTAATCTAAGCATTGAGATTTTCCATGATGTCGTATAGCTCTTTTGAGCCTTCCCCTTGATGCAATGAAGTTGGAAAAGATTGATTTTACCTCAAAAAATGGAGCTACTCCTCTTGATGAAGTTTCTTCTTTGATTCAATGATTGGTTTGCTTCCCCTTGTTATTGGCGTGCCCATTCTTTGCTTGTTCTCTTAAAACTTTGACGAGGTCTTTACTTCACTTCAACAATTCCTTCTCTCTTTGATACTCCACGTATAGCTCTGATTCCACTATTGGAGGATAAACATTCCTATGTGCACAACAAAAGCAAATAAACCATCCTAGAGCCCTAAATTTGTTTAGTCATAGGCTCTATATTTTTTGAGTTTCTTTTGGGGCATGTTCTCATAGTCTTGGGCTTGAAATACAAAACATTCAACACCCTCTACCTACTTTACCACACAAAATTGCGCATTTCAATGAGTCATCCTAAATATAGGCTTATCCAAGAGAGCCATGTAAATTTAAGGACCTACCACTAAAGCCATCAAAAAGCCCTATGGATGTCAGGAAGAGTGAGAAGAAGGTCTAAAATTAGGTGCACATGAAGTTGGTGGTTGGCCTGTATAGTTTCTCTCTGCAAGTAGCTCTCTTGTGTTAGACCACCAATCATGCCATTTCAAGGCACAGAGTCCATGTCAAAAGATATTTTTGGCTCTCTTCTAGGATCATTGGGAATAGAGAAAAGCCACTCATTTGGCCTCTTGCTATTTATAAATGCAATCATTGAGTACTCATTTGGGCTACATCATGTATGACTATTATCATGTCTCTCGCTTGTTATTCTATTTTGTCTATGTGCAGAAGAGATCTAGTACTTTGTTGTACTTATTCTCTTGATGTTTCGCTACCTTCGAGTTGTGTACTCACTGTGTGCAATCTAAGCACGATACCTTGTTGTGTGTTTTGGTAAGTGTTCATTTTGCGTTTGTCAGTATAGTGTTGTTTTTTAAGGGTGTATTGGCCTACTTTTGTTATGATGGTTGAGGTTTCTTTCATATCAATAATCTCTTGTTCTTGAGTCTTGTATTATCTAAGGTCACATATAGTCTCTGAGTGTATGATTGTCTGTGTACCCTTGGCATCTATTTCGCTATGGATAGCTAACTACTTGTGCTACTAGTGGAAAGGGAGATCTACTAGAAAGAGTTATAAGAAGGTAACCTTAAGGGCAAGCAAGTGGTAGTAGATGAGCTAGTTTATGGTAATTTGGCGTGTGTGTCTTGTCAATGGTGCAAGTATTCTCTCTTTTTCATAATTTAGATAATGCAATTTTGTTTTTTTTGTGAACCTTGTGATTTTCACAAGAACCTTTCTTGTATCTTTTGTTCTGCCTATAATGTTTTTCTAGTTCTCTCCAACTGTGAAGTGGCTCTTTCTGCAGTGTGGGCGAAGCCTTTGCCGACTGTAATGAACCGGCTAAGTGTTGGAGAAGCACGGTGGAAAGGACTCAAAAAATTCTGATCAGGACTCAAAAGGCGATAAGAGATATCTGAAAAAAAAGAAGAGAAACGGTGTACTGGAGGCTCTCACAGCTTGAAGAAGAGGTGAACAAAGGTAACTTACAATGCCAACAAGGTCTTTTGAAAATTAGGGGAAGACTAAGATTAGAAGAGGAGGTTCAAAGGAAAAATCTTCAAATATTCTTCAAAGATTGGTGGGCGGGGAAGGCCGACAAACCTTCAAAAGAGATGTGTAACATCCTCAAAAGGAAACAAGCTAGGGAATCCATCCCCTTATTGGTCGATAACAATGGAACCAAATGTAGCACGGAAGTCGAGAATAGATCTATCATCGTCGAGCACTTTACCCATCTTCTTAGGGTCTCAGCTCCCCTTTCCTCGCACAGGCATGACTCCATGGCAACCATCTCAAGGGTTGCTCAATCTAGAATCCCACAGAACATGATTTCTCTGTTGGATGCTAACATTTTCGACAATGAAATTATCGAGGTTATTGATGCTCTTCCCAATGGCAAAAGTCCGGGTCCTGACGGTCTCACCAATGAGTTTTTCAAGTCCTTCAAACATGCGGTGGCCACCCCACTGCGTCTGGTGTGGCAAGAGGCTCTCTCCATCGGTGCCCTCCCTGAGTGTCTTAATAATGGCGTCATCAAGTTAATCCACAAAGGGGAGATAAGAACAAAATTAAAAATTGGTGACCAATTACCATGCTCCAAACAGTATACAAGATAATTGCAAAAGTTATCGCCAACAGAATCTCTTGTCATTTAAAGTCATGGCTTTGTGAGGACTAGAAAGGTTTTATCAAAGGTAGATCTATACTTGAAGCAATTATCGATATTTGGGAAGGCCTTGTGTTTGCTGAGGAGACTCCACAAGATCTGGTATTCATTAAGATCGACTTCGACAAAGTGTATGAAGTGTATGACAGATTGGAATGGGACTTTATTCTTAAATCATTGAAAGACCTTGGATGCAGCCAAAAGTTCACGAAGATGGTTTCCACTCTTCTTGGAAACACTTCAACTAGAGTAAATATCAACGATAAGCTCTCTGAGCCCATTCGTTTAAAAAGATCAATTAGGCAAGGCTGCCCTCTGGCTCCATTACTTTTCGCTATCGCCTCGAATGGACTCAGTCGCCTATTAAAGCATCACATGGATGCTGGCAATCTCAAGGGTCTTTCCCTACCTCTAAATCATGACCAAATGATTGTGAGACTTTTTGCCGATGACATGAATGCCTTTGTGCATAACGATATAAACAACATTGAGGTGTTTTGGTGTGCCTCGACACCTTTTGTGTGGTGTTAGGTTCGAAAATCAACCATGCTAAAACTGCTTTTAGAGCAATCAGCGGATCTACACCCCAATTGTTGTTAGATCAGGGGTGTCAAGTTATCCCTAGAGGTCAGGTCTTCCGTCTCCTTGGCATTCCGATGGGATTCGACATCTCAATGGACCAACGATGGAACTGGGTGCTATCCAGGCTGGATAGCAAACTAAATCATTAGAAAGGTATGCAAGTCAACTTGGCAGGGCGTGCTATGGTTGTTAACACATTTATGCTATCGACAACTTTTTACTTTATCTCGTGTTGGAGACCTAAGGAGAAAGACTTGACCAAAGTGGAAAGAATCTGCAGAAACTTCCTTTGGATTGGGGACCCCTACAGGAGGGGGATTCCCAAAATCAAATGGGAAACTTGCATTAGCCCAAAAGACTCAAGGGGCTTGGAAATTTTGGATATCATTGGATTGGCTGACAAGCTGGTGCCAAAGTGGCTTATCAAGGCTTGGAGCAATAGTGAGTCATCTTGGGTTAAATTGATCTTCAGAAACATGGAAGACCTTACCCTGGTTGGAAGGACATAGGGATTCTCACACTTTTGTTCTCCCCCCACCCGGTGTCCCCTAAAGGCTCTAGCCTCATGTGTTCTTTATGGAAGAGTTGGAACAAGGCCAAACAATTCATTAGAATCAGTGATGAGTGGAAGTGGGTGGCTAGGACAAGACAAAATGACTCCATCTGGTTCCCAATCGGCCGCATTAGGGAGGTGGAGTCTTGGAACCTCCAAAATGCAAAGCGACTATGGAACAAGGGGTTCAAACAATGGAAACAACTCTGGAAACAAGAGACCAACCAGTGGATTAGGTTCGAAGACTTGGACCCGAGACTTAGAGTTACCCTAGAGGAATGGACTCTTCTTCAAGGAAGATGTTTAGCATGGGACCGCTCAACTACCCGCCTTCTCTGCGGTCAAGATCTTCCTTGCCTGGAGGGCCTCAAATGGAGCAATGGAAAGAAACTATCTAGAATCCCCAACTTCAAAGAGAACTTAGATGTTCATCACACTCTTAACAAGATATGGTGCCTTTCTTGGACCAAACTTCGATGGGAACTAAAATTAATGTCTATTTGGCACCCCCTAATTGAGATCAAAAAGTCCGTTCTCATGTGGCAGATCTTGCATAAAGGTATCTGGTCCAATGCAAGGGCTAACAAAATCTGTGGTGTGCCGCCATGGTGCAAGCGTTGCCATCGATGCATTGAAGATTTAGCTCACCTGTTCTTCGATTGCCCCAAGTCCCGTGTTATCTGGCGTCACGTGACCTGGGTATTGAGACCCACGAACCAAATGAATTGGCAATAGGTGCTGTTGGGTGAGGCGGTCGGCTGCTCATCGAGACTGTGGAATGCCATCAGGGGTGAGACTCTTTGGAAGATTTGAAGGGAGCGATGTGCCGTCAATTTTGGCCAAACTCATAAGGAATGATCGATCGAGAAATCATTCTTTCTCCTAGGTAAAAGAATCTCCCCAGATAAGAGATCCCCACCGTTTAGACATCACTTTATTTATCTCCTCGAAAACAACAAGTTGAAACCCAAATGGGTCCCACATGAGGATGATGCTAGATTTATCCGCCTCATTTGTAACGCCCTCTAGCTTGTCGTACTCCTCCCCTGCATTGTGGGATTTGGGGGGTCCCATGGGCACTAATCCCATTCACTTGTAATTTTTCTTCTTTATTTTAATTAAAGTCTGGGAGAATAGTTCCTTTTATTCAAAAAAAAATTATCTACCCGTTAAAAAGAGAAAAAGCTCACTTACGAGTTATGATCCTTGTGAAATCTGCAATGTGAAGGAAAGATGTCGTACAGCACCCTGGTTCAGCAGAACTAACCCAATTTCCAAATCGAACGGTATGCCCAAACAGTAACGATTGATACCAGTTCTCTTAAATGCACTTTTTTTTTTTAAATAAAGGAAGTTCGGCCTTAGCTTAATCTCCTGGACTTTAATTATAATAAAGAGAAAAAGCTACAAGTGAATGGAACTAGTGCCCATGGGACCCCTCAAATCCCACAATGCAGGGGAGGAGTATGGCAAACTACAGGGCATTACAAAGGAGACGGATAAAATTATCATCACCCTCATGTGGGACCCATTTGGGTTTCAACTTGTTGTTTTCGAGGAGATAAATACAGTGATGTCTAAACGGTGGCGATCTCTTGACTCGGGAGATTCTTTTACCAAGGAGAAACAAGGATTTCCCGATCGACCATTCCTTAGGAGTTTGGCCAAAATTGACAGCACAACGCTCCCTCCAAATCTTCCAGAGAGCCTCATCTCTGATGGCATTCCACAGCCTCGATGAGCAGCCGATTGCCTCACCCAACATCACTTGTTGCCAGTTGATTTGACTCGTGAGTCTCAATACGCGGGTCACGTGATGCCAGATAACACGGGACTTGGGGCAGTCGAAGAACAGGTGAGCTAAATCTTCGATGCACCGATGGCAACGCTTGCACCATGGCGGCACACCACAGATTTGGTTAGCCCTTGCATTGGTCCAGATACCTTTATGCAAGATCTGCCACATGAGAACGGACTTTTTGACCTCAATTAAGGGGTGCCAAATAGACATGAATTTTAGCTCCCACCGAAGTTTGGTCCAAGAAAGACACCATCTCTTGTTAAGGGTGTGGTGAACATCCAAATCCTCTTTGAAGTTGGGGATTCTGGATAGCTTCTTACCATTGCTCCATTTGAGGCCCTCCAAGCAAGGAAGATCCTGACCGCAGAGAAGGCGGGTAGTTGAGCGGTCCCAGGCTAAACACCTGCTTTGAAGAAGAGTCCATTCCTCAAAGGTAACTCTAAGTCTCCGATCCAAATCTTCGAACCTAATCCACTGGTTGGTCTCTTGTTTCCAGAGCTGTTTCCACTGTTTGAACCCCTTGTTCCATAACCGCCTTGCAGTTTGGAGGTTCCAAGACTCCACCCCCCGAATGCCACTGATCGGAAACCAAATAGAGTCTTAAATGCACATTGCCCACAGACGAGATGCCTGTGATAAAGCAGGGAGAGACGTCGTTCGTACTTACAGCACCTTGGTTCCAGCAAAAATAACCCAAATCGAACCCTATGCCCAGGCCGTAATGAAGGACACTTGTTCTCTTAGATGTGCCTGTGGTGAGGTACTGTATTCTCTACTACCACTAGAGCTGTGCAAGGATTTTCTGTATCAAAAGACGCGCTATATTGTACTCCATGTGCAGATAAGATTCCTTTCTTTTTGAGCAGACATTTAAAAAAAAGGGTCAATTGAAAAATCGTCAATACCACTGGAATTACGAGCCTTCAAATTCGGACATCCCCTGATAAACGTTTTTTACTCATATCATCTAGTTTGAGTTCATCCGCTACAACCAGCGACTCCATGGAAGCATACTGTACAGGAAACAAATAACTTTTTACAAAATTGCTTGTTCTAAAAAGTATGAAAAACTGCAGAATTTCCTTTTATTAAAAAGAAAAGTTTGAAAAATTTTTCATTTAGCAATTCTAGAGGGCGAGATTACACCTTGCAACGTTGTAGCGATGGTTCAGGTTTCAATGTCTGTTGATCAATTTGATGTGAACCCCTAATGTGAAGTTCCAAAGCATCTTTATGTTCTTTCACATTTTAACCTACAAGAGGTTACAGATCATACCATTGACTCTTGAAGTGAAGAAAAAGGAAGAAAGAAAGAAAATAGATTTGTAGCTAATGGCACTTTTCCCTGCCACTTTCTGAGATACTCCAGAGATGCATTTTAGTCACTCGTACGTCCGACTGAGTGATGGCCTTCCAAACCGTGTTTCGAATGAGCGCAATGAAATTCTACGCGTTGTACAGAAAATAGGTTTGCGTGCAGGACTCTATTCAAAATCGTGCAGTTCATATAATTCCTTGTCTCACTTCTGCAGATGAGAGCTATGGCGGAGATGGTAGTATATCCCCATCGTATGAAACAGATAGGATAATCGCACATGAAAAGAAGTGATACTCTACTGTTCAACGAAATAGACTGAGCAGTGAGCATCTTGTTCCTTTCTGAGTACGCACAATAAACAATGCTGAAAACATCATTTCTGTAAGTTACGTTAGAATAGAGATTACGCACAGATGCTTCCGTTTCCCAATCCCATGTTTTTTTTTTTAATAAAAGGAAGTTCGGCCTTTTTTTTTTTTAATAAAGGAAGTTCGGCCTTAGTCTAATCTCCCGGACTTTAATTATAATAAAGAAAAAAAGTTACAAGTGAATGGGACTAGTGCCCATGGGACCCCCCAAATCCCACAATGCAGGGGAGGAGTATGGCAAGCTACAGGGCATTACAGATGAGGCGGATAAAATTATCATCACCCTCATGTGGGACCCATTTGGGTTTCAACTTGTTGTTTTCAAGGAGATAAATACAATGATGTCTAAACGGTGGCGATCTCTTGACTCGGGAGATTCTTTTACCTAGGAGAAACAAGGATTTCTCGATCGACCATTCCTTAGGAGTTTGGCCAAAATTGACAGCACATCGCTCCCTCCAAATCTTCCAGAGAGTCTCACCTTTGATGGCATTCCACAGCCTCGATGAGCAGCCGATCGCCTCACCCAACATCACTTGTTGCGAGTTGATTTGGTTCGTGAGTCTCAATACTCGGATCACGTGATGCCAGATAACACGGGACTTAGGGCAGTCGAAGAACAGGTGAGCTAAATCTTCGATGCACCGATGGCAACGCTTGCACCATGGCGGCACACCACAGATCTTGTTAGCCCGTGCATTGGTCTAGATACCTTTATGCAAGATCTGCCACATGAGAACGGACTTTTTTATCTCAATTAGGGAGTGCCAAATAGACATGAATTTTAGCTCCCACCGAAGTTTGGTCCAAGAGAGGCACCATCTCTTGTTAAGGGTTTGGTGAACATCTAAATCCTCTTTGACGTTGGGGATTCTGGATATCTTCTTACCATTGCTCCATTTGAGGCCCTCCAAGCAAGGAAGATCCTGACCGCAGAGAAGGCGGGTAGTTGAGCGGTCCCATGCTAAACACCTGCTTTGAAGAAGAGTCCATTCCTCAAAGGTAACTCTAAGTCTCGGATCCAATTCTTCAAACCTAATCCACTGGCTGGTCTCTTGTTTCCAGAGTTGTTTCCACTGTTTGAACCCCTTGTTCCATAACCGCCTTGTAGTTTGGCAAGACTCCACCCCCCGAATGCCGCTGATCGGGAACCAAATAGAGTCATTTTGTCTTATGCCAGCCGCCCACTTCCACTCATCACTCATTCTAATGAATTGTTTGGCCTTGTTCCAATTCTTCCATAAGGAACACACGAGGCTAGAGCCTTTAGGGAAGACCAGGTGGGGGGAGAACAAAAGCGTGAGAATCCCTATGTCCTTCCAACCAGGGTGGCCAACTAAGGTAAGGTCTTTCGTGTTTCTGAAGATCAATTTAGCCCAAGAGGACTCCCTATTGCTCCAAGCCTTGATAAGCCACTTTGCCGCCAACTTGTCAGCCAACCCAACAATATCCAAAATTCCCAAGCCCCCTGAGTCTTTAGGGCTAATGCAAGTTTCCCATTTGATTTTGGGAATCCCCCTCCTGTTGGGGTCCCCAGTCCAAAGGAAGTTTGTGCAGATTCTTTCCACTTTGGCCAAGTCTTTCTCCTTAGGCCTCCAACACGAGGTAAAGTAGATAATTGTAGACAGCATAAATATATTAACAACCATAGCACGCCCTACCAGGTTGACTTGCATACCTTTCCAATGATTCAGCTTCCTATCCGCCTGTGGGGGGAAAGAGGACTCGAGACCCCGAGAAGATTGGTAAAGTGCTCGACGATGATAGATCTATTCTCCACTTCCGTGCAACATTCAGTTCCATTGTTATCGACCAATAGGGGGATGGATTCCCTAGCTTGTTTCCTTTTGAGGATGTTACACATCTCTTTCGTTGGTTTGTCGGCCTTCCCTGCCCACCAATCTTTGAAGAAAATTTGAGGATTTTTCCTTTGAACCTCCTCCTCTAATCTTAGTCTTCCCCTGATTTTCAAAAGACCTTGTTGGAAATGTAACTTACCTTTGTTCACCTCTTCTTCAAGCCATGAGAGCCTTCGGTACACCGTTTCTCTTCTTTTTTTTCGGATTTCTCTTATAGCCTTTTGAGTCCTGATTAGAATTTTTCGAGTCCTTTCTACCGCGTTTCTCCAACACTTAGCCGGTTCATTATAGTAAGCAAAGGCTTCCGTCCACACCTCAGAAATTTCTTGGTAATCGGATAGTGGTCTGAGATAGTCAGGTCCATGTGTTGGGAAATCGAAGGAATACCCCACTGAAGGATGGTGTTCTGGTCGATGTAGCATCTATCAAGTCTTGCTTTCCTCAAAGAGTCCCCCAAGTGGAGATTTAACCAGGAGAACCCCTTCATGTCTTTCACCTCGACCAGGTCGAGATGGAGCTTGATTTTATCCCATATCTCTTTCTCCTGACCGTCAATAATTTTTCCTTTGTTGTTCCATCGGTCCTCAGGAAACTCAACCATGTTGAAGTCCCCACAAATCAGAACATTGTGTGAAAGGGAGTCGAGGGAAGCCCAAGTATCCATTCTATCTGCTTCACCATTAGGGGCATAAATTGAGACCACAGTGAACTGGAAAGGGAACCCGAAAGAGGCAGCAATCCAACGATGATTCCAACCTTCAAAAGTGGAGGTCACATTGCCAGACAAGGAGTGACTAATGTCGATAGAAGCACCCCCCGTCCCTCTAGGGTGAGAAGTGGAGAACCAAAGGTGGTTCGGAGAAATGCATTTAAGCTGTTTCCGGAGATCCTCTTCATCGATTTTAATCTCTTGTAAGCAAATAAAGTCAGGGGCGAAGCACTTGTCTTTGAACCACTGGCCAAGAATTGAACTCTTGAAGGGTCAGACAGACCCCTGACGTTTAGAGATGTGAATTTCATTAATGATGCTTGCCCTCTTTGAGGGACTCGATCTTTTTTCTTCTTGTGGTCTTCTTTTTTCCTCCCTACTTCTTGACTTAGGATCCTACTCTTGAGGGGGCTCTTCCAAGGCATGCTGGAAGGTTGTTTTCCTTTAAGTTTTGACTTTTGTTGCGGTAATCTTGGAAAGCATACCGAGAGGGTAGGACCAAGAGAGGAGCTTTCGCTGTCTAGGTTGTCTTCATTGCTGGTAGTGAAGCCTTCCTCTTTACTCGTGGTATAACCTTCTTGGTTGTCTTCTTTGCTGATAGATCACCCAAGGGTATTATCAGTGGAGTCTTCTTCAAAGTGGTTGTTGTGAAGAGATGGATAGGTATGTGCTTGAAGATGAAGAGGTGTTGCAAAATCCTTGATCTACACCAGCCAAATGAACTCTAGGAGTATATGGTGGGCCCTTTTAGCTTGCCAATGGATGTATTAGACACCCTATGTACCTTGGAAGATCACTCTCAAAAAGATAGATCAAAACAGATAAGTTGGAGTTAGCTGAGAGGTGAAAACTTGCTATTCTTGGTTCATACACCTGTCCATTGTTTTACATAATTCTTTGAGCACAGCAGCAACTAGCTTAATTCCTCTTGGGGAAGTCTAGGTAGCTTAAAGAGCTAACTTTCAAGAGTAATCTCATCTAAAATAATAAACCACACACTGAGAATGAGTTTTAACAATTGATGACATCATCCCGATTTTCACGGGCTGCTACAGTTTGAGACTAGTGAGCAGAAAAACGAACATAACTCAAAACAGAGGAATCCAATGATTATGAAAATTCTTATGCTTATACTAGACAGTAAGTTGAAACCAACAAGCTTTAAATCACTGAATTGGGATAAGTAACCACTGAGAAATGACTCTAACAAGAGGAGTAAAAAAGTCGGGTACCTAACAGAGAAGTGAAGATGAACAGACCCTGTTGACTTCAAATGAACATAACTGAAGATTTCAACATCCAAATGACGTGAAAATATGTGAGCATATAGTAGACTTATAGAGCTAACTTTACCAAGTTACATTACTGAAAATGATGCACCAAGCTCAGAGAAAACATCTCTGCAATCTAACTGAGAAAACTGAGAGTAATGGCAGTGAGTAGTACACTTCACAAGAACATGGAAATATGAACCCAAATGATCATGAAAATGAAAGTATATTGCTTGTACAATACAATGGACTTATTGATACATATGTGTGCCTTGTAATCACACCTTGATATGGCATAAAGCTCAGCTCTTGGAGGTCTTCACATAGGTCTCTCTAACCAAGACTAAAACTGCCATCTATTTATAGTTGAGTTTGGGAGGCTAACTTCCCTCAATCACTCTCCAATCAATCAATGATTGATTTGATTCTCTACCTACCACAAATCACGAATCCGTGGCTCCTCTTTCCCTTTTTGATCAAGTGGACTCAACCACTTAAGATTCTTTCACTTTTACATTAAGTAAACTCTTCAAAAGTTACAAGAGGTAGTTCACAAGTGAACTTTACATAGTCTTCTTTTTAAAGCTTCTTCTAAGACTTTGTGAGACTCAAGCCAATACTTAGGCTTGTCATAGACTTGCTCCAAGAGCTCCCCCTCAATCCAAGTATGCTTGAGGTCTTCAATCTTCCAAGATTACCTACAAACCAATCATAGTCTTGAATTTGCAAAGCTTTGTACCATCCAATGCTTTGGTTAGAATATCTGCACATTGTTGATGAGTGGACACATATGATATTTGAATCTCTTTGCTTAGAACCTTCTCTCGTACATAGTGATAATGAACTTCAATATGTTTAGTCCTTGCATGAAAAATAGGATTAGCAGCCAAATGAATAGAACTCATATTGTCACCATAAATAGTTGGAGTTCCAAACTCCAATCCAAGATCTTTGAATAATGTCTTCATCCACATAGCTTCCTGAGTAGCTATGGCAAGACCTCTATATTCAGCTTCAGTAGAAGAGAGAGCAACTGTGGGTTGCTTCTTGGATGACCATGAAATAAGCTTTGAGCGTGCAAAGGTAAGATAACCTGAAGTGCTCCTTCTATCTTCCTTGGAGCCAGTCCAATCTGCATCAAAAAATAGCTTCAAACCTAAATCACATACATAAGGATAATAAAGTCCTTCATTTTGAGAATCCTTTTGGCAGCATCCATATGTGGTTTCCTTGGTGTGTGCATAAATTGACTTAGCACACTCACACTGTAACATATATCTACTCTTGTCAATGTGGCATAGTTGAGACTACCCACTAGACTTTGATATGATGTGATGTCCTCTATGAGTTCACCTTCATGTGAGCTCAATTTGTGATTGACCTCCATTGGAGTACCTGCAATATTACAATCTTGCATCTTGAATTTTGCCAACATGTCCGTAATGTACTTCCTTTGAGTGAGAAACAAACCATGATCTTTGTAGACAACTTCCAAACCTAGGAAGTAGGTAAGTGAACCCAAATCATTTATCTTGAACGCTTCTCTCATCTGATCTTTGATCTTCTTCATACCATCTGCATCATTTCCTGTCAATATAATATCATCTACATATACACAAAAGTAGATGACCTCAGAATTACTCTTTTTAATAAAGAGTGAAGGATCTGCCTTGCTTTGTTCAAAGCCTTTGTCCTGCAAGAATGAAACAAGCCTGAAATTCCAAGCTCTTGGAGCTTGCTTGAGACCATACAATGCTTTGTTAAGTTTACACACATAATCAGGATAAACTTGATTCTCAAAACCAGTTGGTTGTGCCATATATACCTCTTCTGTTATCCAACCATTCAAAAATGCATTCTTTACATCTAGTTGAAGTATCTTCCAATTCTTCGAAGAGGCAATACTAAGAAAAACCCTAATAGTAGGCATCTTTGCCACGGGAGAGAAAGTCTCCTCATAATCAATTCCCTGAGTTTGTGCAAAGCCTTTTGCTACAAGCCTTGCCTTATACCTCTTAATGGAACCATCAGAATTCTTCTTGAGTTTATAGACCCATCTTGAGCCTATTACCTTCATGGATGAAGTCTTGGGCACCAAATCCCAAGTGTTGTTTTCCTCAAGTGCTTCAATCTCTTCCTTCATTGCATGCTTCCATTCTGTTTTTGCTTTGGCCTCTTCAAATGATGATGGCTCCTCTTGGTTCATGTCCTGTGCTATGTAGATAGAATGTTTAGTTACTAATGAGGTGTCAAACCCATACCTTTTTGGTTTTTTCTTTTCCCTCATAGATCTTCTTAGGCCATGATGCGATGATTCTGCCTCATGTCCAAGTTCCTGCAATTTTGCTTTACCTTTAGACTTCCATGCTTTGATCTTTTCCATATGAGATTCTTCATCATCCTTCGAGGTGTCTTGTTCTTCAATCTTTGGTTGTTCTCTACCAAGCTTTGGAAAATCTTCTTCAAGATCATATGGTAAATTGACCTTCCTGCATGAATCTTCATACCATGAATTGTTATCATAAAAAACTACATCTCTGCTTACCAAGAATCCTTTGTTGGCAGGGTTGTATAACCTGTAGCCCTTTTGATTGTTGTCATATCCAATAAATACACACCTTTTTGCCTTTGGATCCATCTTGCCTCTAACCTGTGAAGGAACATGAGCAAAAGCAATACATCCAAAAATTTTACAATAATCTAAGCTTGGTCTTCTTCCATTCCAAGCCTCATATGGAGTCATCCCATCAAGGGATTTTGAAGGCAACCTGTTAATCAAGTAAGTGGCTGTAGATACAGCCTCAGCCCATAAGTAATTAGGTAAATGCTTTTCATTTAACATAGACCTTGCAACTTCAACAATTGTCCTATTCCTCCTTTCTGCCACTCCATTTTGCTCAGGAGTGTACCTTGTAGTTACCTCTCTTTTGATTCCTCTTTCTTGAAGAAAAGAATCAAACTCATGGGAGAAGTATTCTCCCCCTCCATATGACCTTAGCCTTTTGAGTGATTTACCTGTTTGATTCTCCACAAGAGCCAAATATCTTTTGAAACATGAAAAAACTTCATCTTTGTGTTTCATAAAGAATAGGATAGTCCATCTGCTGCAATCATCAATAAAGGAGACATAATACCTTGATCCAGATATTGAAGCTTCCTTGCTAGGTCCCCATACATCTGTATGAACCGACTCTAAGAGATCTCCATGCATACAACCTTTCTTCATGAATGGTAACCTGTGAGACTTTCCAAATTGACATGCACTACACTTATAAATCATATGTTGTTTTGACAAATTAGGGAGTCCAAGTACACTTTGGTCCCTGCAGATTTGCTTTAATGACCTTTCACCAATATGTGCTAACCTTTTGTGCCATACTTCCAATTCTGTGAGTGTCTGACTACCATAATTAAAGAGAGTAATATTTCTAGTGTCTTGTAATTCAAATGTGAACAATCTACCTGCCTTTTCACCTTTTGCAATTCTTCTCAATCCTTGACTTGGATCTTCAACAAATGCTCCTGCTTTTGTGAACCTGACTTGCAACCCTTTCTCTACTATCTGCCCAACACTTATCAAATTCTTTGTAATGGTAGGGACATAGAGTACCTTACTAGGTAGGTTGATGTTTCCATCAGGTGCTTTGACATTGCCTATTTTGTCCACAGGATGTTTTGTATCATCTCCTGTTTGTACCTCATGCTTATTCCTTGGATCTTCTAAATCTGATAGGAGTGCCACATTTCCTGCCACATGATTTGAACAACCTGAATCTATGTAGAAAACATGCTCATCAGATTTACCTTGTGGCATAGCCATGTTCATGATCAATAATGAATCCTCTTTGTTTGAGTCTTCTGTGTAGTTATTGTAGTCTCTCCTTCCTTTGTAGCCTCCTTGATAGTTTGAATGATTGTAGTTGTTGTAATTGCCATGGTAATTGTTGAACCTTCCTCTTGAGTAGCCATAACTTCCTCTATTGTATCCTCTACCTCTTTGATTCCTGGAATTCCTAAAGCAATTTTCAGTTGTATGATTAGTTAATCCACAAATAGAACATGAGTTGGAGTCTTGGGATCTCCCCCTGCCTTGTCTACCTCCTCTTCCTCTACCTCTGCCATGTCTTCCTCTACCTGCATAGTTAGCTTGATATGTACCTGCTTCATCATCTACTTTCTTTTCCTTTCCTTTGTTATCTTTGGACTTGCTTTTATCAATGTATAAAGCTGAAGATTGATTACCTTTAGAGCTTTCTCCATTTTTGATAAGCTTTGCCTCTTGAGTAAGTAGTTGTCCAATGAGTGTATTGAAATCAGGTACATGCATGTCCATGTACAAATCCATAGCTGTGGTGAATGCCTCCCACTTGTCATCTGCCTTCAAGCCATTGATGACCTGCCTTACAATTTGCTCTTCATCTATTACCTCTCCAATGCTTCCCAACTGATCCGCTATGTCCTTGAGCTTTGTGACAAAATCAGTCACATTTTGTTTGGGAGCCTTCTTGAGAGTTGTGAAATCCAGCCATAGTTGATGATTCCTAGCTTTGGTACTTGAAGAAAAGAAAACTTCAAGTGCATCCCACACTTCCTGAGATGTCTTACAACTTCTAATGTGAGGCAACAAAAAATCTGAGATAGAGTTGAGGAGATAAGACCTTGCAAGTGCATCCTTGGAGCACCATGTGCTCAATCTTTCTTGCTCTTCTTGTGTTGGTTGACTTTTGTTCCTGAAACTTGGCATAACTTCATCTCCAGCCACATAACCATATAAACTTCTACCTTGAAGATAAGCTTCCATCCTTAATGACCAAGCTGAGTAATTACCTCTATCCAATTTGTCAATTGATGAAGGAAATCCATCTGCCATGTTGTCCAACCTTGCTCTGATACCACTGTGAAGAGATGGATAGGTATGTGCTTGAAGATGAAGAGGTGTTGCAAAATCCTTGATCTACACCAGCCAAATGAACTCTAGGAGTATATGGTGGGCCCTTTTAGCTTACCAATGGATGTATTAGACACCCTATTTACCTTGGAAGATCACTCTCAAAAAGATAGATCAAAACAGATAAGTTGGAGTTAGCTCAGAGGTGAAAACTTGCTATTCTGGGTTCATACACCTGTCCAGTGTTTTACATAATTCTCTGAGCACAGCAACAATTAGCTTAATTCCTCTTGGGGAAGTCTAGGTAGCTTAAAGAGCTAACTTTCAAGAGTAATCTCATCAAAATTAATAAACCACACACTAAGAATGAGTTTTAACAATTGATGATATCATCCCGATTTTCACGGGCTGCTACAGTTTGAGACTAGTGAGTAGAAAAATGAACATAACTCAAAATATAGGAATCTAATGATTATGAAAATTTGTATGCTTATACTCGACAGTAAGCGGAATCCAATAAGCTTTAAATCACTGAATTTGGATAAGTAACGGCTGAGAAATGGCTCTGACAAGATGAGTAAAAAAGTCGGGTACCTGATAGAGAAGTGAAGATGAACAGACCCTGTTGACTTCAAATGAACATAACTGAAGATTGTAACATCCAAATGACATGAAAGTTTGTGAGCATATAGTAGACTTGTAGAGCTAACTTTACCAAGTTAAATTACTGAAAATGATGCACCAAGCTCAGAGAAAACATCTCTGCAATCTAACTGAGAAAACTGAGAGTAATGGCAGTGAGTAGTACACTTCACAAGAACATGGAAATATGAACCCAAATGATCATGAAAATGAAAGTATATTGCTTGTACAATACAATGGACTTATTGATACATATGTGTGCCTTGTAATCACACCTTGATATGGCATAAAGCTCAGCTCTTGGAGGTCTTCACATAGGTCTCTCTAACCATGACTAAAACTGCCATCTATTTATAGTTGAGTTTGGGAGGCTAACTTCCCTCAATCACTCTCCAATCAATCAATGATTGATTTGATTCTCTACCTACCACAAATCACGAGTTCATGGCTCCTCTTTCTCTTTTTGATCAAGTGGACTCAACCACTTAAGATTCTTTCACTTTTACGTTAAGTAAACTCTTCAAAAGTTATAAGAGGTAGTTCACAAGTGAACTTTACATAGTCTTCTTTTTAAAGCTTCTTCTAAGACTTTGTGAGACTCAAGCCAATACTTAGGCTTGTCATAGACTTTCTCCAACAATTGTCCCCTGGGAAGTCGACCTCATTAATCTTTTTTTCTAGGTTACAGTATATGTTATTCGAGGGGGCAACTGTCGTAGTATTTCTTGTTGTTGATCTTCGAGGGCTAACTTTCCTCCTGCGTCTCACTTCAGTGAATCCTTCTGAATCCGTCTCAGCAACGCGAGTTCCCTCTTCCTCCTCCATTGGAGGGGGATGATCCCGAGTGTCATCTTGGGGGAGAGGGTCTAGGGTCCCATCTGGTTTAAGCTTTTTTTTATTAGTACTTTTCTTCAGGGGGCAGTCTTTGATCCTATGACCTTGATGCCCGCACCGGAAGCACGCATTTGGCAAATTCTTGTAAGTAACCTCTTGTGTCCAGGTCTTACCATCTCCACAGTTAATGGAGATTTTCGAGGGAAGGACCTGGTTCAGGTCTGTTTCAACGCAGATCTGTGGATGCCATCTTGCATTGAAAGAATGTTGAGCACCATCGTAGATTAATCCCCCAACATCCTATCTTGATGCCATCGGGCGACCGATCGGTGAGACGATTTCACGAAGAAATCCATACAGGAAGAAAGGTAGACTGGGAAGCTCCACCCAAAGCGGGTAACGAAGAGGTTTTGATCTGTTCGGGACAAAGTCTGGGGTCCACTTAAAAAGGCAAAGGGTGGACCAGCCCACTTGCCAAGAGCCGGCTTGCAGGGCTCGGAAAGCCATCTCTTCGTTCTCAACTACTAGAAGCAGGTGATTCGCCGGCAGGAATTGACATTTGGACACAATTAGGCCGTGTGGGAACCACTCCTTGCGAAGCCAAGTTCTCACACTTTCAAGAGGGGGCCTAGGGCCAAACATTGACCGATCAGGCAAGTTTTCATCAGTTCTTCTTGCTTCGCCGCCACAGACTCCTTGCATAAAGAGACCTCTGGGGGCGCGACGTCCACTGGGACGGAATCCATCTCAAGGGGGGGCACGGACTAATTTTAAGCTAAATCTTCATGAAAACTTCTTTCTTCTCCATAATCTCCTTAACTCTTTTATTTTCTTTTCTTTTTATTTATTTTTTTCAAAATTACAATAAAAAGCCACCACTTCAAACGTGCGGTGTCGTTGTTGATTGCCTTCTTGATGTTTCTCTTGTGGGATCACACTTCGCTTAAGGACTGCTTTCACGATCCTTTAAAAAACATGTTCCTTTGTATTCCACGGAAGCAAAAAGTTCAGATACTGGATTGTATTTTTCCTTTACTGTCAAATTGCTGGTGTTAAGCCGCCAGACATTAGAGTTTTTCTTATTGGAGAAGCTAACAAAATGGACATTGTTTTATGGCAACCGATGAGAGCTCACATCCTGTGGGCAATTTGGAAAGACCATTGCAGCAAAATATTTGATAAACAATGTAAAGACCATTTTATCCCCTGTATGATGGGGCTTGATAGGCTCATGGATTGGTGTAACAGGAAAGCTTGTAGTAACTCCACAGTTGATGACAGTCCCCATGTCATTCTTACTAAGTACCCTTGTAATAAGTGGAGATCCAAATTGCTCCAAACCTCTAACTGTACTAGAATTAGAATGATAGACTTCATCAGATGGCATTTAAAAAGCCTTAAGATGTAAGGCCTTCCTTCCTGGTGGAAGGGCTGTTGTATCTCTTTTTTGTTTCCCTGTATCAATTTTAATTTCTCTGTTCTCTCAAAAAAAAAAAAAGTTCATTCTAAGTTTCTTTTGGATTGCTGCACCGAATAGCTTGAGAAACGGTTAGCTTGAGTAGCAAAAAGTAAAAAAGGAAGTCTGATGCACCAAAGTCACATAAACCCCTACTCCAAAAAACTAGAACTAAACTAACGAAGCTAAGACGAATCTGATGAGCGGCGGCTGAAGGACAAAGGCCAACAGGGAGTACGAAGGCGACAGCAGGCTGGACCTAGCGCGATAGATGGTATTGCGAATCCACGATAGACGCATTCCCACCGTGAAATTCGGGTGCCACCACAAAAAGAGGGAGCCAAATGCGATAGGTGGATTGCACCGTGACAGCCGGAGTCTCCGCAGAAAGCGGGGTCAGAGAAGTGCCAGATCCCGCCTATCGCCAGAACCGAGTAATCGTGCAGGAGCCCGTCTATCACCGGAGCCGAGTTATCATGCAGAGAAGCGCCGGAGCCTTTCTATCACGGGAACCGAGTTATCGTGCTTTGCAATTTGATCTATCTATCGCCGGACGAGGTGTCACGATAAACACTTGCAGACGAGGTGTCGCGATAGACACGTGCAGCCCAGGTGTCGCGATACAACCCAAAAGACGACAGTGCCGCCGGTGGCTGCGGGAGAAAGAGGCCCTTTCCTGCAATGTTGTCAACTGGGCCCTCTAGTTTAAGTAGAAGTTTTCTTTCATCGTTTACAGTTGTACGTCCCTTTGGAATGTTGTGCCGAGAGAAGCGATTTAGAAAAACAAGACGGGAAGGTGGGAAGTTTGGCCTTAGCCTATTCTCCTGGACTTTAATTAAAATAACGAAGAAAAATTACAACTGAATGGGACTAGTGCCCATGGGACCCCCCAAATCCCACAATGCAGGGGAGGAGTATGTCGAGCTAGAGAGCATTACAAATGAGGCGGGTAAATCTAGCATCACCCTCATGTGGGACCCATTTGGGTTTCAATTGGTTGTTTTTGAGGAGATAAATACAATGATGTCTTAACGGTGGAGATCTCTTATCTTGGGAGATTCTTTTACCTAGAAGCAACAAGGATTTCTCGATCGACCATTCCTTAGGAGTTTGGCCAAAATTGACAGCACATCTCTCCCTCCAAATCTTCCAAAGAGTCTCACCCGTGATGGCATTCCCCCCAATCCCATGTTGCATCGTGTTAGAGAAGAAGCATTTCAGCTCATATGTACAGTACATCCACAGGTACGTCGAGAGTCGTGCGTGGACCGGAGCAGGAAGCCGTCACCTAAGATTTCATTGTAATGAACGCAAGAAGATTCCTTGCAGACGACACTCAAGACTCCATTGAACGAGACGATCAGTTCTTCTTTTCCACTAGCAGTTTATTTTTTTTTTCAAATGGAGGTTTGGCAAACGCCTACTTCCCCAGTACTTCGAGCTTTAACTTTGAAAGAACAACTCTAGAGATAAATGAGCATAGTACCCATGTGACCCTATAAATCCCACAAAGCAAGAGATAGACAAGGTCACAATCGATTACAACTGAATTGGACCAACCAAAGCCATTACATGTTCAACCCGGGGGTTGAACACAAGACCTCAACCTCAAGGTGCTAGTGCTGAACCAACCCACCTATAGGATGTCGACAAACAGCTCCTCTTTCGAGCAATGAACATGGAAATAAGAAATTTATGCCAGAAGGAGAAAAAAATTGGAGCACATGTCCATGCCCATTAGTTCAAGTGGTTGAATGTTTCACCTCCCATGGCTAAGAGGGTTTAACCCTGAATGTTATTGGTCAATGAGGGGACCCATGGAATCTCTTGTGAGACTCAAGAGATTCCATGGGTGCTATGCCCACCTTTGATTGTACTATCAAATCAACTCAACCTTATCTTGAAAAGTAGATATCAATTATCAAACTTGCTTTATTACATAAAAGAGATTGTAATGACAAAGATCTTATCAAAAAGCCATTATCAAAACACTTTTCAAAGGGGTTATTGGAACTCTCACATAGGTGTCTTGTACTACTCTCATATTCAGCCTCGTAAGTATTGAAGATATGAGAAAATAAGAATGTGTAAGTACAAGGCTTTGTTTACACAACCCTTCACCAATATCATACTTATTTGTCTTGACCCCAATCCACAACTCATCCTAGAGAATTGAATGCTTGGACATTCAATCCTTGAATGTTGCTGCTTGATGAGGGGATCCTTTTCAAGTGTATAATTAGCAAATGTTTGAGTCGTATATCCTAGTACTTACTAAGTGTTTAACCTTTGCGTTTACCTTAGGTAACCATTGAGTTCTATATCCTAATAGATACTAGGCATCTTACCCTTGATTTTCTAGGAATCTAGCCCTTATTTGCATGGATTCGTGAGAAAAGCTATTGGATATGTCCACGCCCATTTGTTCAAATGGTTGAGCATTTCACTTCCCATGGTTGGGGAGAAGTTTAACCAGGAATGTTGTTGGTCAATGAGGAGTTCCTTTTGGAGTGTCTATCTTAGTAAATCTTTGAGCTCTTTATCATAGTAATTGTTAGGTCTCTAACCCTTGCTTTGACCTTAGGAGACCTTTGAGCTCTATATCCTTGTAGTTGCTAGGCATCTAACCTTTGCTTCACTAGGCATCTAACCCTTGTTTTGTGGGACTCAAGAGGTTCCATGGGTGTTATGCCCAACTTTGATTGTACTATCAAATTGAGTGAACCTAATCTTGAAAAAGGAGATATCAATGGTGGAAATTGCTTTATTATAAAAAAAGAGATTTGAATGACATAGCTCTTGTTAATAAGCCATTATCATAACACTTTTCAAAAGCGTTATTGGAGCTCTCACATAGGTCTCTTGTACCAGTTTCGAACCGAGGCTCTACTATAAGGGATTATCATATATTCAACCTTGTGTGTGTTGAAGACATGAAGAAGTAAGAGTGCATAAGTACAAGGCTTTGTTTGCACAACCCTCCACCAATATGGCACTTCTTTATCTTGATCCCAATCCATAATCCATCCAAAGGAATCGAATGCTTGAACATTCAATGGTTGGATGCTGTTGTTCGTTGAGAAGATTCTTTTCGAGTATCTACTTTAGCAAGCCTTTGGGTCATATGTGCTAGTAATTGCTAGGTGGGTAACCTTTGCTTTGACCTTAGCCAACCCTTGAGTTGTGTATCCTAGTAGCTGCTAGGCATCTAACCCTTGATTTGCTAGGCATCTAACCTTTGTTTCCTGATACTCGAGAGGTTCCATGGGTGTTATGCCTCCCATTGATTGTATTATGAAATTGAGTCAACGTAATCATGAAAAGTAGATATCAAGGATCGAACTTGCTTTGTTACAAAAAGAGAGACTAAAACATATGAGCCTTATGTTGAGAGTTCCATGCTCCACCCTTTTGTCCAAAGCTAGTTTCATTCTCATGCAAGTTCACTTATCCCACATGCAAGGGAATTCTCCCAAACTCCATATAAGCAAGGCCTCCCTTCACTCCACACAAGCTCATTCCACTCTAGCTCATTGCCAAGAGTGCACTTCCACTCCTCATGGAGTCACCATGATCATAGAGCATCTCATGTAAGTCATTTCCATTTCTATTTTAATTCATTTCATCATGTTTCCATATCTTTTATTTCTTCCTCCAGAGTTTGTTAATTGTGTGATTACTAGTAGAGTATGAGTAGTCCTTGTTCATTTCAACATGGTATCAGAGCATATGTTATCTTTTGGTTAGCATTTCTTTAAGTTTTGCTTCCATTGGATTTTTTTTTTTTGTCATGTATTTCTTTCTTAATCTCCTCATCATGTTCATGTCCCTCCCTCCCGCCTATCATATCATTAGTACATAACAGTTGTATTGTTGAGTTTCTCTTTTTTCTTTTTTCATTATCTTTCACTACCAAAATCAAAGTGCTATAAGCACTATCAATGGAGATCAAGTGACTGCCAAAAGGTAGGAGTCCTTGCATAACACGATTGAATCATGCAAAGTCTGTCACTCCGCCTGTTTCTCACCCCTTTCTCGAACAAGTGTCCAGTGTTGATATATTTAGGTAGTGATGTGTGTGAACACTCTAGGATCGCCGGGGCACTTTTTTCCCTCTTTAGGAGGTTTTTTCCCCCGGCTTGTATATACGCCTATTGCCCTAATGAGCTACTTATCTTTGTACATTCTCTAGTAATACATTCAGTCTTGTGTGTTGTGCTCCAAGCTTCTTCTTCTTCCTTGCGCTGTTCGCCTGCTTCCGTAGACATCTAACTCCAACAATTGGTATCAGAGGAGGTCGCCGCTTCATCTAGGTGTCGTCTACACCTCTCCGGTTGCGGTCTCAGATTCGCACGAAATTTGGTGAGCATACTCATGGTGTTTCAAAGATCAAATCAGCTTTGCTATGTGGTGCCGAAATCACGATCTGAGCTCGTTTCGGCCTCTGAACGCACTATCGCAGCGCTTGTGCAGGCTATCTCAACTTTTTGTGCCAAAGCTATATATCAGTTTCTGTTCGCCAGTATAAGCGTCTCGAAGTCTACTACAGGTCTAGTAGAAATCATCTGGGCATTCCAATCAACTTTTTGAGATATAGTCAATTTTTTGCATCAAGGTATTTTAGTCACTGGCCATGGCTGAAAGCAGTGATGTATTCCGTATGTTGGTTGTTGAGGATAAGTTGGATGGTATCAACTACCCATTATGGGGGTATATGATGCGACATGTATTGGTTGCAAAAGGACTGTGGAACATTGTGCAGGGTGTTGAAAGACGTCCTGTTACACCTGAGACTACAGGTACTGCAAATACAGGTGCTGAAGCTAATGGAGATGGTGTCGAAGATGATATTCTGCAGATTCCTATTCGTGTTGTTGTTTCTGTTGCACCTACTACAGAGCAGATTGGTTGGGATGGCAGGGATGCCCAGGCACATGCATTGATAGCTTTGTCTGTCAAACGTTCCATTATTCCTCATATTCGCTCTTGCATAACAACAAAGGATGCTTGGGATACACTTACCACATTGTACTAGGCTAGGAATGAGGCTCGTGTTGCTTGACTCCGAAAACAGTTGGAGAGTGAGCACATGAATGAAGGTGATTCTATGGACAGTTTTTTGACAAAGATCAAAGACTTGAAGGAACAGTTGATTTCTATTGATGAGGTTATACCAGATAGCTCACTTGTGCAGACCGTTCTGAATGGTCTTCCTGATTCATATCAGAGTTTCACTTCTACTCTTCGATTGATGATGAAAGGCAATCCAAATGCCTTATCATTTGAGGAGTTAGTCTCTGTTCTATTGCAAGAAGATCGGTCTAGGCAGAACATGTCCATTATGTGTGTTGCAGATCAAGCTTTCCTGGCTAGTCAGAAGCAAAGGAAAATGGAGCTCTTCTACTAGTAAGCAGGAATCTACAAATGCTGCACATTCGAAGAACCAAGAAAAAGATGAGAAAAAATCAGAAAAGCAGAAATTGTTTTGTAAGTACTGTAAAGGGAATGATCATATCATAAAGAACTGTCCAAAACTGGTTGCAAAAGAGGCAAAGAAGAAAGGGGCTAGAATGGTTGTTGCAGAAGCCTCTACACCAAAAACAGAGTCTGCTAATCTTGTGCAGGAAGAAGAATGGGTGTTTACTACTATTTGCAGTTTTGACCTATCTTCTCATGAGCAGTGCATGTCTGCAGTAGACTCAGATGTTTGGTACTTTGACAGTGGGGCGACCAAACATATTACCTCGTAGCGCAGTTTCTTCTCTTCACTTGAGCCTGCCCCTACAGGGAATTTTGTTACATGTGCCAACAACTCCTCTTATCCGGTCATGGGAGTTGGTAAGATCATTCTGACTACTGCTGATGGTAGTTCTTTCACTTTGTGAGATGCTTTATTTGTGCCAGGGATCAAGAAGAATATGTTATCAGTTTCTGCTTTAGCCAAGATTGTCTTGGTTGTGAAATTTGTTGATGACAGATGTATAGTTCATGATTTGTCAAATGGTGATGTTATTATTGCTTCTGGCATTTTATGTCATGGGCTGTATAAGCTCATAGACCATAAAAGATCTGTTAATGATTTAGCATAAGCAGTTCATGATTCTCAGGCTATGTCAGATGCAAAGCTTTGGCATGCATGCTTTGGTCATCTGAATTTTGCTAGTTTGCTATGCCTACAGAAATCTGATATGGTGTCTTCTTTGCGCAAGCTTGAGGCACATGGAAAACATGTATGTGAAGGCTGTATTTTGGGCAAAATGCAGAATTCCTCCTTTCCAAAAGATGGTTTAGTTCGGGCTACGCATAAATTGCAGCTTGTACATAGTGATGTCTGTGGTCCTATGCAAACACCCTCTTTTGGAAATTACCTTTACTTCGTGACTTTCATTGATGATTTTTCCAGGCATGCATGGGTATATCCATTGAAGGCAAAGTCCAAAGTGTTCATGTGCTTCAAATAGTTTTTGGTTTTGGCTGGAAATATGTCAGCATGTAAAATGGGCACCCTCCGTTCTGATCGAGGGGGGGAATATATGTCTTCTGATTTTAATGCATTTTTGGCTGAACGTGGGATAAAACACCAGTGTATAGTGTCGTATACAACTCAATAGAATGGAGTTGCTGAAAGAAAGAACAAGTCACTCATGGAGATGGTGAGGTGTATGGTCAAGAGTCAGGCTTTACCACATATTAGTGCCTGAACAACATCGTAGAAAATTGGATGATAAGGCAGTAAAATGTATTTTTGTTGGGTACAATTCTGAAAGTAAAGGCTATTGTTTGTATCATCCACAGACTAAACGCATTCTGGTTAGCCGTGATGTTGTTTTTGTGGAAGATGCTATTCAGCCATTGCTTTCATGTAACAAGGAGACATCTGTTAGCTCCAAAGACATGTATGATACTTTGATGCCTCCTTTTACAAGTGGTCATTCTAGTGCTGGTCCTAATGAGGCAACTTCTCAACCTTTGCAGGTTTCATGTGATGATGCAAATAATTCCATTTCTGATGCAGATATACATGATGCACTTATTAATGAGAGAGCTGATATTGAGCAGGCAATAACTATGCCAAAATAGCTGGTACAGACTTTGCGTGATAGCAAATTAGATGCACCTCTATCATATCGTTCTCGTTTAGGCTCTCATAGTGCCTCTTTTGTATCAGATTGCTATGTTATGGCTGCATCTAGTCTTTGTGATGAGAATGAGCCTGTTTTGTTTGATGAAGCATAAAATTCAAAAAATTGGATGGCTGCTATGCAATCTGAATATGATGCTATAATGAAGAATGGTACTTGGTCTTTATGTGACTTGCCTCCTGGCAAGAAGACCATTGGCACTAAGTGGGTATACAAGCTGAAGTGTAAACTGGATGGTACAATTGACAGATATAAGGCTAGGCTTGTTGCAAAGGGTTATGCAGAGGAAAGAGGCATTGATTTTGATGAGACCTTTGCATCTACATGCCGTATGAGTACTGTTCGGAGCATCTGTGCACTTGCAGCTCATCATGGTTGAAATGTACATCAGTTGGACATTAAAACTGCATTTCTGAATGGTGACTTGCATGAAGAAGTGTATGTTTTTCAGCCCCATGGCTTTGTGCAGAAAGGGCATGAAAACCAGGTGTGCAGGTTAAAGAAGGCATTATATGGTTTAAAGCAAGCACCACGTGCTTGGTATGAGAAGATACATGCCTATCTTATTGCACATGGTTTTGAGAACAGTCCAGCTGAAAGCACCTTATATGTTAAGTGTGCTAATGATGTGCTTCTGATCATTGTTGTCTATGTTGATGACATGCTATTCACTGGTCCTATTGAGAGGCATATTGCTGATTTTAAGGCTGATTTGCAAGCCTCATTTAAGATGTTTGATTTGGGGCATTTGCATCACTATTTGGGCATTCAATTTATGCAATTTGATGGTGGAATGGCTTTGTATCAAACGAAATATATTGACACATTATTGCAGCGTTTTGGCCTTGAAGACTGTAAGCCTATTGCCACTCCTATGGAGAAAGGTTTACGATTGAGTCTTCATGATGCTGGAGATGCATTTGATGTTGTCCTCTATCAACAGGCTGTTGGATGCCTGATTTATTTATGCATTACTCGGCCAGATATTCAGTTTGCTATCTCACATATGAGTAGGTTTATGCATTGCCCAGGTGTCAAGCATTGGTAGGCAGTTAAGCGCATCTTTCGCTACTTGAGTGGTACTCGGCTACTTGGGTTGTTTTATCCCAAGGGGGGATCACTACCGCCAGATTTGCATGCTTTTTCTGACTCAGAGTGGGCTGGTTGCTATGACACTCGTGTGTCCACTAGTGGCTTTTGCTTCATGCTTGGTAGCTCATGTATATCTTGGTTGAGCAAGAAGTAGCCTATTGTGGCCACTTCTAGTTGTGAGGCTGAGTATAGGGCAACTTTCACAGCTACTGTTGAGTGTGTGTGGCTCAGAAGCCTTATGGCTGATTTGGGTGTTGGTCAGACTTCTGCCACCACCATCTTCACTGACAGTTAGAGCGTACTGGCAGTTGCAAGGAACCCTGTGTTTCATGCTCGCACTAAGCATATTGAGGTGCATTATCACTATGTCAGGGAGAGGTTCTTTGCTGGGGAGATCAGCTTGGCATATGTGCCCACGCAGGAGAACATTGTAGACCTTTTCACGAAGGCTTTGCCTAGGGAGACGTCTGAAGCTTTCCGCAAAGCTTTGGGCTTACTTCCTTTTGTGGAGTGATTTCCACATAGCTTGGCACTTCCTTATACATGAGTGCTAGCTCCTTCTTCACCGCATCACTCCCAGGGGGGATTTGTTGATATATTTAGGTAGTGATGTGTGTGAACACTCTAGGACCGCTGTGGCACTTTTTTCCCTCTTTAGGAGGTTTTTTTCCCCCGGCTTGTATATACGCCTATTGCCCTAATGGGCTACTTATCTTTGTACATTCTCTAGTAATACATTAAGTCTTGTGTGTTATGCTCCAAGCTTCTTCTTCTTCCTTGTGTTGTTCGCGTGCTTCCGCAAACATCTAACTCCAACATCCAGCATGTCAAATCATAAATGGTGGGCTGTCTAGATCTCATGGCAAGTTCATAACTGCCCCATCTTCTCAAGGTGCACAAACCCAAGCAGGGCTTTGTAGGACTGAGTGCAGACTCAACACATACCAGCAAGCCCAAGAAGACCATAGACGAAGCTAGGAGGAAAGCAGCAGCGGCAGTGGAAGGTGTAGGAGCTTGTTACAGGTACAGACAGACATATAAGAAGGGAAATTATCTCAACTGTTCTTCCAACGCATATTTGCAAAGAGATTGGACACCATACGGAAAGAAAGGTTAGGCACATTCTAGATTTAAGTGAAGGGGGAAGAGAGTAGACGATATTGTGAGAGATTTACTTCAATTCCCATTGTTCATGACGACCCCTGCAGTTTACCGATCTGGACATGGCAAGGGCCCTTCTCCATATAAGCCTTTGCTTTTTCCTAATGTTTATTTATATTTGATTATATATATTAATATCAAACCTAAAACCCTATTATATATATATATATATATATATATATATATATATATATATATATATATATATATATATATATATATATATATATATATATATATGTGTGTGTGTGTGTGTGTGTGTGTGCATGTGTGTTTGTGTGTATGTATGTATGTATGTATGTATATGTCTCTAAAAGCGAAAAGCACTAATCCTAAAACCCTAAACCTAAAATATGTATATGTGTGTATGTCTATGTGACGTGTGTGTATGTGCATGTATGCATGTGTATATATATGTGTATGTGTGTATATGTGTGTATATGTGTATATGCTTGTGTGCATGTATGTAAAAACCCTAAAACCCTAATCCTTAAACATCCTAAAACATGTATATGTGCACATGTTTGTGTGTATATGTGTGTGTGTATGTGTGTATGCATGTGTATATGTATGTAAAAACCCTAAAAACCTAATCCTAAAACCCTAGCCCTAAAACATGTATATGTATGTATGTGTGTATATATATGTGTATGTGTATTTGTGTATATGTGTAAATGTGTGTATGCATGTGTATGTATGTAAAACCCTAAAACCCTGATCCTAAAACCCTTACCCTAAAACATGTATATATATATGTATGTGTGTATATATGTGTATGTGTATATGTGTGTGTGTCCATGTGTGTATGCATGTAAAACCCTAAAACCCTAACTCTAAAACATGTGTGTGTATGTGTATGTGTGTGTATGTATATGTGTGTATATGTATATGTGTGTATGCATGTCTATATATATGTGTATGTCACTATGTGTGTCTATGTGTATGTGTACATATGTATATGTGTGTATGTGTATACATGTGTATGTACATGTGTGTGTTTGCGTATATTGTGTGTCTATGTGTGTCTATACGCATGTCTCTTTTGTGTGCATATATATGCATGTTAGTATCTGTGTGTCCATGTGTGTATGTATGCTCATGTATGTATGTATGTTCATGTAGGTATATGTGTGTGCATTCATGTATGTATATGTGTGTGTATGTACATGTGTGTATGTATGTATGCATGCATGCATATGCATGAATATGCATGAGTGTGTATATATGCATGTGAGTGTGTGTGTATATATATTGTGTGTGTCTATGTTTGTATGTACATGTGTGTATATGTGCAAAAGTGTGTGTATGAATAAATGGGTATGTGTGTGAGCATATTGTGCCAAGAAAACTAGTGGGGCAGTGGTATAAGCCCCATAGACCAGATGAAAGGGTGAGTGTCTTTTCTTGTCCTTGTGAGTCAATCATTAGGTCCAAAAAATGCCGGGATAAGTGGAACCCTATTTCCTTGAATTCAAGAAACATTCCTTATGTAATAGGTGGATTAGGGTCCTTTTTTATGCTTTTGGCATGGCCATTAGTGCATAGATAATAGGCACAAGATTTCCTATGAAGGATATTATACTTAGTGAAAAGTACATGGAGAATAGAAGTAACAAAATGCATGCCTTGATCGAAAGTGATTTCTATGGGGTAGCGGAATTGTGCAAATATGTATTCAAATAGGAACTGAACCACTATGGATGTTGAAAAATCTTGAGTGGTCTATATCTCCACCCATTTGGTCGAGTAATCTATAGCAATTAACAATTACTTTTCCTATCTTTGCCATGCCATAGGATAGATAAAGCCGATAAAATCGATGCCCCAATGTTCGAACGATTGTCATCCTTCATAAGTGGTAAGAGGATTATGGTGCCTCTAGAAGGGTTGAGGTCCACACCGTTGGCATGCATCACACTTTTTGGCATGTTCATTAAATTCTTTGAAAATTCTGGGGTATCAAAAGCTAGAATTTAGTATCCTCTAAGCCATGATATGTCTTGGAGGCTAAACGGAACTGAAACCTTCATGGGCTTCTTGAAAAATTATCCTCGTTTCCTAGGGAAGTAAGAACCATTGGAGCGTTCCATCATGGCCTTGCTTGTAAAGAACCCCAACAATTTGCCTATAACATTTACACTTGATCAATAATCCTTTTTTATCCGAGCTTCTTGATACCAATGGGGGGAATTGGTAACTAAAAACATTAAGACATCTAGAAATCCATATGAAATTCCACACCTAGGTGCTATTTGCGAGATTGATCATGACATGTGGTCAGCCAAAATATGATGGCATCCGGATCATATCCTTATCTCAAAATCAAATTCTTGGAAGAGCAAGAGCCATCACCATATGTGTCTGATAACCTCGGGCTTGTTGAGTAGGTATTTCAAGGCTTGATGATTAGTGATTTTTACAAACTTTCATGACACCTAGTAGATAATGTCAAAATATTTCTAATGGGAAGAAAACAACCAAGGCCTCCCTATTTGTGGTGCTATAATTCTGCTCTATTCTACATAATAGGTGACCAACATAGTGTATCAAGTGATTTATCTTTTCTAAGTCGCTTGGTTGTGCTAGGACCACACCAAATGCTTAGGACTAGTGTCAACATGAATATGGAAGGGGTGATTCCAATTACGCTTCATAAGGAGGGGCACATGGACAATCATGATTTCATCTTCAAAAGATCTTTCTCCTCATTTTCTCTCTAATAGAATGGGGTGTTTGTGCTCATGAGTCTAGACAAGAGCTTTGCGATGTCTGTGTACATTCCAATGAACTAAAGGTGGTATGTTGTGTATCCCAAGAACCCTTGGATGTCCCTTATACAAAGGGGCTATGACATTCTTAGGATTGTTGTTGTTGATGACATGATTGCACCTACTTCATCTACATTTGTATCTGCATGAGTGCATCTCCATTTTGTATCCAGGAGGCACTCCATTTTTAGTCTATTCCCATTTTATATTGTATTTCCTTTGTATTTGGGCACCTTGCCATGTGCTTCTACCAGTTGTATTCATTTTCCTTTCATGAGACTTACCCCACATATGATGTACTTTTGAGAGCCCCTCCCAAATCTATATAAGGAGGGCCTCTTCCCTCATTTGTACTTGGTTAGAAGCTTGAGGAGCCTACTCCATGCTCTTGGCAAGCTCATTTCTAATCGACATGAGTTTACCCATTTCATGGTCTACTCATTTTGTGTCTCACACATTCTTTGTTTTGTGAGAGTACTTTACTTTTCATTTTGCTTCCGCATGCATACTCTCTACATGGTATGAGAGCACTAGGTGGAGATCTTGGCGGTGTGTTTGGTGATCATTTTGGTGGAGGTGGTGCTTCATTTTGGTGGCATGCTTTCTTCTTATTGAGAGAGGCCTTTTGCCATCAGTTTTTGGGATTAATTCTACCCATTTGCCCACCCTCCCACACATCTTCATCATTTGTTTGTCCACCATTTTCTTTCATTTTCCCCTCCCTCCCACCCCTCTTTGTGGATTGAGTGTAATATGTATCTCATTGTGAGAAATATGTACGTAGAAATTGATAGTGGTTCTCTTTGTTGATAGTGTTTATAAACACTGTGTGAAGTTAGTTACTAATCTCACATAATTAGAAGTGTTCATAAACACTCTTTGCATTTTATCATTTCTCTAACCTCTGTCCATCGTGGCCTGTAGAGGGTGAAGTAGAGGACGATGAGTATGATGATGACGATTATCAAGAAGGCGGTAATGCCTAGACAGGCGAGCTTCTTGATCTTCTGTTTCTGCTTGTAGCTGCCCTTCTTCCCCTTCTCCATATTTGGAATGTCTGCTCAACTACGAGGCATTTATCGTTGAAGGCATGCCATCTCGTGGGATTAAGAGCTTCAAACATGGATTAAGCGTCGTTGGAGACTGGCTAGCTACCTAGACATGAGAGAGAATGAGGATCCTTTTGTATTCTACTGCATCATACCTGCTCGTATGCCTATCGTTCTCTGACAAGCTTCCACGTTGCTGCTGCTGTCCTCAATTTCCTCCCCATCTCCTTCAATTTCTTCATCCTCCGGCCTTCCAAGTTGCGTGAGTCCCCTGAACTCGCTGTACTGATGCGGTCTTCAACGAGGAAATGGATGTCACCGCTCGCCTCTGCTCTCTAGCTGCTTAAAATTTACGTGAGCTTTGTCTCGCTAGGTGCACGAGCTTTCCGGGTATTGCCGCATGTCCATGGAGGTAGCCAAGCTGCAGCAGAAGTTTCTTGACTATAGCGCTCGGGCTACTGCATACTCGCAAACTGACACGACAAATCAAAGGTCCGGTCTGGGCATTTGAGGGGATTTATGTCACCAAGCCCCATCCAAGTTAAATCATCAAACTCAGAAATGGAAGGCCAAGTCGAAAGAGGGCAGTCCATTTTGATAGGGAAGAACGGCTTCTAACTACACTGATCTGATTAAGAAACGATTCAAGCAGGCTGGAACCAGCTATTGCTGATCACTGACTGCAGATACGAACAGGGGGCAATTTCATCTTGTGCACAAAGAGAGAGAGAGAGGGAGAGAGAGAGAGAGAGCGAGAGAATTTCTCTCACTTCAGAGAGCATAGCTCTGAAGGAAGCCATAGAGCAGCTGGTTGCTGACATGCGGGCTGTTGAGGAGGGAGCTACACAGCGCTTCGCCCATCCCTTCTGATAGACAGCCAAGTCGGGCGAATACTGACACATCATTACTCAAAAATATCACCTTGATTCAGACGAGTATGAGTGTTCAATGAACCTGCTCTACTACTCATCTGCAGAGGGATAGCTATAATTGCATATGCCAAATGGCCACGTCGTGAGAGGTGATGACATCAGTAATGATGTCAAACAATCCAAGGATAGTTGCCGTTAGAGAGTCGGGTTCTGTGCCATAGAAGTTCGCTTTCTATTTTTTTTTTTTTTTTTTTTTTTGAGCACAACAGAAAGTATAATATTGATGCAGGAAAGAAAATACAAGACTAACTCCCAGAGCTTTGCATGGGAGGAGAACACCTCAGAACAAGAGCTGAAACAAAAGGCACAGGCAAAGGGAGCCCAAGCCAGCACACCTTACATCAAAATATTTCTAATATACCAGTTAAAGTAACTGATCATATTGTTTTTGTCCCTAGAGTGTATCTGAAGCAATTTGTTCTTCCAAGAACTAAAAGGGTACTTTTTGACAATATACAAGGGGTTCTTATCTAGGAATTTCTCATTGAGGGGAATATTGCTGCACTTGTAGGCTATTCTTCTTATTCCAACAAGGCAGGAGAAAAGAAAGCTTTTTCCCTTTCTGTCAAAGATCTTGCTGTTTCTGTTTTTCCAAACGAACCAGAGAATGTGAGCCCTCACCATCTGCCATAATGCAATGTCCATCCTGTAAGTTTCTCCAATAAGCAACTCCTTAACTCCCAGAGAGAAAATTCCAGCAATTTGACAGTAGAATTGAATGATTTTCCAAAAGTCCATACTGTCTTTACATTTAAAGAACAAATGTTCCAAGTCTTCAACCTTGCCACAAGCTTTGCACAATCCTGCATCAATATTATATTTTCTAGCTCTGCTTCCAGTCCAGACACCTTTGTGTAAAATCAACCACAGAAGACAGGATTGCTTGTTAGCCATTGGGTAAGCCCAGATGCTTTGAAACCTGTACCTCCATTGATGATAGTTCCAGGACAGGTCCCACTTTTTATTCAATCTCTCACATATGCTACGAATACTGATGAAGGAAGACTTGTAACAAGCATACATGTCCTGAGCCACCACCTGTAAGGCAATACTTCTGTCCCACAAGTACTCTGTCCTCATGCTCAGCAACTGCAGCTTCCTTTCTTTGATAATCTGTTTACAGGCCACAGAAAGATCATAATATTCATAATTTGATTATCCTCCAACACTTGACCATTTCTCATCAGATCCTCCCATTTATTGAAACCATAATTTTTACATTTATGCCATCTTATAGGAAGGGAAACTTCTCTATAATTAGTAAACCATCCAACCCATAAAGAATCTTGTAATAAAAAGGAGTAATTCTTGGCAAACCATATGGGCAGTTTGTATCCTTCCTTGATAGACATCCAGGCCTTCCAGAAGTTACAAACCAACTGACTCCCTTTGGGAACAAAGGTGACAGGGGAAGTCACTATATCCCAAAAAGAAAAGTTACACCAACTTTTATTGTTACTCAAGCAAAATAATTTGATATTTCTTTTAATCAGACAGGCCCAAAAGTCTGAAGAGGAAATAGATCTCAGGATCCATTTAGCAGCCATTTGAGTAGCCATCCTAGAGGGGCAAAAAAGACCAAGGCCACCTTCAGATTTCTTCATGCAGCAAATCTTCCATGCTACTTTCGGAATTTTTGAGCTGCCCCATAAGAACCTTCTGGACAAAGCAATGATTTGAGCCAGCTGCTTCTTGGAAGGCTGCCAACAGGCAAGGAAATAGGTTAGCCCAGGAAGAATATAATGCTTCAAAACAAAGACTCTTTGGGAAATGTTGGCCTGCATATCCAACCATTTAAAGATCTTTACTCTAAATTTATCCATGACCCAGTCCCATCTCTGCTGAAAAGTGATTTCAAATCCCATTGGGATACCCAATAATCTGAAAACAGTACCTTTTTTAATGATGTCACACCCTGCCCTACGCACACAGTCAGGAACTAAATCATTAGAAGCATAAAAACCAGTTTTATGGTGATTGACAGCTGAACCACTTGCCAAACAAAAGGTATTTAGACAACTTAAAAAAGTGTTAGCAGACATGGGATCAGCTTCCATCACAAGATTAGTGTCATCAGCAAACATCTGTAAGCAAAGCTTGTCAGCAGCTTGAGGAATTTCAAGACCTTTAATAAGACCTTTATTAATACAATCTTTAACAAGCCAGCCTAGAGCATCACTAGTGATGACAAACAATAAGGGAGCTAAGGGACAACCTTGCCTAACAGATCTACAGAGCTTAAAAGGGGAAGACATGTGACCATTCATGGCTACTTTGGAATGAGCATTGCCAAACAACACACTAGTGTACTTAATAAAGTTTTTCCCAACTCCAACATCATGAAGAGATTGAAGAATAAAATCCCACTCAATCCTATCATAAGCCTTGTCAAAATCAATTTTGAAAAAGAAGGTTTCAATATTCTTGTCCTTAGCATAGTCCATCCCTTCCCAAATAGTGATAATAGCATCAAGGATATATCTTCCTTTAATAAACCCTTTCTGCTCAGGAAGAATAATGGAGTCCATCAAAGGACTCAATCTTCTAGCAAGGGAGGAGGCATAAATTTTGTAAAGAGAAGTCAGACAAGAGATAGGTCTCCAATTGTTAAGATCATCCTTAGATCCTCTTTTATGAACTAATTTAATAACTCCAGTATTAATGAAGGAAGAAAGAGAACCTCTACTTATGGCTTCTTGCCAGATCCAGAGAATAATGGGCACCAGAATTTCTTTAAACTCCTGAAAAAACTCATTAGGAATGCCATCATGACCAGGGGACTTACAGGGCTTCAACTTACTAATGGTTTCTCTAACCTCACCAGCAGAAAGGGGGAGATCAAGGAGGGAGACCAAACCCTGAGGAACCAATTTCTTCCTACAAAGGGCAATGGCAGCTCTTGCACTCCAGACCTGCTCCCCTCTCTTGGGAGGCATAGAGAAAACATTGGTAAAGAAGGACACAGCCTCCTGTAAGTTGTCCTTAATACTTGAGGCAACATCACCATTGCTTTTCCTTAAGAGAGGAATGAAATCTTTAGCTTTTTTTTTTCTCATAATCTCATACATGTGCTTATTAGGTTTATCCACTTTCCCAGCCTAGAACTCTCTAGACGTGGCAAGGGCACCACAAGCCAGAAGGTAGTCTTCATACCTCACTTTTTCCTGAAGCTCCAGGATCTTCTGAATCTTAACATTACTACTTAAATTGGAACTTTCAATTCTGTCTATCTCTTTAATATGCATCATTCTTCTGTTATACCTGGTCTCCCTGGCTTTTTTCTTAAAAAAGGCAAGGGCGGTTTGAACATCTTTAATAGCAGCCTCCCAGGCCTTGAAAGGGGAACATCCCCTGAAGAAATGCTTTCTAAAAATATTAATGATTTCCACCTTAACTAAAGGCACTTTAAACAAAGACATATCCACATGAGGCCACCCGGCTCTGTAAGACGGGTTATTGCTAGCCATATTAACAACAATAGGAACATGATCCGAAATCTGAAGGGAGGGATCAGTGGTACAGTTACAGTTCCACAAAACCTGAAATCTGGAGGAGTTCATGTAGATTCTATCAAGTCTGGCCGAAAGCCTATTACTAGAACATCTGTTGTTCCAGGTATGACCAGTACTAGAAGAGATATCAACAAGGTTATGCAAGTTCACTAATCTGAACCATTGATTTTTTTCACCTCCAGCAATCACATTATTACAATTACCAATTCTGTCAGCAGAGTTAGTGACCATATTAAAATCACCAGTAAGGATAAGATCCCCATCAAGCTTACCAATTTCCTCCCAACATTTGGACCTGTCAAAAGGATTATTAGCAGCATAAACAGAAATAATAGTAAAATTGAAAGGATCTTTACACTTGAGGCCAATCCACTGATTGGAATCACTAATCAAAGATTTTTCAACAACTTGACTGATACTAGACTTAATACCAATAGTTGCCCCACCCTTTCCACTGTGATTAGTAGAAAACCAGGTGATGTTACTAGAAATTATCTTCAGATTGGCAATAAGCTGATCTCCACCTACCTTAAGTTCCTGCAGACAGATAAAATCAGGAGAAAGAGAGGAGTCTTTTAACCAGTTACTAATGACCTTGCCCCTAACAGGATCAGACATCCCTTTAGTATTTAAAGAAATAAGATTGAGGAAATCCATAAAAATTATTTTTTGAGATTCTTGATCGGTTTCACAGCTGAGATGGAAGTCCTAATAACATCTTTCCTTTTGGGCTTGGATTTGTCTTTGATTGAGGGACTTGCCATCTTATCAATAATCATATTATCCTCATTATCATCCAAAACCCCTGCCTGAAACATCCCTTCTTCATCACTTTTATTCAATTGTTCTACAAAAGGGTCATTAGTTTTTTGTAGATCAAACTCATTATCTTCTTCTGAATGAATCTGAACGGGGGAGGGATTAATTTTAAGAGATTGGGGCTTAACACTGTTTTTCTTACCCACAACGGTCCATCCCTCACCGCTGTCTAAGTGATTTCTACTCGAAAGGGTAGACAAAGGCTCATTATTACCCTTTTGTATGCCAGCACAATCTGCATTCTCAGACTCAAAAGAATTAGACAAATCAAGAATCTGGAAAGGATTACTTATACCTTTAACAAGAGTTTCAGATTTTAGACCGACCTGATAGGACCTCCTTTTGATTTTACCTGTCTGCTTTCTGAGGCCCAAATCTTCCTTGGGATTCTCCTCTTTCTTAACATTAGAACCCTGTTTTTCTGATTTCTCATCTCTGTTCTCCTTACCCTGATTGCTCACAAGAGAGGGACAGTCCTTAATCAAATGCCCCTGTCTATAACAATGAAAACAAGCATTAGGTAAATTCTTGTAAACAACCTTTTGTTCATGCAGCTTGTATCCTTCAGAATTCTTAAGGACAAGAACAGGTTTAATTTCTTTGGAAATATCTACTTCGACAAGCATCAAAGGATCCCATTTAGGGTTAAAGCCATTCCTAGACTTCTGTCCAAGAACTCTGCCAATAAGCCCTCCAAGCTTTTCAATCCAGGGAAAGTATTCCACAGGCAAATCAGGAAGTTCAATCCACACAGGAACCTTAGTAGGTTTTGGGCCCCTAGGGTTAAACCCAGGAAACCATTTAAAAAAAGAGATAGGAGTATTTCGTATTAGCCAATGACCTTCAGCAATCACTTGCATAGCATTGTTTCCATCCTCAAAAAAGAACAGAAAATAGTTATTAGGCAAATATTGAATGTGTTTGGCAAAGAGACCTCTAGTTTCCCAGTTAACCTTCATCCAACTCTTTAGAACTTCCTGAGCAGGTCTTATACCATGACATAAACCAATGACTACTTTCTCAGTCAGATGGTTGTTCCATTTTTCTAAGGAAATACTATCAATGACCAGAGTGGAATCATCTCTGTCTTCAACTTCAGGTTCAAGATTTATAACATGTTCAGGACGTCGATTAGGGAAAGAATCTTCCTCTTCCATGCCCAAATCAATTTTTTCTTTTCCTTTACTGTCCCGAATAGACGACTGAGGAGGAGACATACCTGCGAAACCTTGCATGTTGAACATGGAGAAGGCATTTTGTTGAGGAGCTTGAAGAGCACCAGCATAAGACATAGAACTAGAACTTTGCAGACCGCTCAAAGGTTTGGTGGCTACCTGAATCTTGTCAAAGACTTGAGAGCCAGAAGTAGTCGCAGAGCCATTACCATTTAGGGTTTCACCATAGTCGAAGATAGGATTGTTCGCTGTCTGCAAGTTAATCAAATCCCCCTTCAGAAGGGAAGGACCCGCCATCCCGTCCCTGAGAGCTTCATGCAGCGACATGGAGAAGGACCAGAGCAGCGCCCCAAAGAGCACCAACCAGAAGAGCTCCCCAAGGGAAACCCCCGGGAAATGAACAGACAGGAAGCAAGAGCCCCCCTCGTAGCGAGGGGGGAGAGGGGCAGTAAAGGCGACCCGCACCCCAACAGGCTCACAGCCCGAGTTGCATGAAGAGCAATGCACCAAGTCCGAGAGGTTCGCTTTCTATTTTGATCAAAGTCTAGTTCTACAGGTGATTTTCTATTTTCGGTATCATTTCCTTGAATGAGATAGGCGTTATTATTTCAAAAATCTTGAGCGATCACAAATTCATTATGACCTTTGTAATTCTCCAAGATGTGTACCCTACGTTTGATCAATCACTTGGCACTCATATTCGTCTTAACCCTTTGACATCTTCTCTCTCCATATAATCCTCCTCTCAACTCCTGATTGTATTCTACAACCAACACCTTGTGCCTAAGGGATCATTTTGTCTTCTCCAAGGGTAACAACCCTAGACTTTTACACATTTTGGCACTAAGTGCCCTCTCTTGTAAACTCAAGAAATAAAAGAAAAAGTATTGTGTGTGTATAATGATTGTGGGATTGGAGGCTAGTCTAAGCCCACCCACAAGTTCTCTTTGAGCATCGACTCTGCCCCCTCCACGGTGTCTCTCTTTGCAAACGTGAAGGGCTATTCTAACCCCCCCTCCCCCGCGAAGTGTCTCCTCTAATTCTTGGTGCAAGTGAAGGGTTACTATAAGCCCCCCCCTTCCCAAAGGAGTTTTTTTGGTATCAAGTCGTTCATTTCAAGCTGTGCAAATTATCTTGAAGCGGTACTTTTGGAAAGTATCTTTGACAGTGTTTCTAAACACTTTATCCTCAAAGCTTTGTAATGACCAAAAGTGAAGGTAGCTCATCATCTATGGCTAACTTCTTACCCTTTTTCACCCCTATTTTTATGCCTAAGGATGAATGCCTCAATGGACAAAATTAATTCTATGGAAAGATGTCATGCACGCATACCTCTACACAAATCTCCTGCATGAGATAGTAGACAGGTCAAACCCCGAACCCGATAGAAATACCAACTTACACAATTGGCATGTGTGGAATGTCAAAGACAAAAGAGCTTTAGGTCAACTGTTCCTTGCCTACGACGAACTGACGAAAGGACATATCACGGCCTGCAAGACATCTAGGGATACTTGGGATACATTAGCCGATTTGTATGAAGACAAAATCCATTCGAAGATATATGCCTTAGAGGTCGAGTTTCATAAGTTGACAATTAGGCCCCACGACACAATTACCAAGGTCATAGCCCAATTTGAGGATTACCAGCATAAATTAGCACTATGTGGTAGGCAGATCTCTAGTGAAGACATGGCCATTAGACTTCTTAACAAGTTACCTAAGTCATAGGAGACATTTGTCATAAATTTGTAGAATCGCGGCCAAGTCTTATCTTGGGAAGAGGTTCGTCGACTCTTGCTCCTTCAAGACTCACGAGCCAAATTGACTTCCTCCCAGGAATCTGCCATGAAGGCCAAAGGCCGCTTCAATAAGGGCAAAACCACAACTCATCATGCTAGCAATGGATCTAAGCAAGGATCACATAATCCATAGAAGAAGTTCACCTATAACTTTTGTGGAAAATCAGGACACTTAGAAAAGTTTTGCTATAAAAAGAAACAATCATCGAAGGCTTCTACGTCTAGGCAAGCATCCAAAGGATCCCAACATAGATCCCACTGGTCGAGTGAGGAAGTCTTCATCTCCACAGAAGTCAATGCCCTAGTTACTTCTAGCTCCCCACATGAGTGGATATTTGATAGCGGAGCTACCTCCCATATGTGCAAAGACAAGGACTCCTTTTAAGAACTCAAAGAGCACACGGGAGAAGTCTATCTTGGCAATAACAAAAGTTTACCCATCAAAGGAAAAGAGAAAGTTCAAATTTCCAACCATCAGGGGGAATGCAAGTCTTTATCCAATATTCTTTTTGTTCCAAATTTATGTATGAATCTACTTTCCATCAAGGCCATTACAGATCAGGACAAACAAGTATGGTTTGATAACACCTCAGTTAAGGTAGTTGATCCCCAGACAAAGGATGTCATTGCTCAAGGTATTAAAGAAAAGGGCCTCTACAAACTATCTTGCTTTGTATTCAAAGAATCAACCTCAAGTTTGTGGCACCATAGATTTGGCCACACTTCTTATTTATCAAAAATCTCTTCCTCCCAACTTGTGACGGGATTGCCAAAGATAGGGCAACTTACTGATGTCTGCCAAGCTTGCACCCAAGGCAAGCAACACAGGGCCCCAGTTCCCAAGGAAGCTTCAACATGAGCGAGGAGCCCACTAGCCCTTATCCACATGGACTTATGTGGACCTATGAATACCCCATCCCTGAGTGGATCCCTCTAACTTTATCTTCTAGTAGATGACCAGTCTCGCTATATTTGGGTGTACTTTTTGAAGTCAAAGGCAAACACATTTTCTAAGTTTCAAACTTGGATCAAAGAAGTTGAGAATGAAGCTTCAACTAAAGGTAAAACCATCAGATCAGATGGAGGTGGTGGGTTTATCAATCATGACTTTGATAACTTTCTCAACCAGAAAGGGATCAAAAGACAAGTCACTCAGCCTCATACTCCATCCTAGAATGGAGTAGCTGAAAGAAAGATACATAGTGTGATGGAAATGGCACGAACTATGCTTCATCACAAGAATCGATCCTACAAGTTCTGGGCAGAAGTTGTGCATACTACCGTTCACATTCTTAATCGAGGATTTACAAGTGCATTACACAACAAAACACCCTTCGAAGCCTACTATGGAAGAAAACCAAATGTGAATTACTTTCGAGTCTTTGGTAGTGAAGCTTTTGTCCATGTACCAAAAGAAGATAGAAACAAGTTACAATCAAACAGTGAGAAACACATATTCATAGGCTACAGTGACCAATCAAAGGCATACTGACTATATGATATGGAGAACCATTCCATCACCATTTCGAAGGATGTGATCTTCAATGAAGCTTCCACATACTCAAGAAAAGATTCAAGTACAAGTCTTACTTGTAAGATAATAGTTACGCAATATAACATAGGAGCAATAGCAGAGAAGATAATAGATATAGGAGAATCTCAACAATTTTCTACTCACAACAAGTACAAAGATGATGGCGTTGTCCACCCGTGCGCTCTCAAGGTAGAGCTTAAATGGTGATGTAGACAACTCTAGATAGGGAGATACAAGGTAGAGGTATGCTGGCTCAACTCAATGTCTCAGGTAATGCAAAAGTCATATATATATATATATATATATATATATATATATATATATATATATATATATATATATATATATATATATATATATATATATATATATATATATATATATATATATATATATATATATATATATATATATAGGATCATGGGTGGCCTTCCGTGGAAGGCTATACATAGGCGGTAGAGCGTGGCCCGCCACCGCCCGCATAATTGCCATACACGGCTTAGACCAGTTGAACCAACCTAACAAATATAAATGATTTTTGACTCCAAGAGGGAATATTCCATGGACCCTCGTAACTCCCTTTCCTTACAATACCTTACATGGTCCAATATGACCTTCATCCAACATGCAAGTTGGGATTCCCATCAATTGGGTAATGCACGCTTGGCTATTCCTCATAATGGGGGCCTTACAAAATGTGCATACAATCATGAGAGGTAGACATTGATCATATACTAACACCCCCCCTCAATGTTTACCGATGATAAATCAAGCAAGTCTTGGTCCTATGCCCATCTGTTGAAGATGCTTGTTGAGTTGCTCTCTTCCAAGTGCTTTAGTGAATATGTCAGCACAATTTGCCTCTGTTGGGCAATATTCTAGCTCCACAATTTCATCTTCAATTAGCTCACGAATGTAATGGTACTATACTTCTATGTGCTTGGTGCGAGCATGAAATACTGGGTTCTTTGCAATAGCCATACAACTTTGATTATCACACTTGAGTACAGTGGCCATATTTGATGGAAAGCCTAGATCTGCAAGAATTCTCCTTAACCAGACTACCTCACAAGAAGCAAAACAAGCTGCTTTGTAGTCTGCTTCAGTGGAGGAGAGTGCGAGAGTTGGTTGCTTCCTACTTACCCAACAAAATATTCCTGAACCAAGTAAGAAACAATATCCAGAAACTGATTTTCTAGAATCACAATCTCCAACCCAATTTGAATCACAATATCCTTGAAGTGTATCACCTGTGGTATACAAAATACCAAAATCCAAGGTTCCTGCAATGTACCTTAGAATTCGCAGTCTAGCATTCCAATGACTCTCCTTAGGTTTGTTGGAAAACCTGCTTAATACTCCAACAGCATAGCAAATGTCTGGTCTAGTGTTGCACAAAAAAATAAGACTTCCAATGAGCTTCCTATACTTCTTAGCATCTACATCAGGCATGTTATCATCCATAGATAGCTTATGATTTACCTCCATAGGTGTGCTAGTTGGTTTGCAGTCCATCATTCCAAATGCCTTGAGAATTTCTTTGCCGGCATATTTTTGTTGTGAGATGAAAATGCCATCCTTCCTTTGCCATACTTCAATTCCCATACAAAAATGGAGAAGATCTAAGTCTATCATTTCAAACTCAATTCCCAAGCTGATCCGAGTTTGATTGATGAGTTCCTGATGATCTCCTATAATGATCAAATCATCTACATGTACAATGACAACAACTAGCCTGCTATCCCTTTTCGTTACATAAAGGTTACCATCAGAAGTACTTCTTTCAAAACCCATATTTTTGAAAAAATTATCTATCCGTTGGTACTGTTAGACGGCCGCCGAACAAAGGACAATTGTACTTAGACAGAGGTTTTTAATGTAGAAAGAACCCTTCTGAAAGTACGCGGTAAAGAAAGATTCGCGTAAAAGCCTTGTAACAAAACTCTATTTAAAGCAATGAAAAGGGACGAGAGGGCATCAGAGAGAGCCCCCCGTTTTTTTTGGGAAGTTGCGAATATATTGTGAGAGTTCCCGTTTTTGGGGTTACTTCACTTCTTCTACTGTGTGCAAACGAGTAGAGTGTCTTGGTTCTGTCCTGTCTGTGCACCTTCTCTGTGTAATCATTCGACTGTGTATGTGTGATACACTGTGTGTTACGAGTCGGTACTGCGATTGTGAGATTCTGTTCGGTAACGAGTTGAGGTGACTTGATTATGCGTAAGGTGTTAGAGTGTTGTCCATTTGCTATTCCTGCGGTGGGATAAGTAAGTGTGAAGGATGGACATGAGTTGGTGTGATTCTCTGTAAGGGACTGAGTTGGTATCGTAGTCTGTGTTCAAGGTAACGCCAGTAATACCTAAGTACGCGTAGAATGGCAACACGGTTGCGATGCGTCTTATGATCCGTAGATATTACGATTTGAAAGGTAGACACGCGGTAAGTCTGTGAACTGATAAGAAGGGTTGTGTGTTAAGTTACTAAAAGTGTTGGACTGCAATCTCAGACTACTGCTCAACTACTATGGCAGAACAGCCTGAGAACTCGGAGTCCAGTACGTTGGTCTAATTGAAGTTGTTCAGGAGCGAAAACTGAGCTAAGACGGAATAGCCACAACTACGGTTGAGTGAGAAATTGGGAAAATAGTACAGGGCCTCTGTCTAACAGACCCCTACCACTCCCAAGGACCCACGTGGCTCGAGGCAGTGTATTTTCTGCGGTAATATTGAATTCAGAGCAAAGGGGAGAGACTCGGAAATATCTGGTACACAGGTATGGAACCAGATTCTGGAGTCTCCGAAGGGTTGTTGTGTTGAAGTAGTAATTAACGTCCGCGGTACGCAATTAACAGTTACGTTAATAGTAAACGACGAAATTAACCTTTAACATTTGGCGCCGTCTGTGGGAAAGTGGCATCCGCTTGCCAGCTCTCTGGCCCAGGTGCCTGCGAGAAAATGGCAACTGATTACCAGTCTCTACGGTAAAGTAGCATTTGATTACGAGTCACTTGTGAGACAGTGGCACTAGAGTGCTAACGGTTTGTAAGAAGCAAACATCCAGCAACATTTTCTTCACTGACAGTAGCAACAGATCCAGATTGTTGCGAACTGCTCGAATAGTATCACTGGGCAATGATACATGCCGGTCACTCGATCGGGCGAAACATATCCTAAGAATCGTCAGACTGAAGCACGAAAATCACAAAAGATAGCCTCGGAAGAAGTAGGCATAATTAGATCTGACCAAGTGGTCAAGGAAAGTAGAAACGTTACAAGTAATTCCGGTCATATTCTAGTAGAACGGTCAACGCCTTTGATACATTCTGATGCTACTTTGACCCAGCATATCGAAGATATAGCAAGACCAGACTCTATCAAAACGCCGTTGGAACCTAGTCTAACAATATCAGATAAAGATTTAGAGTTATCCACGGTCAGAAATACGTTAGAAAAATTCGGTAAAAGTAGTAAAACAGGGCATTCTGGCCCAATTTCGGTTCATTCCGGTGAGATTCCGGTAATAGAATCACCGATCGCTGGCAAAGGTTTAGCCTTTTTTGCGGAATCATCAACTCGACCTTCGTGTTTGGAAGAAAGATTTCGAATATTAGACATCCAGAAGGAAGGAAAGCTGTTCGAAACAGAGATCCGAAGCATCTTAAGCCGACACAGTACACCGGAAAACGCACCATCCGGCGATACAAGTCCCGATAGTTCACCCGATCAATCCCGAGATATAGAAGGAAACCCTGAACCCTTCACAATGAGCGGGCAACACCAACAACAACACCATCAACAACAACAGCTAGGACCGCCAAGGCCACCTCCAACAGGAGTAACCTACGCGAAATTCGGTGGATTCCCAGGAGACGACCCAGACGCCCACGTACGGACGTTCGAGATAAGTTATGCAGTTCTTAACCACCCACCAGATCAGGCGTATAAGGCCATTGTTTTTCAATCGACACTGATCAATGAAGCGGCGAGATGGCTCACGGAATATGATATCAATCATTTCGGTACTTACGATGCAGTACGAGACGCCTTTTTACAGCGATTCAGACTGAAGAAGAATCCCGCTGAAATCTTTGAGTATCTACAGAACAACAGACAGAAGGTAAATCAGACCGTCCAGGAGTACGCTACCCTCTTTAGAACACATTTACGGCAGATACCACAGGCTCACGCTAATCTACCTGATGATGTCATCTCTCAATGGTTTATCAATGGATTAACCCCACAACTGAAGCAGATCATGATCATAAGATGTGTCGGAGCTATGACCTTGGATGCCGTCATTGCAATGGCTCTACAGCTAGAATCCAAGGTTGGTGGATTTTCGGAAGACTTGGAATGGTTAAAAACAAACAAAAATATGGCTGAAGATATCACCAGGCAAGTATATTGCACCACATGCAAAAATTCGGGGCATACAAGTGCCAACTGTGCACTGAACCAAGTGTTTTGCGCTATCTGCAACACTACCGGACACACCACCGGAAACTGTATCTACAACGCCAGAATACAAGGGACAGCAACCGTCAATGCAGTCATCCAAGAACATGGCCAACCAGTAAATCGCTATGTGCCTCCGCAACAGAGAAACAATCAACAACAAGGATATCGGAACTATCGAGGACAGAGAAACAACACTTATAATGCCAACCGATGGCAGAATGGACCACCACCGGAAAAACCTGAGTTACCACCTCCACGATGCCATTTTTGTGGCGAATTCGGCCACATTAGAAGGTTTTGTAAGGACGCAATAGAGTATGATCAAAGAAGGAAGGAACGCCAGAATCCAATGGCCAACATGGTGACAATTACACCGATTGAGACACAGACTGCTACAGTCCAGACCCGTTCTGGTAAACAACTTCAGTCGGCAGCAGAAATCTTTGAACCAGGGATACAAGAACAACGAAGGATGTATAACAAAGCCAGTCACTGGACCACAACAGAACCACCAGTGTTCCCCGAACCTATTCCGGTGACTCAGGCTTCTTCATCAAAGGACGACACAACACAAAAGGATGCATCAGTAGGGCCATCATCATCAGCAGAAACAACAGCAGACATTTCTGCGTCAGTAGAGACTGCAAGTCCAAAAGAACAAGACAATCAAGCTCAACAGGCCTGGGAAATTTTGTCCAAGGCATCCATCACGCTACCTCTAGGCCAACTTCTGGCCTTAGTGCCTGGGATCCGACAACAGTTTCAGCAACAATTCAGTCCAGTACCTTCTTGCATTCCTACGACAGCCGCCGTTCAACCGGAACCTGATGCTGCGATTGACCACGCAGTGCCCTTGATCACAGTATGGTATAAGAACCAAAAAAATACGCAAGTATTGATTGATGGAGGCTCAGGCGTAAACATTGCAACCGCAGCATTATGCAAAAAGCTAGGCTGGACCAAAATTGAACCAGTGCAATTCTTTGTTCGAATGGCGGATCAATCGAGAGTCCATCCTGTAGGACTTGTGCGGAATGTACCAATCACTCTACAAGGTACAACCTTCAAGATGACTTTTGTCATACTAGATCTACCCGAATCCACTTTGGATTACAATCTTCTTTTCGGCCGACCTTGGCTGAAGCATGCGAAGGTAATACAGGACTGGTCTGCACAAGAGCTTACGTTCAAGGATGCCCATCGTAAATATGTGGTGAAACTAGATGCTATGCAATCTTGCGAACCTCACGCCCGACCGTACTTTGCTGAACCAGTTCACATGTTAGATGGACTGTCAGATGATGAAGAAGAGCAATTTCTGAAGAGTAACGCCGATTTAATGACTCTAGGAACTGTTGACCTACAATCCGTCATAGATAACTGGAACACGTCAATATGTACAGTAGTAGCTATCACCGGAACTTCGGTCCAGGAAAATACTTCCTCAACCCATGACGACGAATTACAACCACTGTTCAAGCCAACAGATGATACAGAGAAACCTCAACAATTTTATATTCCAGAAGACCAGCTGATCACGTACAATCTAGGAGATAGAGACCACCCACGACCTGTGAAGATAAGGCAGAACTTACCGGAAACATTTAAGGCGGATTTGATTAAACTTCTTCGCGAATTTGCAGACGTCTTTGCATGGGATTACAAAGACATGAAAGGATTAGATCCGCGCATCTATCAACACAGGGTCATGTTGAAACCAGAAGTGAAACCGCAAAGACAACCCAGCTATAGAATGAACCCCCATTATGCATCACAAGTAAAAGCCGAACTTGATAGACTATTAAAAGTCGGATTCATTGTACCAGTAGAACACGCTGAATGGATCTCACCCATCGTGATCGTGCCAAAGAAAAACAAGCAGTTACGAATCTGTGTGGATTACCGGAAATTAAATGCAGCAACAGTACCAGATCCTTTCCCGATCCCCTTTTTGGATACCATGCTCGATAGAGTCGCAGGTCAGGAAATGTATTCATTTTTAGATGGATACAGCGGGTACAACCAGGTTAGAATGGCTGAAGAAGATATACCAAAAACTGCCTTCATTACCAATTGGGGTGTTTTTGCCTGTACAGTAATGTGGTTCGGATTAAGAAATGCGCCAAGCACATTTCAAAGATGTATGCAGGAGATATTTTCTCCTTATCTCACTTCATTCATGCAAGTCTACCTCGACGACTTCTCAATCTTTGGGAAGATGATAGCCCATTTGTTTCACTTACGATGCTGCTTTCAGAAGTGTAGAGAATATAGACTCTGCCTTAATCCTAGCAAATCCGTGTTTGCCGTTTCGTGTGGTAAACTACTTGGGCATATCGTATCTGCTCAAGGTATTCAAGTGGACCCCGATAAGATTTCAGCGATTTTAGAAGCCCCGATACCCACAACTCCGAAGGAAGTAATGCGTTTTATGGGTCAAATACGATGGCATGGCAGACACTTACGGTGGCTTGCTCACCTAGCAGTACCTCTGAACAAGCTAATCACAAAAACTCCCCGACAGTTTGAATGGACTGAAGAATGTCAAACTACATTTGATCGACTCAAGTATCTCCTGACGCACGCTCCAATTTTACAACCACCGGACTGGGACAATCCGTTCCATGTTTTTGTTGACGCTTCAGATATTGCAATAGGCAGTATTCTGATGCAGCAAACAGACAAGTGGTTTCGCCCTGTTTATTACGCCAGTAGAAGACTTGCGCCTGCAGAAAAGAACTACTCCACCACGGAAAGAGAATGTCTAGGACTAATCTACTCAATCAAAAAGTTCAGACATTATCTACTAGGTCGAAAATTTACCTTCCATGTGGATCATGCTGCCCTTGTTTATCTAGTAAGACAGCAGCACTTAGGAGGACGATTGGCACGATGGGTGCTACTTTTACAAGAATTCGATTATGATGTCATTCACCGACCCGGAAATGCACACGCCTTAGCAGATTTCTTATCACGCCTAGATTCCGGTGAAGCTCCGATAGGAATAGATGACACGACTCCTGCGATTTATAATGCTGAACCACTACCTGACGAGTCACCCAACTTAGAAACACCACCTACATACTATGATCAGATTCTAACTTTCCTCACCGAAGGACGCCTTCCAGCCGAGACTGCCAAGGCAGTTCGAAGAAAAATCGCAGTTGTTAGCCGCCGATTTCGGTTAGTTGCTGGAGAACCGTATTATACAGATCATACTGGAATCCTACTTCGCTGTATTCCACCACATGAAGTTAACTCAGTTATCACTTTGGCTCACTCAATTCCTTCCGGTGGCCATTTTGCAGCAGACTTAACTCACCGGAAAATTCTACAAGGAGGACTCTGGTGGCCAACTATGTACAGAGATATCTCACAGTTTGTTAAACAATGCGATGCTTGCCAAAGAACTGGTCAGCCCTTACAACGGCATCTTTTTCCCCTGCAACCCATCTTACCATTAGAACCTTTTCAGAAATGGGGTTTAGATTTTATCGGGCCAATTACACCTCCAGCAGTATCCAGTAACAATCGATACATACTGACTTGCACAGATTACGCAACTCGATGGGCAGAAGCTTGGGCTTTGCGATCTGCTACAGCAGTTACGGTAGCAAAATGCCTACTCACGGATGTCTTTCCACGATTTGGTTTACCACTGGAAATTGTCTAAGATCAAGGTACTCATTTTGTAAACAATTTAATGAAGGCTCTCACACAGTCCTTCCAAGTCACACATAAATTTAGCTCTCCTTATTATCCACGTGCCAATGGACTGGCTGAAAGTACAAACAAAGCGCTGTTAAATATCCTCCGGAAATTGATCATGGAAACACCGGAAAGATGGGATCAACTACTACCTGCAGTATTATGGGCATACCGAACTACATATAAAGTAACCACAGGCTTGACACCTTTCAAGTTAGCTTATGGCTTAGAAGCTATCGCTCCCATGGAAGTAGTCATCCCAAGTTTGCGGGTAGCAATCACTCAGAAGATGCTTCCAGAATCTTCACTGACAGAACGAATGGACGCACTCAGAGCACTCGATGAGCACCGATGGCTCAGTTTTTTAACTATGCGTGAAGTTCAACTAAGGCAGGCTAAGACACACGATCGATATTTGAAGACGCCAATCTTTTCGGTAGGACAGCTTGTACTCTTCTATAATGCAAAATCGGACAGAGCAGTAGGAAAATTCAAACTACGATGGATCGGCCCTTTCAAGATCTCAGCACAAGTAGGTCCGGCAACTTTTCGGTTGACTACGTTGACCGAAATTCCACTTCCAAAAGTAATTAATGGATCGAAGTTGCGGCCGTATTATCCCACTCCCAGTACGCCTTAATTATTCGGCGACGAGCCACGTTTTTGTACAAATTTATACGTTTTGCTTTTAGCCGTCTTTTGTACAGATCTTTATGATACCAGCCGCCTCTCCCTACCGATCACTCAGTACGCACGCCAGCATGCAAACCGTATCGTTCCCGCACCACACAATGATCCTCACCTCCACACCGTGTTCTCCATATTTAAACCCCTGAGTTGCGCCAAAAACCGCTATTGTGTTTTCGTGATTGTGTATTCTGTGTTTTCTGTAAGTGTGCACTGTGAACGCCATGGAAGCTCTAGCCAACTACGCTTCTTTCCGCGAAGGCATCCCTACAGACGTAGGCGAATACCTGAGATGCAGAGGGTTGGCCAACTTCGCTGAGTTGCCTTGGCACTCAGTGGAAACCCATCCCTTCTCCGCACAGATCATTCAAGCCATTGCCAAAAGCTCCGCCACCGAACGACAGTGGGCCTTCCTTTCCCTCCCACACAGAACCGTCATCACCTTCCAAGCCTTCGCCGACGCCTACCGCCTCACCCCGCAAGGTCGCGAAAATGGCCCTACCATCACTGTAGCCCGTATGGCCGAACTCTTTCCCCGTTCCTCATCAAACGAATACGCCATCCTATGTCGCCCCGAACCCGAGCGATCCGCCCTCCAGTTCCTTGTAGCCATCCTTAACCTGCAGAAACGAACTTATGGCATCTCTCGCCCCTTCTACTCCGCCTTAGATTTAGCTGCCCGCGAACCGGTAAATTTTGCCTCCCATTTCTTCCATAGAATCCATAAAGAATGTGTAGCTATCGTAAAACAGCTCCAAAAGGGTTCTACCCCCCGCTCTCGCCTTCCACACATCATCTCCTTCCTCTTCCCAACCATCCTCGCCGCGCAACCCCCACCCGCAGGCCCCGCACTTCGACACGAAGAGTCCGCCCAACCAATCGAGGACAGCGAAGAAGAAGACGAAGAAATTAATCAGCTCTTTCGTACCAAGCGAATTCGGATCAGCTCCTCGGAGAGTGAAGTCCAAGGATCCGCCAGAAAAGATCAGGAGACCAAGCCAGACGACCAAGAAGAAACGTACCACGACACCACCACACACATCGAAACATCGACGGAGCAACCAGACCAGCCGGATCAAGCAGAGACGGAACTAGTATCCACAGAAAAAGAATCGGAACAGCACCAGGATGAACAGGAATCGGCCACCAAAGCCCTGGATCAACTCATCGACGCCATCAACCAGACAGAAACACTCGCCAAGGTAAACCCCTCAGACACCGTCCTCCCTACACCACCTCCTGCCAAACCCCTACCCCCACCTGAACCACCCCTCCCACCCACCGATGAACCCACAACATCTTCCTCTTCCTCCCCTAACTACTCTCCACCAAACTCCCAGCAACTCCTCACCGACACATCCTCTCAACCTCGTCGTCCTCCCCCACCACCGCCACCGAACGCATTCTCGGAACTTGCCGCCATGGGGCAGTACCTCATCCAGTTATCACACCAGCTACCCGCCCAATTTTCGGCAGCCACGGACCACCTGAAACTCGAATACCAGCACAAGGTAGACACCCTGGAAGCCGACATCGCCCCCCTCCAGGAAGAAATTGATGCCGTAAAGACCGAAAATCATCAACTGCGGGCACAGCTAGCAGAACTCGAAGCACGAGTTTCGATAGAACAGACGCTAGTACAACAACGAGATGAAGCCCTGGACCAGATAGCTGCTAAAGACAAACTCATACACGATGCACATGAGGAAATTCGGACACTGAAGGCCGCCCTTCAAGAACAAGCAAATATCAATGTCTCTCTCGAAGAACTGATCGCAGACACGAAGCGTCAATTACAAGAAACCGCCCAGACGATGCAGGAGCAACAGAAAGAAGCTGCCGAAGTTCAAGAACGATTACGGCGAGTCGAAGAATGTGCCGATGCGGTCAACAGCATTCTCAAAAAACAATTAATAAAGGAAGGCCAATACCAAAAGGATATTGAAAGGACGCGCAGAGAACGAGATTCACTGCAGAAAAGTCTGGCATTCCAAAACCAACAGTTTGAACGCAACGACAACCAGATACGCAACCAGAAGGAGTGCATCAGAGAAATGCAGAACAAACTAGTGGAAATAACGACAGCCCGAGATGCGGCACTAGCCAACGACTTCTATCTCCAGGAGGCTTTTCTTCAAACCCAAGCTGAAATTTTGTTAAATCAAGCCATAGCCCTCAGTGCAGTAAGAACCGACGCCCAATTATTAGAACCTACCACCATAGTACAAATGTTAGAAACCCTCAAAAAGAAAATTACCCGAACATTTAGGCTTGCCAGAAGTATGTATTTAGAAGGTATAGTATCCGAACCGTAGGTACTTGCGGGTACGAGTCCCGAGGACCCGATAATACTAAGTCCGAAAGTTAGTATTAGAAGTCACGATTTTTTGTGCATAATACTTTCACACATGTAAAAGACGTTCCAAGTCCAGCACCAATCTCCAGAATGATGATTCTTGATTCTAGAATCTCGGTAAGCAGCCTAAAATGTCATATCAGAATGGAATACCATCATTCTAGCGACTGGCAGCTCAAGGTCTCGCACTTATAAATACGAATACCCGGGAACGCACACTTACACCGAACCGTGTTGAGACTACAACCGATACTACATTACAGTGGCTTCGATCGAGCTGGCAAGCCACTAGGCGTACGCTGTGTGACTTAGTGTGGAACAAGACTGAAAGACAACGCTCTTCATGGTGGCCGGAAAGGGTGATGAAGCAAGGTAGCGTCAAGGATGGTGCCGATGCAGACGAAAGCAAGACGGGGAGTGGCGAAGTGCGAATACAACCGCGGGGAAGAATTGATCATTTCCAGCGACTCGGGAGAAGTAATCATTGCTAGCGATTCGGAAGACGAAAGGCGAAACAAACAGGATAATGACGAGGATTTGATGGAGAATGTCAAAGAACTTCGACAACATCACTAGAGGATGGGACTCCTACAGTTTGCTAAGTCACCCTGGGGACAGTGGACTTGTTCCGCCACTAGAACAAGTGCGATCATAAAGGATTGGGGAGTTAATTCCTGGCATGGACCGACAGACAATATAAATGGATATCTCAGCCAGGTGGTGATAGGATACTGTATGGTTACATGACTTCTGCAGAAGACATGGATTCAACAGCACAGAGGGTACTTTGATTCCATACACGAAGCGCTTAAAGCACAAGATCAAGAAGGTGGGCCCAGGTAACAACGAAATCAAGAGTAGATTCTTATTATATGTATAAATCGACATGTTTTTCAGAAGGGCTTAGATGTTCAAAAAGCTATTTAAAGGAAGAGCTGCGAGTATCTAAAGTATTGAGTCCTTGAGGCAACTAGACCAGCTATACGAGTTTGAGGAAATTATGGAGAAAGAGACGACCTACCACGTACAGCGACATATTCGGGATTGGAAGATAGTTGCAGAATCACCAGCAGGATATGGACATTATGAACGATTAACCTGAGTCTTTCTGATGCATAGCCCCAGGCAAAAGGATATCACCTACAGTATTGCACTTGCGGGTTCGAGTCCACCGTGCGTGCCAGTGTTAGACGGCCGCCGAACAAAGGACAATTGTACTTAGACAGAGGTTTTTAATGTAGAAAGAACCCTTCTGAAAGTACGCGGTAAAGAAAGATTCGCGTAAAAGCCTTGTAACAAAACTCTATTTAAAGCAATGAAAAGGGACGAGAGGGCATCAGAGAGAGCCCCCCGTTTTTTTTGGGAAGTTGCGAATATATTGTGAGAGTTCCCGTTTTTGGGGTTACTTCACTTCTTCTACTGTGTGCAAACGAGTAGAGTGTCTTGGTTCTGTCCTGTCTGTGCACCTTCTCTGTGTAATCATTCGACTGTGTATGTGTGATACACTGTGTGTTACGAGTCGGTACTGCGATTGTGAGATTCTGTTCGGTAACGAGTTGAGGTGACTTGATTATGCGTAAGGTGTTAGAGTGTTGTCCATTTGCTATTCCTGCGGTGGGATAAGTAAGTGTGAAGGATGGACATGAGTTGGTGTGATTCTCTGTAAGGGACTGAGTTGGTATCGTAGTCTGTGTTCAAGGTAACGCCAGTAATACCTAAGTACGCGTAGAATGGCAACACGGTTGCGATGCGTCTTATGATCCGTAGATATTACGATTTGAAAGGTAGACACGCGGTAAGTTTGTGAACTGATAAGAAGGGTTGTGTGTTAAGTTACTAAAAGTGTTGGACTGCAATCTCAGACTACTGCTCAACTACTATGGCAGAACAGCCTGAGAACTCGGAGTCCAGTACGTTGGTCTAATTGAAGTTGTTCAGGAGCGAAAACTGAGCTAAGACGGAATAGCCACAACTACGGTTGAGTGAGAAATTGGGAAAATAGTACAGGGCCTCTGTCTAACAGACCCCTACCACTCCCAAGGACCCACGTGGCTCGAGGCAGTGTATTTTCTGCGGTAATATTGAATTCAGAGCAAAGGGGAGAGACTCGGAAATATCTGGTACACAGGTATGGAACCAGATTCTGGAGTCTCCGAAGGGTTGTTGTGTTGAAGTAGTAATTAACGTCCGCGGTAGGCAATTAACAGTTACGTTAATAGTAAACGACGAAATTAACCTTTAACAGTACCAAGCCCTTGGAGCTTGCTTAAGTCCATACAAAGCTTTCTTCAACCTGCAAACTTTATTTTCTGAATTAGGCACCTCAAAACTTGGTGGTTAAGATACATATACCTCCTCCTTGAGGTGACCATTCAAAAATGCAGATTTGACATCCATTTGGAAAATAGCCAGGCCTTTTGTGCAGCTACTGCAAGTACCATCCGAATAGTTGTCATGCGTGCTGTTGGCGCAAAAGTTTCTTGAACATCAAATCCTTCGATCTGTGAAAAACCCTGTGCAACTAATCTTGCCTTATACTTTTCTAATGTTCCATCTGCTTTATACTTAGCTTTCTAAATCCATTTAGTACCTATTACCTTCTTCTTTGGTGGAAAGTCGACTAGATCCCATGTATCATTTTTGAGTATACTATCATACTCTGACTACATTGCCGCTCTCCAACCTATATCATCAAGGGCTTCTTCAATGGTGGTAGGTTCCTTTATCGAGCCCATGATATCTACCATTAGAGCCATGTTAACAATGTGTTCTGAGGCTCTTCTTTGCTCCTCTGTTCTCTTTGATCTTATAATCCATCCGATGATGATTCTGGTACATCTACATGTGGATTGTGATCATCAAAGAGCTGTTGTGCCCACTTCGGTAGTGGCTTACGTTGTGCAGCTACAACTCGTTGGCTTTTCATTGAGGAAATTTCTCCATCACATGTTTCCTCCTCCTCAACTTTAACCTGTCTTTTGATAGGTGCAAGGTGAGATATTTCTCCGTTTGATGAGATAGTAGATTTACCTTTATCTTCTACTAAGTGTGATTGTTCATCAAACACTACATCTCGGCTGACAAAAATCTTCCTTGCCTTAGGATAGCACAACCTGTATGCTTTAGACTCTTCACTATATCCTAGGAAGGCACACTTTTTGCTTTTTGAATCCAACTTTGATCTTGTTGAATCAGGAATATGTGCATAACAGAAACAACCAAAAATTTTGAAATGCAAAACTTAAGGATTTTTACCAGAATATGCTTCTTGAGGAGTCATCCCCTTCAGTGCTTTTGTGTAGCTTCGATTGAGGATGTAGACTGCTGTATTGACTACTTCTGTCCAGAATGAATCAGGCATCTCTTGAGCCCTTAACATACAACGAGCCATTTCAAGTACTATCCTGTTCCTGCGCTCAACAACGCCATTTTGTTGAGGTGTATGAGCTGTGATAAGTTGCTTTTTCACACGATGCTCCTTACAGTAATTGTTGAATTCTGTTGACAAGAATTCACCTCCTCTATCTGTTCAAAATTTCTTCAGTTTCCTTCCTAATTCATTTTCTACATACTTATGCCAAGTTTTAAATTTTTCAAAAGCATCAGCCTTCTCTCGAATGAAATAAACCCACATCTTTCTACTATAATCGTCGACTAACAACAAAAAATAGAAAGATCCTCCTAAAGCAGGTGTAGACATTTTCCCCCAGAGATCAGCATGTACCAACTCTAGAGGAGCTTGAGATCGATTGCTGGTCTCTGTTGGAAATGCCTTGTTGCTTGCCCATCATACAAGCTTCACAAGGTTCCTGCAACTCTGAAAAATGCAGGCAAATGAGCAACCATCCCTGTTCTTTGCATCTCCTTCAAAACTACAAATCCGAGATGCCCAAATCGTTGGTGCCATAACCTGCTTACATCTTTATCTTTTATAGCAGTTAAAGCACTTAACTCATACAAGTTATCCCGTTGTATGCATTTACCTACAACATTACCTGATGAATCTATGATTTCTGCATCACTCTTATTAAAGTGAACTTCGAGTCCATAATCTGTTATTGCAGAAATTGGCAACAAATTTCTTTTGAGTGTAGGTACATAGAGAACATCGGATAACTTTTTCCCAACACTTGGAGAAGTGATAAAAGAGATGGTTCCAGTTCTTTCGACTGGACACTTGGAGTCATTTCCCACCACTACATTGATGGATTCCCGTAGAGGCACTAGGGAACTATACCAATCCTTTTTACTGGTCATAGTGCGAGAAGCTCCACTATCTAAAATCCATGGTTCATCAATATGAGCTTGAGCAGATGAACATACCTCTTCAATAGCTACCTAAAGTTCCAGCTCTGTGTTGTTTGCAGACTCTTTGGTCTTCCACGATGATTTTACAGTCCCATTTCGTTCATCAGCTTGCTTCTTTCTACAATCCTTGATGGCATGGCCTTTCTTTTCACAATAGAAGCAACTTCCTGTGAACTTTTTTTTCTTTGGCTTCTTCTTCGATACATCAGAAGAGCCTTTACCTTTTGCATTTGCTAAAAATGCAGCATCACTTGTACTTTGTCGATTCCTCAACCGCATCTCTTCTTCTAAAAGCATAGCACAAAACTCTTCAAATGTGAGGGGAGTTGGTCTTACCTGAGTGTTAAGGGTTGTTACTAATCCATCATACTTTTCTGGAAGAACACGTACACATCTTTGAGCCAGCTCTTCTGGTGTTATAACAACACCAACTGCAGCCAATTGGTCTTGAAGATGTTTTATCCGTTTGATAAAATCTTCAACCTTTTGAGAATCAGAGTGCTTTTCATTTGCCAACTGATTTTCTAAATTCTGTATCCTTGTGTGGTTCTTGGTCTCATATTGTCGAGCCAATATGCCCCAAGCCTCATGTGCTTTAGTAGTATGCTGAACTAAAGTAAGCACAAAATCACTTACACTAGTGACAATTGCACATAATGCATCAACATTCCGCCTCTTCCAAGATCGTAGAAGATCTAGATCTGGCTGAATCATCAATCTTGAATTAGCTGGATCTTCAAATGGTATAGGCTCTGGATCCAATCCCATCGGTCCCATGACACTGTCAAGTAATTCATAGGAGTCCAAAATTGCAAAAACTTTGAACTTCCAGAGTGTATAGTTGGATCCATCCAGCTTCCCTTTAGTGAATGCAAGTGGACGAATTCGAATAGGTGCAGCATTAACATTAGTTGAAGCACTAAGACCAGTGTTCGACGATGAAGCCATCATGTAATCACTCGAATAATCTACTAATATTCTAGTCTGCTAATAGGCTAAAATAGTGATACTTCTCAAGATATTCGAACCTTACAGCTCTGATACCATGTAAGACAATAGTTATGCAATATAACATAGGGGCAGTAGCAGAGAAGATAACAGATATAGGAGAATCTCAACAATTTTCTACTAATAGCAAGTACAAAGATGATGGGGTTGTCCACCCGTGCGCTCTCAAGGTACAGCTTAAATGGTGATCTAGACAACTCTAGATAGGGAGATACAAGGTAGAGGTAGGCTGGCTCAACTCAATGTCTCGAGTAGTGCAGAAGTCATATATATATAGGATCATGGGTGGCCTTCCATGGACGGCTATACATAGGCGGTAGAGCGTGGGCGGCCATCGCCCATGTAATTGCCATACACCGCTTAGACCAGTTGAACCGACCTAAAAAATATAAATGATTTCTGACTCCAAGAGGGAATATTCCATGGAATATTCCCTTTACTGTCACGCTTGGGGCACTGCCCTCGGACCCCACCAGGGGGCCGGCTGGCCCCCTAGGACCCCCCCAGCCAAGGGGCCCGCTGGCCCCCTTGGACCCCCGAGCCAGAGTTGCTCACCGCTGCCCCGGACCCCACAATTGGGGACCCTGGTAACTCCCTTTTCTTACAATACCTTACATGGTCCAATATGACCTTCATCCAACATGCAAGTTGGGATTCCCATCAATTGGGTAATACACGCTTGGCTTCTCCTCATAATGGGGGCCTTACAAAATGTGCATACAATCATGAGAGGTAGACATTGATCATATACTAACATTAGTCCACCTATCTACACTTCGGAGGGGGACTGAGTATTTCCAAACTCCAACTCAGAAGCAAGTTCTTCAAGTCATCCAAGAAGATCTCAAAGACTTATTGAAAAGCAATAGCGAGAACAAAGTCATCATGTCAATTACGCCTTAATGCATCAAATTCAACAAATCCTAGAACCATCTAATTACAAAGAAGCTCAAGGCCAACCTAAGTGGGAAGAAGCTATGCAAGTCCAAATGGATGCAATCGAGAAGAAGAAAACTTGGACTCTTGTACCTAAGCCCACAAATCATCAAGTGATTGGAGTTAAGTGGAGTTATAAAGTTAAGTACAAGTTAGATGGCACATTAGACAAGTACAAAGCAAGGTTGGTAGTTAAGGGATACAAGCAATAGCATGGCATTGACTATGAAGAAACCTTTGCTCCTACTGCAAGATTCACAACCATAAGAATCATCTTAGCACTAAGTGATCACTTTAAGTGGCCCATTTACCAGCTGGACGTCAAAAGTGCATTCCTCAATGGAGTTCAAGAAGAAGTATATGTTGAACAACCTCAAGGCTTCAAGATCAAAGGCAAAGAAGATCAAGTCTACAAGCTTCACAAGGCACTTTACGGACTCAAGAAAGCTCCCACGGCCTGGTATGAAAAGATTCACAAAATCTTTGAAGACAAGGGATTTCACAAAAGCAATGCTGATGCTAATCTCTATATCTATCAAAAGGAGTCTTTAGTAGCCATCATCATTCTCTATGTAGATGACTTGATCTTGATAGGCTCAGACCAAGAACCCATCCAATTTATCCTCACACAGCTTCATCTTGAGTACTCTATGACATATGTTGGATTACTACACTACTTCTTGGGTATGGAAGTTTGGCAAACAAAAGAAGGTATATTCCTATCACAGAAGAAGTACTGCTCTGATCTACTTTCCAGATATAACATGGATCAATGTCGCTCAGTTTCCACACCACTTGATCCAAACATCAAGCTTACACTGGAGGACTCATCATCACTTGTGGATGTGCATACCTATCGACAGCTTGTTGGCTCATTACTCTATCTTGCCAACACTAGACCAGATATTGCTTATGCAGTTGGTATACTCAGTCAGTTTGCACATCAGCCTCGTCAGACTCATTGGGATGCTCCTCAGAGACTACTTGGATACCTTTCCCTCACCCAACATCATGGTCTTTGGTATAGAGGGGGCATCCAACTTGCCAGATATTCAGATTCAGATTGGGTTGGTGATCTTGATTCTCGATGGTCTACTTCTGGGTATATATTCTTGCTTGGCTCAGGACCTATCTCTTGGGCAAGTAAGAAGCAGCCTACAATTGCACTATCATCCACCGAGGCTGAGTACCGAGCATCCAGCTTTGCCGCATGTGAGGCCATCTGGCTTCGACATTTATTATCTGACATTGGTGTTTTGCAGAATACTCCGACATGTCTTTGCATGGACAGCTAGTGAGCCTTGGCCATCGCCAAGAATCCAGTGTTCCATGCTCAGACAAAGCACATCGAGATCCAGTACCACTTCATCCGCGAGAAGCTCATATCTGAGGAGATTACTCTGGAGCAGTGTACCTCTCAGGAGAACCTGGCGGACATGTTCATGAAGGCTGTACCTCCGGTTATGCTTCAATGCTTGGTGGACCTCTGCAGCATTCAGCCACTCCAAAATGGAGCTGCAGAGGGAGTGTTGATGACATGATTGCTCCTACTTCATCTACATTTGTATCCGCATGAGTGCATCTCCATTTTGTATCTAGGAGGCACTCCATTTCTAGTCTATTTCCATTTTATATTGTATTTCCTTTGTATTTGGGTACCTTGCCATGTGCTTCTACCAGTTGTATTCATTCTCCTTTCAGGAGACTTATCCCACATATGATGTACTTTTGAGAGCCCCTCCCAAATCTATATAAGGAGGGCCTCTTCCCTCATTTGTACTTGGTTAGAAGCTTGAGGAGCCTACTACATGCTCTTGGCAAGCTCATTTCTAATCCACATGAGTTTACCCATTTCATGGTCTACTTTTTGTGTCTCACACATTCTTTGTTTTGTGAGAGTACTTTACTTTTCATTTTGCTTCCGCATGCATACTCTCTCTAGTTATAACCTTGTCAAGATCTCGGTCCATGCCCTATGGAGAGACTACATGTCCCACCTAAGTGCCTTGTGTCACTAGGAAACGGCATTTGCACATATTCAACCTAAGATTAGTCTCCCTACATTTGTGAAAAACGTGGGAAAGATCTGCCAAATGATCATCAAAGATCTTAAACAGGCTAGTTTTACTGATCCAAGGTAAATGTGGAGAAATCATCCATGCATATTCTAAGCGATCCTAGGAGTAGATTACAAAAAATAATTGACACCGATTGATTGAACGTTGTAAGAGCATTCCAAAGTCCAAATGCCATTTTTGTGTAGAAAAATGTTCCCCAAGGAGTTACGAAGGCCATTTTTTGTCGACCTTTGTGTTGGATAAAGATTTGATTGTGTCCATTTTACTCATCCATAAAATTGCATAAGGCGTGCGTAACCACATCCTCCACTACTTGCTTTGAGAATGTAGTAATGAACATGTCGGGGACCATGACTTGAGAGCTCTGAAATCTGCGCACACTCTAATCTTGCTGGATTTCGTCTTGGGGGCTATCAACATAGACAAAAGTCACTTTGAATGTTCAATGGTTGCAAAAGAGGCAAAGAAAAAAGAGGCTAGAATGGTTGTTGTAGAGGCATCTACACCAAAATCTGAGTCTACTACTGTTGTAGAGGCCTCTTGCATAGAATGAAGAATGGACGTATACTATTGTTTGCACTTTTGACCCATCTTCTCTTGAACAATGTATGTCTGCAGTAGACTCAAACGTTTGGTACTTTGATAGTGGGGCAACCAAACATATTACCTCATAGCGCAATTTCTTCACTTCACTCGAGCCTGCCCCTATAGGGAATACTATCACATGCACCAACAACTCCTCTTATCCTGTCATGCGAGTTGCTAAGATCATTCTGACTACTGCTAATGGTTCTTTCACTTTGTCAGATGCTTTATTTGTGCCGTGGATCAAGAAAAATCTGTTATCAGTTTTTGCATTAGCCAAGATTGGTTTGGTTGTGAAATTTGTTGACATATGTACAGTTCATGATCTATCAAAGGGTGGCATGATTATTGCTTCTTGAATTTTATGTGGTGGGCTGTATAAGCTCATAGAATATGAAAATTCTATGAATGATTTAGCATGTGTAGTACATGATTCTCAGGCTATGTCAGATGCAAACCTTTGGCATGCATGCTTTGGTTATTTGAATTTCGCTAGTTTGCTATGCCTGCAAAAATCTGAAATGGTGTCCTCTTTGCCCAAACTTGAGGCACCCAGAAAACATGTTTGCAAAGGCTTTATTATGGGAAAAATGCAGCATTCCTTCTTTCCAAAAGATGGTTCAGTTCGAGCTACTAAAAAACTGCAGCTTGTTCATAATGATGTCTATGGTCCTATGTAGATACCCTCTTTTGGAAACTATCTTTACTTCATGACTTTCATTGATGATTTTTCAAGGCATGCATGAGTATATCCATTGAAAGCGAAGTCTGAAGTATTCATGTGCTTCAAACAATTTTTGGTTTTGGCTGAAAATCTGTCAGCAGGTAAAATGGGCCACCTCTATTTTGATCGAGGAGGGGAATATATGTCTCCTAACTTTCATGCATTTCTGGCCAAAGGTGGCATAAAACACAAGCGGATAGTGTTGTATGCACCTCAACAGAATGGAGTTGCTGAACAGAAGAACACGTCACTCATGGAGATGGTGAGATGTATGGTCAAGAGTCAAGCTTTACCACATAGTTTCTACTTGAGGCTGTCATGTGTGTAACATATGTACTTAACATGTGTCCCACTAAAGCTCTGCAATCTACACTCCATATGAGGCTTGGCATGTTCGCAAGCCATCTGTTGCTCATCTCCATGTTTTTGGTTGTCTGGCATATGCATTAGTGCCTCAACAACATTGTAGGAAATCGGATGATAAAGCAGTAAAATGTATTTTTGTTGGGTACAGTTCTGAAAGAAAAGGCTATTGTCTATATCATCCACAGACCAAATGCATTTTGGTTAGCCATGATGTTCTTTTTGTGGAAGATGCTATTCAGCCTTTAATTTCATGTATGAAGGAGACATTTGTTAGCTCGAAGGACATGTATGATACTTTGCTGCCTCATTTTACAGGTGGACAGTCTAGTATTGGTCCTAATGAGGCAACTTCGCAGCCTTTGGAGGTTTCAAGTGATGATGCAAATCATTCCATTTTTTATGCAAATTTACATGATGCACTTGTTGATGAGAGAGTTGATATTGAGGAGGCAAAAACTATGCCAAAATGGCTAGTGCACACTTTTCGTGCCAGCAAATTAGATGCACCTCTATCATACCGTACTCGTTTAGCTCTCATAGTGCCTCTTTTGCATTAGATTGCTATGCTATGGATGCCTCTAGTCTTTGTGATGAGACTGAGCCTATTTCATTTGACGAAGCAAAAAATTCTAAACATTGGATGGCTGCAATGCAATTTGAATATGATGCTATCATAAAGAATGGTACCTGGCCTTTATGTGAGTTGCCTCCTAGCAAGAAGGCCATTGTCACTAAGTGGGTATACAAGCTGAAGCATTAACTTGATGGAACACTTGACATGTATAAGGCTAGGCTTCTTGCAAAGTGTTATGCATAGGAAAGAGGCATTGATTTTGATGAAACCTTTGCACCTACATGCAGAATGACTACTATCTGTAGCATCTGTGCACTTGAGCTCATCATGGTTGGAATGTACATGAGTTGGAATTTAAAACATCATTTTTGAATGGTGACTTGCATGAAGAAGTGTATGTTTTTTAGCCCTCTGGGTTTGTGTAGAAAGGGCATGAGAACCAGGTGCTTAGGTTAAAGGCATTATATGGTTTAAAGCATGCACCACATGCTTGGTATGAAAAGATACATGCCTATCTGATTGCACATGGTTTTCAAAACAATCCAACTAAAAGAACCTTATTTTTAAGCATGCTATGATGTACTTCTGAACATTGTTGTGTATGTTGATGACATGCTGCTCACTAGTCCTCATGAGAAGCATATTGTTGATTTCAATGCTTATTTGCATGCCTCATTTGAGATGTTTGATTTGGGGCATTTGTGTCATTATTTGGGCATTCAATTTATGCAAGTTGATGGTGTAATAGCTTTGTGTCGAACGAAATATATTGACACATTATTGTACCATTTTGGCCTTGAAGACTGTAAACCTATTACCACTCCTATGGAGATAGGTTTACGATTGAGTCTTCACGATGCTAGAGATGCATTTGATATTGTTCTCTATCAGTAGGCTATTGGATGCTTGATTTAATGTCATTACTCAACCAAATATTCATTTTTCTATCTCACAGATGAGCAGGTTTGTGCATTTCCTAGGTGTCAAGCATTGGTAGGGAGTTAAGCGCATCTTTCACTACTTGATTGGTACTCGGCTACTTGGGTTGTTTTATCCCAAGGGGGGATCACTACCACCAAATTTGCATGCTTTTTTTGACTGTGACTGGGCTGGTTGCTATGACACTCGTGTGTCCACTAGTGGTTTTGGCTTCATGCTTGGTAGCTCATGCATATCTTGGCTAAGTAAGAAGTAGCCTACTATGGCCACTTCCAGTTGTGAGGTTGAGTATAGGGCAGCTTTCATAGCCACATTTGAGTGTGTGTATGGCTCAGAGGCCTTATGGTTGATTTGGGTGTTAATCAGTCTTCTCTCACCACCATCTTCACTGATAATCAGAGCGCATTCACAGTGCAAGGAATGGTGTGTTCCATGCTCGCACTAAGCACATTGAGGTGCATTATGATTATGTTAGGGAGATGTTCTCTAGTGGAGAGATTAGCTTGGCATATGTGCCCACACACGATAAAATTGTAGACCTTTTCATGAAGGCTCTGCCTAGGGAGAAGTTTGAAGCTTTTCATAAAGCTTCGGGCTTACTTCCTTTTGTGGATTGATTCCACATAGCTTGGCACTTCCTTATACATGAGTGACAGCTCCTTGTTCACCACATCACTCCTAAGGGGGATTTGTTGATATATTTAGGTAGTGATGTGTGTGAACACACTAGGACCGTCGGGGAACTTTTCTCCCTCTTTAGGAGGCTTTTTTCCCCTGGCTTGTATATATGCCTATAGCCTAACGGGTTACTTATCCTTGTACATTCTAGTGGTAATGCATTCAGTATTGTGTGTTGTGCTCCAAGATTCTTCATCTTCCTTGTGCTATTTGCATGCTTTTGTAGACATCTAACTCCAACAAATAAAGTGCTTCTTTTGATGTTACACAAAAGTCCTATTGAATATCCCACCAAGTAGGAACAATACCTACCTTCTATTTTTTGGGCTTATCATACCTCTTATAAAGTTTCAGGTTTTACACCTTTCATATAAGCATATGGTATGAATGCTATTTCTCTATGGAATTGATTGTGCCCAATTTATGGATTGTTGTCCAAACTCAGTTGTTACCTAAAGATTCAATTGCATTTTAGATTGATGCATTATGCAAGCTAGAAGAAGATGGATATTAAAGTTTTCTTCTCATGCAAGAAGTTCAACAACAACAGCGATGTTGGCATGATCTTCATTTAACCATTTCGGATTCATTCAAAAATAGGACTAACTAATTTTGGTTAGTGACATTGAGTGGAGAAGTTTTATGGACTATATTAAATGGGTCCAAACTCCAACCCTATCACTCCTAACTCAGTGGACATGACTGTATCATAATATTTTAATAATAAGTAGTAGTGTGGAAATAAAGTCATGCAATCTCACTAGATTCACTTTCATATGGAGGGATAGTCGATTCATGATACAGGGTGACTGGAGTTTAGTTTTGGTAGATTTTCTTTATTAGGAGATTCTTCTTCTTCTTTCTTGACTTACAAAGTACTTCCACTACTTTTTATTTAACTAAAAAAAATGTGGGTTACTTGTTTTACCAGTTTTAGTGACCTTGATCTCTTTTTCTAAGACACCCTTCACGCCTTCATGTGTGAATGCTCTGTTCAAGCATGTTCAAGATGATGGGTACTATTCTGCCCAATAGTTTGAAACTTACTAACATGAGCTCTTTGCAGATTCCATCCTAATTACCTCAAACACACTTAGACTAGTTTATGCATCAAAACGTTCTTGATTATGCACATATAGATTGGCCTCATCTTCCCAGTCATCCATTGACACATTCATTCATTGGTTAGTGCTACAAGTAGTTGGAAGTTAATCATGATCAATGTGGTATGTTGGAACTCCGTATTGGCTTTGATGTTCACCTTGTTATTGATCCCAACATATATAGAAAACCACCTATAGTTAAGTTAGGAAGGTATTATGGTGCCCTCAGCTTTGGTTTATACTAATGAAATGGAGAAGATGTTTGACAAACCTTGTTCAAGAGAATACAAATATGCTGGATTGCTTGATTCCAATCGATGGAAGTTCGGATTATGTTTGATGACACTAGCAATAATCTCCAAAGTAAGCACTATGTAGTCTTGTGGACTCTATACTCACTCATGGTGGATGGTGCAACATGTTGGAACAAGCCAATCACAAATTGGTGATTATAGAGAGCTTGAAGAAGGTTTATGGTCAGAATGAAGTGAAGGAAAACACTTGTGAAAGTGAAGAAGATTTCAGGATGATGTCTTGTACACATATGTACATTTATGTGGAAATCTTTGTAATCTAAGTAGAACTAAACTTTAGGATGATGAAGAGTAGTGTCATAGACGCGAGATAAGTCAAAAGTCATGTATATATAAGTTAATGATGACCAGTAATGTATGTGAGAGTCATTTGTAGATGACAAACTTCAGAAAGATGTGTAGAGAGTTATTTCCCAGAAAATAGCGACGGGTTTTTCTCTGAGTGCTCTCTGTCTGATCATGTGGATCAGAAATCCTTTTGTACACATCTAATTGAGAAGCTAATGAAGCTATGTCTAGAGTTTCAGAATCTAATTCCTCTCCTACTGTGAGAATGATCAATAAGAACATTCATATGTGAACTTTGGAAACTGAAGTCTGTGAGTAGCGCACTTTTCCGTCTCAGTATTTTGAGCAGATCTGAGTGTATACTGTAAAGTTTTTGATGAGTGAGCACTTAAAATTTAAGTTAGAAGATAAGGTAGCTATGGCTAAAAGCATTTAGCAAAACAGGGCTCAGATTGGGAGAAATCAACTTAAGAAGTTGACTATGTCGAAGGCGCAACTTCTGAGAGACATTTTCTGACATATCTTTGATCTTAATGATCAAATTAAACTTTTGGTGATTAGTTTTGAGAACTAATGATTGACATGATTGCGCAAAGGTATTGTGAATACTTGTGCATCATTTACTTGAAGAAATTTGAAGTTTTATGCAGGTAATGAAGTTGATTCCTGAAGTAGATTTTCTGAAGTAGACACTTCTTCACTCGGAGAAGTGTTGATTGAAGTTTTGGTAAAGAAGAACATTGTTTGTGTAAAGTTTGGTTTATAACTGACATAGAAGTGTTCTTAAGTCAGTATAGATCAAACCTTTGGAGATTAAGAGGTCTCCAACAGTGGTATCAGAGCTGAAGGTGAAATACAAGAGAAGAAAAGACAATTGAAGTTTCGACTGGTGCAGATATTGGAGATCTTCCAAATCAAAGGAGGACAAGGACAAATTATTGAAGATAACTTGCATAAGGTCAAAGCACGAGTTCGGAAAGAATCAAGAAGGACAAGGCTCACATTAAAGGTACACTTTATTCTCATAAACCATAGTAATTGCAGATACAGAAGGTCAAGGATGGGAGAAAGCTTGCAGATTGATAAGCTAGATAGGGAGAACTATCCAGCATGGTCCATGAGGATGGAGGCACACCTCATGAGTAAAGATTTGATGGCCTTCATTACAGGAGATGAAGAAAAACCTGAATTTGTAGATCCTAGTATTCCAACTAGGGAAGAGCTTGTAAATTTGAAGACTTGGATGAGAAAGGATGCTCAAGCAAGGAGTATCATTTACATGGCTGTAAATGATTATCTTCTACCTCACATCAGAGGTTTGGAAAGTGCTACAGATGTTTGGAATGCCTTGGAAGAGCATTTCCAAAATACAACTAAGTCAAGGAAGTCCTCACTATGGGCTGAGTTCACAACCTTCAAGAAGAAGAGCTCACAATCAATTTCTGATTATGTGGCAAGGATGAAGGATATTGCAGATAGCTTGGGAGCAGTGGATGAAGACATTGAAGAGGAAAAGTTGGTAAGACAAATACTTACAGGTCTGAGAGGAGATGAGAAGTGGAAGCCTTTCATATTGTCCATAGAGTTGTCACTTGATCACTTTACTCCTGATCTTAATCAATTGCTAGGACACATGCTAACCTTTGAGCAGGATCTTAAAGGAGACAATGATAGAAGTACAAGCCAAGCTATGTACTCCAAGGACAAGAAAAAGAATGGCAAGGGAAAGCAATCGAATGATGATGAAGGGAATTCAAATCAAGCTAACTTCACAAAGGGAAAGATGAATTTCAGAGGTAAAGGAAGAGGAGGTAAGAACAAAGATAATGCTAAAGCTTGTTGGATTTGTGGCAGAACTAATCATTTGGCAAATGATTGTTGGTATAACAATCAAAATGGTGGAAACAATAATCAAAATTATAATCAAAGAGGTAGAGGAGGCAGAAACCAAAGAGGTAACTTCAGAGGAAGAGGTGGTAGGACATCATATGGTAGAGGAGGTGGAAGAAACTTCCAATCTCAGTCCTACAACAACAATTATTATAATTATGCATCAGATCAGAAGGATGACATGACTCTTATCTTGAATGCAACTCATGAATCAATGGGAAAAGATCAAAGAGTGTTTTATATTGACTCAGGGTGTAGCAACCATCTGAGTGGGAATCTATCCTTGATGACTGATATGGAAGCAAGGGTGAATGGACATACAGTTCAAACAGGTGATAATACCAAACATAAAGTGGAGAGCATTGGATCAGTGAAGACAAAGAGTGGAAGTACACTTCTGAGCAAGGTACTTTATGTCCCTACTATTCCTAAAAATTTGATAAGTGTAGGGCAAATTGTGGAGAAAGGATATGAGGTAAGATTCACAAATGATGGTGTTTATGTGCAAGATCCAAATCAGGGATATAGAAACAAATTGCAGGTAAAAAGGAAGGAAGATTGTTCACTCTCAAAGTCCAAGGTAATGTGGGACATGCATTATTTACCTATGGAAGTCAAAAGGTATCTGAATTAGACCTATGGCATAAAAGGCTAGGTCATTTCAATGAGAGAGCTATAAAGGAAATGTCAAAGAATCAGGTGGTGCTTGGATTGCCAAATATTGAAGGGCAACATATGGTGTACAAGTGTGAAGCTTGTCAATTAGGTAAAGCACATAAAGGTTCTTACAACAAATCAGGGTACAAGCATTCAAACATGCTTGAATTGGTTCATACAGATGTATGGGGTCCCTCAAGGGACTATAGCATAAATGGATCCATATATTATGTGTTGTTTGTTGATGATGCAACCAGGTGGATTACTTTGTATGTAATCAAGGATAAATCAGAAGTTTTCAAGACATTCAAACATTTTCATGCCTATGCAGAAAGGATCACAGGGCAAAAGCTTAAGAGGTTAAGGTCAGATGGAGGGGGAGAGTATTTCTCTAAAGAGTTTGATGATTATTTGTGGAATGCAGGTATAAAAAGAGAAGTAACTTGCAGGTACTCCCCTCAACAGAATGGAATAGCAGAAAGGAGGAATACGACTCTTGTAGAATTTGCAAGAGCTATGATGAAGGAAAAGAATTGTCCAAATTACTTATGGGCAGAAGCTATTAACACTGCAACATACCTTGTGAATAGGTTGCCTTGTAAAGCTTTGGATGGAGGAACCCCTTATGAAGCATGGTGGGGTAAGAAACCTACCCTTGATCATTGTAAAGTATTTGGATGTATTGCATATGCTTATGTTCCTTCACAATTAAGACATAAGCTAGAACCAAAAGCAGAGAAGTATGTGTTTATTGGATATGATGATAGACAGATGGGTTACAGGTTGTGGAGTCCATCCACAAAGCAATTTCTTGTTACCAAAGATGTGACATTTGATGAGCAAAATACATGGTATACAGGATCACCAAATGATTTTACAGGTGTTGAAGAAATACAAAGGAAAGGAAAGGCAAAAGTAAAAGTGTGTGAAGAAGTTGTTGATGAAGTTGAATCTAGAAGTAGATTGCAGGATCATGTAGAAGAAGGGCCAAGATTTGATCCAGAGTCAAATGAGGCTGAAACTTCGAGAAGTGCAGAAATCAGAAGATCTACAAGGGAAAGGAAAGAACCTATAAGGTATAGTTATGATACATCTTTCCTAACAACAAAAGATTATGCTTACATTATGAAGACAGAAGAAGATCCAACCACTTATGAAGAAGCCAAAGGTAAACAGAATTGGGAGAAGGCAATGCAGGAAGATTATGATGCTCTACTTGAAAATGAAACTTGGGAATTAGTACCAAGACCAAAGAATCAGAAAGTCATTGGATGTAAGTGGGTATATAAAACAAAGAGGTTTGCAGATGGTAAGGTGTCTAGATACAAGGCTAGACTTGTGGTCAAAGGTTTTGCCCAAACTTATGGGGTAGATTATGATGAAACCTTTAGTCCTATTGCTAAGATGTCTACAATTAGGACATTGATTGCTATTGCTGCTTGTAAGGGATGGAAATTATCACAATTGGATGTGAGAAATGCATTTTTAAATGGATACATTGCAGATGAAGTATACATGGAGCAACCAGAAGGCTTCATGGAATCAATTGGATCAGATTATGTGTGTAAGCTCAAGAGAGCCTTATATGGGTTGAAGCAAGCCCCAAGAGCTTGGAATTACAGATTGGTCAAATTCTTGAATGAATGTGGATTTCAAGCATCAAAGGCAGATAGTAGCTTGCTAGTGAAGGCAAGTGAAAATGGATACATTTACATGTGCATTTATGTTGATGATATTATTGTTACAGGAACAGATGCTCAAGGAATCAATGAACTCAAAAAGCAAATAGAGAAGGATTTTAAGATAAGTGATTTGGGAAACTTATCTTATTTTCTAGGAATGCAGATTGTGTATACTCAACATGGAGTATATGTTTCACAAGAGAGGTATTTGAAGAATCTTCTAGTCAAATTTAACATGGAAGATTGCAAGACCTCAATTACACCATTGGAGGTAAATCATAAATTAAGCAGGTATGGAGGTGAAGAATTCAATGATATGAAGAAATATCAGAGTTTGGTAGGTAGTTTAATCTATGCTACCTTGACAAGGCCAGATTTATCATATGCAGTAGGTGTGTTGTCACAATTTATGCATTGTCCAAAGAAGACTCATTGGATTGCAGCTCAAAGGGTACTCAGATATATCAAAGGAACCCTAAGTGAAGGATTGTATTATGGTTTCACTTCTGACACAAGAATCAAAGTGTTTAGTGATGCAGATTGGGCAGGTGACTCAGATGATAGAAGGTCTACTCATGGGTATCTCTATTATGTTGGAGATAAACTAGTTTCTTGGTGTTCAAGGAAGCAACATACAGTTGCTTTATCATCCACAGAAGCTGAGTATAAGGGAATGGTAGAAGCTGCAAAAGAAGTGATATGGTTGAAGACCTTGATGAAAAGTTTTGAGACTGATCATAGTACTCCAATTATTTTTGGAGACAATATGAGTTCTTTGTATTTGGCAGCTAACCCTGTTTTTCATGCCAGGACTAAGCATATAGAGATTCAGTATCATTTCTTGAGGGAAAATGTACTTGATAAAGAGATTGAAGTGATGTACACTCCAACAAAAGAACAAGTGGCAGATATGATGACAAAGAGCTTGGATGGACCTAAGCTACAGAGATTCAAGGAGATGGCAGGAGTGAAGAAGAATGGAATAATCACAATTAGTGATTGAGGGGGAGCTGTTGGAACAAGCCAATCACAAATTGGTGATTATAGAGAGCTTGAAGAAGGTTTATGGTCAGAATGAAGTGAAGGAAAACACTTGTGAAAGTGAAGAAGATTTCAGGATGATGTCTTGTACACATATGTACATTTATGTGGAAATCTTTGTAATCTAAGTAGAACTAAACTTTAGGATGATGAAGAGTAGTGTCATAGATGCGAGATAAGTCAAAAGTCATGTATATATAAGTTAATGATGACAAGTAATGTATGTGAGAGTCATTTGTAGATGACAAACTTCAGAAAGATGTGTAGAGAGTTTTTTCCCAGAAAATAGCGACGGGTTTTTCTCTGAGTGCTCTCTGTCTGATCATGTGGATCAGAAATCCTTTTGTACACATCTAATTGAGAAGCTAATGAAGCTATGTCTAGAGTTTCAGAATCTAATTCCTCTCCTACTGTGAGAATGATCAATAAGAACATTCATATGTGAACTTTGGAAACTGAAGTCTGTGAGTAGCGCACTTTTCCGTCTCAGTATTTTGAGCAGATCTGAGTGTATACTGTAAAGTTTTTGATGAGTGAGCACTTAAAATTTAAGTTAGAAGATAAGGTAGCTATGGCTAAAAGCATTTAGCAAAACGGGGCTCAGATTGGGAGAAATCAACTTAAGAAGTTGACTATGTCGAAGGCGCAACTTCTGAGAGACATTTTCTGACATATCTTTGATCTTAATGATCAAATTAAACTTTTGGTGATTAGTTTTGAGAACTAATGATTGACATGATTGTGCAAAGGTATTGCAAATACTTGTGCATCATTTACTTGAAGAAATTTGAAGTTTTATGCAGGTAATGAAGTTGATTCCTGAAGCAGATTTTCTGAAGTAGACACTTCTTCACTCGGAGAAGTGTTGATTGAAGTTTTGGTAAAGAAGAACATTGTTTGTGTAAAGTTTTGTTTATAACTGACATAGAAGTGTTCTTAAGTCAGTATAGATCAAACCTTTGGAGATTAAGAGGTCTCCAACACAACAGTAGGTGCATAGGTTAATTGGGCAAATTTTTTTTGTCATATCAAGAAGGAAATCTATCGACTTTGTAGATTCTTAGAAAAGACTCAATAGCTTGATAGTAAGATTGGTACTATTTTTTCACTTTTACATCTAGCAAGCCCACTCCCTAAAATATTGTAGTTGGTAGTGTTGTAAGCAGTATTCCTCCGGACCTTAAAAGTCAGAGGAAAAGAGCCTTTAGGGAGGAATCATAAACTAATCAAGCATAGAAACAAAACTGAGTGGACATTGTACAGGGAGCATTTCGACGTGCACAAGAAGAATGACTTCAACGAATGCAGAAGCATGCAATTTCGTTAACCTTTTAAGAAGACGAAGTTAAGAGACAAGAAGAAGAAGTCATAGTGATAGAGGAAGTTGAATGCCAATGGGTCACTCCTGAATAAGAAGTACTTTGATGCCATATAGAATTTGCAGCTCAACAAGCCCATTCTTGGGGACAACGAGCATCATCTCAACAAAATCAAGAGCACTCTTTCACTTCACAATGGACGACGACAACTAAACTAGATAGATTTTTCTCATACCCAAAAATCCAAAAAACGTTTTTTCTTTCCCACTTTTACTGATTAGTTCAAGGATCCATGAGGAAGAAGTTCGAGAAGATTTCATCTACCATCTTTAAATTGATCTTCATGCATTTATCCATGGTTTTTGAAAGATCATACTATCGATTCACAAAACATGGCAGATGCAACGAGGTTATTGGCTCTATGCTCTATTCAAATAGAAAAAGAAGAAGAGATAGTTTGACCTAAAATCATTGAAGTGGAGAAATTACGATTAGAGGTCATTGCACACACACAAAAAAATGCAAAATCGCACGAAAGTTTGAATGGAAGAGCCAATATCTCTGAAGAATAGGTACAGGTAATAAGAGACAATATTATTGACATGGAAGCTCACATTGAAGAAGTGGGAGAAGATCAGCAAGAGTCGAGAGAGAACAACTTCATACAGTAGAGGAAGAAATACAAAACGTTTATGTCGAAAAAGATGTACTTCTAAATCACGTTGTAGAATTATTAACAGAAAAAGATTCTTTATTGTCACAAATTGTTTCACTATTAGATAATTTGCAAACAACCTTAACAAATCTTAAGTGTCAAAGAATAAGAGTTGTAATTGCAAGATGCCAAACAAATTATTGCAAACCATACACAAATTTTGAGGATAAAGAATAACAAATCCATGAACTTTAAAGATTGCATCTATACATACACAAGTTAGCGGAGGCCAAAGATCTAGTAGAGAAGGATATTGAACTTCTGTTATTACAGACACAGAATGAAGAAAAGGCTACAGCTAATTGACATTTTCTAGACCTATTTTCCTCTGAATTTTCAATAGCTAAGTTTGCAAAAGCAAGTTGGAACAAACACTTTTGTAATGAAGATTGCAACGAGGAGTATTTCTAGGAAATCATTGAGTTTGCTAGTGTTTAGGTTAGAGATCTTGTTGATGAATTCTTGTATGATTTGAATCCTATTCAGAACTCAAATTCTGATAATGATGATGATGTAGTGCAATCAAGTCAACCACGTGTGCGAGTGTTAGACCATAGCCAAATTGGATACCCAATTTTGTAATTTCTTTATTTTTTGTAAGCATTTACAATTCCTCAAAAACTCAACAGACTACGCATTGCTTAGTTGTAACCATTGTAAGGAAAATATAAAGATATATCCTAGGAGAGGAAGCCAAGGATATACATATGCACAGATTATTGCACACAAACAAAGATGTGTAACATACTCTGTAGATTGTAATCTCCACTATATGTAATGTATGATTCTGCAAAGTAATCATTAATTACCTCCTTGTGTTATCACCTCTCTCAAATGTCTTGTTCCTTAGTATTCATTATGTTTTCTGTGTTATAAGTGTGAAGCATGGAATAGAAATGCATTGAATCTATGTTCAGTAGTCCCCGTTCCTCAAACCTTTATTGCTACATTAATAGTGAGCAAACAATTTTAGTGTTAGGAGGTGGTGTGCCTCCTCTTTGACTAAGATGCATATCACAAATAGAGAGAGGGGAGAGAGAGAGAGAGAGAGAGAGAGAGAGAGAGAAGGCAACAACTCAAGGCAAGCTACATATCACAAATAGAGAGAGGAGAGAGAGAGAGAGAGAGAGAGAGAGAGAGAGAGAAGGCAACAACTCAAGGCAATCTACAGTTTTCCATGGACATAAATTCCAAGAATATGCAACAAGAAAATTGAAGGAAAGAACTTCTCTAACTCCCATAGTTATGATACATATCCCAAGCCATTGTATGCCAGCAAAAATGAAGAGTGCATTACATAGCTCAAGCCAAATTTATAAAGAAAGTGGCCATTCAAGGATCTTCTCACCATGCCCTCTACTCAACCTTCAAGTAGAATTTAGTACAAACCTTTTCTATTACCGAATATGTTCCCATGTGACCTAACATTGGCATGCATAGTGGATGTGAACTACCAGGATCCCTTGATTAGTACTACCCCTCAACAGTATGGAAATTACATGGAAGCCATTTATAGGTTGTGCACCTATGATTAGAAGTGGGACAAGCATAGTCAACACACCTAATCTCTAAGAGTGATTCAATCCACGAGCCTCCACATCTCTTGTGCTCGAGGACACCGGTTCCATCACACTCACCAAAACCAAATGCATCAAGTCAGACCATCACATCAAGGCCAACACATCTCCAAAACAAAATTTCCCAAAGATAAGAGCTCAATCCACAAAGAAATTCCTTGTGAATCTCCATAGAGGTGAAGAAGTAGCACTTCCCTTAGCAAAGAGGGGTACAACTACAAGAACATAGCCAATGCTAGTGAAAAACCTATGAGTCAAGAAATATATGTGCACACATTGTCATGCTCCACCCTTATGAACAACACTTGCAAACCAAAGTGCATGGTTATACCATGGTATGCAATGCCACAATTTCCCATAACATATCCAAGACTAAGATCGATGTAAGATACAAAGCAACATGCTTAGAACCTAATCCAAGGTACGAAAATACATGTCACATATCACTTATCCACCGATGTGCATACAAAAGAGATTACAATGAGCTCAATTTTATGTTATAGCAATCGATGTGTGTACAACAAAAGACTGATATACAATATAACCCTGCAAATGCAAGTGAATCCAATGTGTCCAAGTTTCTTCATTGTTGGATTCATTGCATCAAGGATCTTTGAGCTTCTCCAAGTAATACCATGTTGCTTTGAAAGATCTACACACATCAAGGAAATACCTCCCAACGATATCCAAAAGAAATACACCACCAAATAGAAGAAAAGGAAATGTCCATATTTTTTACTAGATAATGCCACATAGAAAGTGAAGTGGAGCTCAAGAGATCGTCCTTGTCCATAGACAGAACCTTCGACTGGCGTCACTAGCGAATTTTGTTCCCAATAAACATAGACATGGGACATATAATGTTGCATGCCAATAGTTTTGCCAGCTACAAGGGTATCCACAATGATGGTGTTTGCTAAATAACATCATGAAACATGATACCATCGACATCTAAATTTGGGCAAAGCGAGGTCGAGTTATTCCATGGACTAGACCAGCTGAAGAGATGTATGGATACTATGTGTTAAATTAGCACAACCTCGCAATCATCTCGAATAGATGCGGCATATGCAAATAGATGTAAGACTCATGCTCGCACGTCCAACGAAAGATGGATTTGCAACACTAGCCGATGTGCACACAACATGAATTAGTACCATCAAATAAACTAAAGGATACAATCATTATTCATCCTCATTATTTACAAAATGCAAGAAAACTATCAATATTGGTAGCAAATTACCAAATGGAGGACAACATCACAGTTACGATGGAGCACGAACAAAAGTCCAAAAGGGTAGGAATTATGATATGAAAGATCAATGCATTAGGGAATAAAACATAACAATCACTAGCACCCAACAACATAAAATACAACCCATGGCAAGAATTTCACAACCATGGTCACCAAATTTGTATTGCACATGGATTCCCATATGCCTAGGAGTGTTGCATAGTTTTTCAGATAAGAACAAAGCAAAATGCCATTGGCTGAATGAAATGGACCATCCACCTCCTGGAAACCAAAAAACGCCATGCATTAGAGATTGTTGAAGAGTGTTGCGCATAGCAGTGATAATCATATGACTTTTGGAGTGTACAGGACATCTCGCACATCGCGTGCAATATGACAAAACACAACGGGCTTCTATTCAGCAACATAGAACCAAAAAGATGAAAGCCAACATCACTGTTAGAGTATGATCAATGTCTACCCCTCATGATTGTATGCACATTTTGTAAGGCCCCCTTTATGAGGAGAAGCCAAGCGTGCATTACCCAATTGATAGGAATCCCAACTTGAATGTTGGATGAAGGTCATATTGGACCATGTAAGATATTATAAGGAAAGGGAGTTACAAGGGTCCCCAATTGTGGGGTCCGGGGCAGCGGTGAGCAGCCCCGGCTGGGGGGTCCAAGGGGGCTAGCGGGCCCCCTGGCTGGGGGGTCCCAGGGGGCCAGCGGGCCCCTTGGTGGGGGTCCGGGGGCAGCGCCCCCGGCGCGACGGTAAAGGGAATATTCCATGGAATATTCCCTATCGGAGTCAGAAATCATTTATATTTGTTAGGTCGGTTCAACCAGTCTAAGCCTTGTATGGCAATTACGCGGGCGGTGGCCGCCCACGCTCTACCGCCCATGTATAGCCGTCCATGGCAGGCCACCCATGATCCTATATATACATGACTTCTGCACTACCTAAGACATTGAGTTGAGCCAGCATACCTCTACCTTGTATCTCCCTATCTAGAGTTGTCTAGATCACCATTTAAGCTCTACCTTGAGAGCGCACGGGTGGACAACGCCATCATCTTTGTACTTGCTGCTAGTAGAAAATTGTTGAGATTCTCCTATATCTGTTATCTTCTCTGCTATTGCTCCTGTGTTATATTGCGTAACTATTGTCTTACATGGTATCAGAGCTGTAAGGTTCGAATAGCTTGAGAAGTATCATTATTTTAGCCTACTAGCAGACTAGAATATCAGTAGATTATTCGAGTGATTACATGATGGCTTCATCGTCGAACACTAGTCTTGGTGCTTCACCTAATGTTAATGCTGCACCTATTCGAATTCGTCCACCTGCATTCACTGAAGGGAAGCTGGATGGAACCAACTATACACTCTGGAAGTTCAAAATTTCTGCAATTTTGGACTCCTATGAATTACTTGACACTGTCATGGGACCGATGGGATTGGATCCAGAGCCTATACCAGTTGAAGATCCAGCAAATTCAAGATTGATGATTCAGCCAGATCCAGATCTTCTACGAGCTTGGAAGAGGCGGAATGCTGATGCATTATGTGCGATTGTCACTAGTGTAAGTGATTCTGTGCTTACTTTAGTTCAACATACTACTAAAGCACATGAGGCTTGGGGCATATTGGCTCGACAATATGAGACCAAGAACCACACTAGGATACAGAATTTAGAAAATCAGTTGGCAAATGAAAAGCATTCTGATTCTGAAAAGGCTGAAGATTTTATAAAACGGATAAAGCATCTTCAAGATCAATTGGCTGCAGTTGGTGTTGTTATAACACCAGAAGAGCTAGCTCGAAGATCTGTACGTGTTCTTCCAGCAAAGTATGATGGATTAGTAACAGCCCTTAACACTCAGGTAAGGCCAACTCCTCTTACATTTGAAGAGTTTTGTGCCATGCTTTTAGAAGAAGAGATGCGGCTGAAGAATCGGCAAAGTACAACTGATGCTGCATTCTCAGCAAATGCAAAAGGTAAAGGCTCTTCAGAGGGATCAAAGAAGAAGCCAAAGAAGAAAAAGTTCACAGGAAGTTGCTTCTATTGTGAAAAGAAAGGCCATGCCATCAAGGATTGCAGAAAGAAGCAAGCTGATGAACGGAATGGGACTGTAAAATCATCATGGAAGAACAAAGAGTCTGCAAACAACACAGAGCTGGAACTTTGGGTAGCTATTGAAGAGGTATGTTCATCTGCTCAAGCTCGTGTTGATGAGCCATGGATTTTAGATAGTGGAGCTTCTCGCCATATGACTAGTAAAAAAGGATTGGTATAGTTCCCTAGTGCCTCTGCGGGAATCCATCAATGTAGTGGTGGGAAACGACTCCAAGTGTCCAGCTGAAGGAACTGGAACCATCTCTTTTATCACTTCTCCAGGTGTTGAGAAAAAGTTATCCGATGTTCTCTATGTACCTACACTCAAAAGAAATTTGTTGTCAGTTTCTGCAATAACAGATCGTGGACTCGAAGTTCACTTCAATAAGAGTGGTGCGGAAATCATGGATTCATCAGGTAATGTTGTAGGTAAAGGCACACGACGGGATAACTTGTATGAGTTAAGTGCTTTAACTGCTACAGAAGATAAAGATGTAAGCAGGTTATGGCACCAACGATTTGGGCATCTCGGATTTGCAGTTTTGAAGGAGATGCAACGAACAGGGATGGTTGCTCATTTGCCTGCATTTTCAGAGTTGCAGGAACCTTGTGAAGCTTGTATGATGGGCAAGCAACAACGGAAGGCATTTCCAAGAGAGACCAGCAATCGATCTCAAGCTCCTCTAGAGTTGGTACATGCTGATCTCTGCGGTAAAATGTCTACACCTGCTTTAGGAGGATCTTTCTACTTCTTGCTGTTAGTCGACGATTATAGTAGAAAGATGTGGGTTTATTTCATTCGAGAGAAGGCTGATGCTTTTGAAAAATTTAAAGCGTGGCATAAGTATGTAGAAAGTGAATCAGGAAGGAAACTGAAGAAATTTAGAACAGATAGAGGAGGTGAATTCTTGTCAACAGAATTCAACAATTACTGTAAGGAGCATGGTGTGAAAAGGCAACTTACCACAGCTCATACACCTCAACAAAATGGCGTTGTTGAGCGCAGGAACAGGACAGTAGTTGAAATGGCTCGTTGTATGTTAAAGGCTCAAGACATGCCTGATTCATTCTGGGCAGAAGCAGTCAATACAGCAGTCTACATCCTCAATCGAAGCTACACAAAAGCTCTGAAGGGGATGACTCCTCAAGAAGCATATTCTGGTAAAAAGCCTTCAGTTTTGCATTTCAGAATTTTTGGTTGTTTCTGTTATGCACATATTCCTGATTCAACAAGATCAAAGTTGGATTCAAAAAGCAAAAAGTGTGTCTTCCTAGGATATAGTGAAGAGTCTAAAGCATACAGGTTATGGGATCCTGAGGCAAGGAAGATTTTTGTCAGCCGAGATCTGGTGTTTGATGAACGACCATACTTAGTAGAAGATAAAGGTAAATCTACTATCTCATCAAACGGAGAAATATCTCACCTTGTGCCTATCAAAAGACAGGTTAAAGTTGAGGAGGAGGAAACATCTGATGGAGAAATTTCCTCAATAAAAAGCCAACCAATTGTAGCTGCACAGCGTAAGCCACTACCGAAGTGGGCACAACAGCTCTTTGATGATCATAATCCACATGTAGATGCACCAGAATCATCATCGGATGGATTACGAAGATCAAAGAGAATAGAGGAGCAAAGAAGAGCCTCAGAACACATTGTTAACATGGCTCTAATGGCAGATATCATGGGTTCGATAAAGGAACCTACCACCATTGAAGAAGCCATTGATGATCCAGATTGGAGAGCGGCAATGCAGTCTGAGTATGATAGTATACTCAAAAATGATACATGGGATCTAGTTGACTTGCCGCCAAAGAAGAAGGTAATAGGTACTAAATGGATTTGGAAAGCTAAGTATAAAGCTGATGGAACATTAGAAAAGTATAAGGCACGATTAGTTGCACAGGGTTTTTCACAGATTGAAGGATTTGATGTTCAAGAAACTTTTGCACCAACAGCACGCATGACAACTATTCGGACGGTACTTGTAGTAGCTGCACAAAAGTCTTGGCCTATTTTCCAGATGGATGTCAAATCTGCATTTTTGAATGGTCACCTCAAGGAGGAGGTATATGTATCTCAACCACCAGGTTTTGAGGTGCCCAATTCAGAAAATAAAGTTTGCAGGTTGAAGAAAGCTTTGTATGGACTTAAGCAAGCTCCACGGGCTTGGTACCAACGAATTGATCATTTTTTCAAAAATATGGGTTTTGAAAGAAGTACTTCTGATGCTAACTTGTATGTAACGAAAAGGGATAGCAAGCTAGTTGTTGTCATTGTATATGTAGATGATTTGATCATTACAGGAGATCATCAGGAACTCATCAATCAAACTCGGATCAGCTTGGGAACTGAGTTTGAAATGACAGACTTAGGTCTACTCCATTTTTGTCTGGGAATTGAAGTATGGCAAAGGAAGGATGGCATTTTCATCTCACAACAAAAATATTCCAAAGAAATTCTCAAGGCATTTGGAATGATGGACTGCAAACCAACTAGCACACCTATGGAGGTAAATCATAAGCTATCTATGGATGATAACATGCCTGATGTAGATGCTAAGAAGTATAGGAAGCTCGTTGGAAGTCTTATTTTTCTGTGCAACACTAGACCAGACATTTGCTATGCTGTTGGAGTGTTAAGCAGGTTTTCCAACAAACCTAAGGAGAGTCACTGGAATGCTGGAATGCGAATTCTAAGGTACATTGCAGGAACCTTGGATTTTGGTATTTTGTATACCACAGGTGATACACTCCAAGGATATTGTGATTCAGATTGGGCTGGAGATTGTGATTCTAGAAAATCAGTTTCTGGATATTGTTTCTCACTTGGTTCAGGAATATTTTCTTGGGTAAGTAGGAAGCAACCAACTCTCGCACTCTCCTCCACTGAAGCAGAGTACAAAGCAGCTTGTTTTGCTTCTTGTGAGGCAGTCTGGTTAAGGAGAATTCTTGCAGATATAGGCTTTCCATCAAATATGCCAATTGTACTCAAGTGTGATAATCAAAGTTGTATGGCTATTGCAAAGAACCCAGTATTTCATGCTCGCACCAAGCACATAGAAGTACAGTACCATTACATTCGTGAGCTAATTGAAGATGAAATTGTGGAGCTAGAATATTGCCCAACAGAGGCAAATTGTGCTGACATATTCACTAAAGCACTTGGAAGAGAGCAGCTCAACAAGCATCTTCAACAGATGGGCATAGGACCGAGACCTACTTGATTTATCATCGGTAAACATTGAGGGGGGGTGTTAGAGTATGATCAATGTCTACCCCTCATGATTGTATGCACATTTTGTAAGGCCCCCTTTATGAGGAGAAGCCAAGCGTGCATTACCCAATTGATAGGAATCCCAACTTGAATGTTGGATGAAGGTCATATTGGACCATGTAAGATATTATAAGGAAAGGGAGTTACAAGGGTCCCCAATTGTGGGGTCCGGGGCAGCGGTGAGCAGCCCCGGCTGGGGGGTCCAAGGGGGCTAGCGGGCCCCCTGGCTGGGGGGTCCCAGGGGGCCAGCGGGCCCCTTGGTGGGGGTCCGGGGGCAGCGCCCCCGGCGCGACGGTAAAGGGAATATTCCATGGAATATTCCCTATCGGAGTCAGAAATCATTTATATTTGTTAGGTCGGTTCAACCAGTCTAAGCCGTGTATGGCAATTACGCGGGCGGTGGCCGCCCACGCTCTACCGCCCATGTATAGCCGTCCATGGCAGGCCACCCATGATCCTATATATACATGACTTCTGCACTACCTAAGACATTGAGTTGAGCGAGCATACCTCTACCTTGTATCTCCCTATCTAGAGTTGTCTAGATCACCATTTAAGCTCTACCTTGAGAGCGCACGGGTGGACAACGCCATCATCTTTGTACTTGCTGCTAGTAGAAAATTGTTGAGATTCTCTTATATCTGTTATCTTCTCTGCTATTGCTCCTGTGTTATATTGCGTAACTATTGTCTTACAATCACAACATTGAAGGGAAGGAAAAATTATGGAAATCCTTCTTCGACACCAACGTAGCATCATGAGAGTTCTACGACAGCAAGTGGATAGATATTGATCTACCATCAGAGTGGCAGCTCCTACAAACGCATGAACAAGGTGCCTGGATCACCATGAGAGAGCACTATGAATTGTGTCAAACTGTCATCTAGCTGATAGAGCTATGGGGGGGTACATGATGAAGATGGCGCCAGGGTTAGGAGGTGTTGTACCTCGTCTTGGACTAAGTTGCATATCACCAATAGAGAGAGGAGAGGGAGAAGGCAAGAAGGCAAGGCAATCTACATGTCCCCATGGACATGAATTTGAAATATATGAAAAAAAAGAAAATTGAAGTAAAGAGCTACTCTAGCTACCAGAATTAAGATACACGTCCCAAGCCATTGTATAGCGGCAAAAACGAAGAGAGTGAATTACATAGCTCAATCTAAATGTATACAAGAAAGTGTCCATTCAAGGCTCCTCTCACCATGCCCTTGACTCACCCTTCAAATAGACCTTATTACAAGCATTTTCTATTACAAACTATGTCCCCATGTGCTCTAACAGAAGTTATGAAGTTCATCACAACACAAAAGTGGCTTTGCTACTAAATGGGGATTAGATGCTTTTAGGGTTATGATTTTTGTTCTAACCAGTGCCCCAATCATCTTGAAATATTGATGTGTCAAATCTTTAAAGAATTCCAAAGGAAGAGTATGGAAGTATATGTGGATGAACTATGTACTTACTCTTCCTAGAGACCTGCTCATATATCAGAGTTGAGATGCATCTTTGATAAGTGTAGACAATATCGAGTATGCTTGAATCTAGAAAAATGTGTTTTTATGGAACTAAATAGATAGAACCTAAGGCCACAAAGGAAATTGATGCTCAAACTACTAGAAAATTCTTATTCGAAAGCATCTTCACTATGTTTGGACTACTTATTGACATAGTCATTGATAGAGGTACACACTTCATTAATTGAAGTTATTGAATCCCTCATGAATGAATTTTTTATGATTCATAAAAAATATGCACCGTATCATCCACAAGCCAATGGAAAAGCAAAAAGTTCAAAAAAGGTATTATGCACTATTTTTACGAAGATAGTCAATAATGGTAGATCAGACTGGGACAAACAATTGCATCATGCAATTTGGGCTTTGAAAGTGGCATACATTGGGGGAAAAAGTGAACCCTGTATGGGCCTTTTAGATTAAGGAGTGATTAGGAATGGACCAATGAGAGGAGGGTGGTGGAGAGATTCTAGTCCCTTAATCACATAGGCTAGGCATAAATTTCCCTTGTTTTTATGTAGTCAAAGAGGAAAAAACCACCTAGAATTAGTGGTTTTAGTTATGTGACTGGTTTTTGAAGGCTTAAAATTTAATTAGAGCCCTTGGATTGGCTTGAGGATCCCAAGTTGAAGGTTGATTTGCAAAAGTCAAAGCAACATCAAACAAGAGCCCTTAGATCTATAAGCTTTTCAAAGGCTTAGATCATTTCCTTCCTAAAAAATGTGCTATCACTCTGTGACCATTCGAATAGAGCCTTCATCAGATGATAGATTATGAAAATCTTCAATCTTTTGTGCATTTACACATGGACCATTAGATATGGTCAACATCCAACAGTTATGATCATTTCTTCTACATAGATTTAGGATGTTCAAATCATGTTACAGACAACAATGTTCTTCTATCTGACTTGGAAATTCCAAAACATAGACATGAAGTACAAAGAGGGGATGATACTAAGCACAATGTGGAGAAGATTGGTAATGTCAAAGCTTCCAATGGTAGGAAAAATATTCTAAGTAAGGTTCTCTATGTACCCACTATCAATAAAAGCCTAATAAGTGTAGGCCAAGTAGTTGGAACAGGCTTGCAAGTTAGGTTTACCCAACATGGAGCTTTTATGGAAGATCCATGGCATGGCTTCAAGAAGATAGCCAGAGGTGAGAAGCATGGAAAGCTCTTTAATTTTTAAGTAGGAGAAACCAAGAACATAGATCTATTCAACTTTGAGTCTCAAACCCTAAGTGAGCTTGACGTGTGGCATAAGAGACTTTCTCATGTGAAGGAAAGAACCTTAAAGGATATATACAGACATCAAAGTGTTCTAGGACTACCAAACATATCAAAGCATCACATGATCAATAGGTTTGATGCATGTTAGATTTGTTGGTGCAAAAATCAAGCCTACACATTTGGCTAGAGTTTATGTAGAATTGAAAACTCCATGGAAACCATTGCTAGGAATCCTTTATCTTTTATCATTTGTAAAAGTCAATTTTCCTTGGAAGAATATTTGTAACCACCACAAAACTAATGGAGTTTGTTAGTTGAAAAGTCATGACTCTACTTGAGAGAATATCGCCTAGATTGAAGGACCACTATTTAGTGAGAGCCAATCGAGAATTCAAATTCAAAATCCAAATGTATCATCTATAAAAGATGACAAAAAAACTGGCGGTTGTGTGATTCCATTCCCGAGTTCTCCTTGATCACATTGTAAGAGAATAAGGCTTACATCATAGCCTATACTACTCAAAATCATTAGGCCTTCATTATCATGCCTATGATCTTGTACAACATTGTGTTCTAATATAATAGACCAATACTTTTTATCTATGGTGTCTCTGTCATAGTCACTCATAATAGTCAACTTGTACTGCTCATATCTCAGTCATTCCTTCACAATTTTCAATGTTCTATAGATTTTTGGAATCAACTTCACGTTCTCTACATGCTCACAAGATTTGAAGATAATCCATTTAGCCAATTTGGAGAAAAACGCATCAAATCACTCACTAGTCAAGCTCTACAGAGGTCCTAAAAAATCGGGGGTAATGATTTGATTGCTAAATTGATTGCTTTGTGTATAGTGCATCATTTTCAGTTATTCTACTTGGAATCATTAGCTCATTAAGCTATTTGGATATCTCCAAAAGGAATGTTTCTAATTCCTACTGTACTAGAAGCACTGAGCATAAAAGCAGTAGGTGTGTGAACAAAAATAGAAGGTTTTCATTGATCCTTCAACGTGGAGGTAGTCTATTTTGATTCAATCATTGCTCACATCATTTCCAAAGTACATAGGCAATTGTATAGTGTCATTGGAAAGCTAAGAGGGCTTATAATGCAACTTTGAAGCAAGAATGGGCTGGTACAAAGCAAGATTTGGTAGTACCTACTCATTTCTTGGAGTGTCCATCCATCTTTCCCAAGAGTGGTATCAGAGCAAAGCTAAGGTAAAATGGGAGATGGTTTTCCTTCTTTCATTGATAAATTGGACAGGAACAACTATCAAGCATGGTTCTTGAGGATGAAGACATACTTCCAAGGAAGGAGCCTTTATGGATACATCTTAGGAGATGAGGAGATGCCCATATTCAGAAGCAAAGGAAAACCTATAAGAGAGGAGCATGAAAGACTCCACACATGGTGTGCCAAGGATGCATTAAGCAAGGTTTTACTTACTTAACTCAATTTTTTGATTTTCTTCTTCCACACATTAGGAACTGTAAGACATCCCAAGAGACTTGGGACACATTTTCTTCATATTTCTCTTCCAACACCAGGGCTAGGAAGAACCAATTGTGGATTGAGTTTACCACTCAAAGAAAGCAACCCAAGCAAGGCATCTCATAGTATGTGCCCAAAGTCAAAGATGTAGTAGATCAATTGGCAAGCATAGGAGAAGAAATTGAAGAGGAGCAGATTGTAAGACAAGTAATCAATGGTATTAAAGCTAATGACAAATGGGAGAGCCTCACAACTGCCATGGACTTGTACATGGACATGCAGATTCCAAACCTTAACACTCTCATGGGGCAACTATTTACCCATGAATCCAAGCTCAACAAGAATGGAGATTCATCAAGAGGTAATAGCTCTTCTACTCTATACACTTATAAAAGTAAGTCCAAAGAGAAAGGGAAGAACAAGAAGATTGAGGATGAAGGAACTACCTCCCAAGCCAACTATGCACGGAGAGGTAGAACCTCAAGAAGAAGGGGCAGAGGAGGTAAGCAAGGTAAGGGGAGACCTTATAACTCCTCACCATGTAATATTTATGGATTCTCAAATCATACTACAGATGAGTGTTACACAAACTTCAAGAATCAGAGAGGTAAAGGTTATCAAAGAGGTGTATATACACAATCAAGAGGGAGATTCAATCACCATCAAGGATACAACAACAACTACAATAGCAACTACCAAGGAGGATACAAATGAAGGAAAGACTACAACAACTACATAGAGGAGCAAGAGGATTCTCTTCTGATTATGAATATGACTTCCAAACGAGGTATAAATGATGACCATCTCTTCTACATTGACTCGAGATGCTCAAACCATGTGGCAGGCAATGTAGCTCTTATCTCTAACCTTGAGGAACCAAAGGGTAAGCATCAGATACAAACAAGTGATGACACCATGCACTCAGTGATTAAAGTAGGAAATGTTAAGACCTCTGATGGAAATAGAAATCTGTTGAACATGGTTCTATATGTACCTACAATTACCAAGAATTTGATGAGTGTTGGACAAATTGTGGAAAAGGGTTTGTAGGTTAGATTCAACCAATATGGAGCATTTGTGGAGGATCCCCAACATGGATTCAAGAGAATTTCCAAAGGAGAAAAGACACGTAGATTATTCACTTTTGAACTTGAGGATAGAAGGAACATTGCACTTTATAGTTACAAAGATCAAACACTATTAGAGCTTGAAATTTGGCATACGAGATTAGCCTGGCATGTTGGTGAAAGAACCTTAAAACAAATATGTAGAGATTAATGTGTGCTTGGGATACCTAATGTATCCAAGCAACACATGATCTATAAATGTGGTGCTTGTCAGTTTTGAAAATCTCACAGGTTACCCTTCTCAAGGAAAGGCTACATGCATGAGGACTACGTAGAGGTTGTCCATACAGATGTATGGGGACCAAGTAAGGATCCCTCGATTTCAGGATCCAGGTATTATGTATCTTTCATTGATGACTTCAGTAGGTGGACTATCCTATATTTTATGAAACACAAAGATGAAGTATTCAGTTGCTTTAAAATGTATCTTGCACTTGTTGAGAATCACTCACGAAGAAACCTAAAGAGACTAAGGTCAGATGAAGGAGGTGAGTAGCTCTCAAATGAGTTTGATGCATTCTTGCAGGACAAAGGAATCAAGAGAGAAATTACAAGAAGGTATATCCATGAGCAAAATGGGGTGGGAGAGAAGAGAAATAGATTAATTGTTGAAACAACTAGGTCAATGTTAAATGAGAAAAAATTGCCTAACTATTTGTGGGCAGAGAGTGTATCTACTGCCACTTATCTTGTAAACAGGTTGCCATCCAAATCTCTTGATGGGATGACCCCATATGAAGCATGGCATGGTAGAAGACCCTCACTTGATCATTGCAGGATCTTTGGATGTGTTGCATATGTGCATATCCCTTTTCAGATAAGAGGTAAGCTAGACCCTAAGGCAGAGAAGTGCATCGTCATGCTCAATGCTTCCAGTACAGTAGGAACTAGAAAAATTCCTTTTGGAGATATCAAACTAACTTAATCAATTAATGATTCCAAGTAGAATCACTTAAACTGATGCACTATACACAGAGCAATCAATTTAGCAATCGAATCATTACCCTCAATTTTTTAGGACCTCTACAAAGCTTGACCAGTGAGTGATTCGATGCCTTTTTCTCCAAATTTGCTGAATGGATTATCTTCAAATTTTGTGAGCATGTATAAAACTTGAAGCGGATTCCAACAAGATAAAGAACATTGAAAATGGTAAATGAATGGCTCAGATATGAGCAGTACAAGTTGAGTGTTATGAGTGACTATGACAGAGACACCATAGATAAGAAGTATTGATCTATTGTATTAGAACAGAATGTTGAACAAGATCATAGGCATGATAATCAAGACCTAATGATGTTGAGCAGTATAGGCAATGATTTATGCCTTACTCTCTTACAATGTGATCAAGGAGAACTCGGGAATGGAGTCACACAACCGTGAGTTTTTTTGCTCATCTTTTATACATGATACATTTGAATTTTGAATTTGAATTCTCCATTGGCTCTCACTAAATAGTGGTCCTTCAATCTAGGAGATATTCTCTCAAGTAGAGTCATGAATTTTCAACTAACAAACTCCAGAAGTTTTGTGGTGGTTACAAATATTCTTCCAAGTCAAATTGACTTTTACAAATGATAAAAGATAAAAGCTTCCTAGCAATGGTTTGCATGGAGTTTTCAACTGTACATAAACTCTAGCCAAATGTGTAGGCTTGATGTTTGCACCAATCTCTCCTCCTCAAGCCAAACATTTTGGTTTGGTATTCTTCTTCAATCTTCTTGAATGTCCTCCAATCCAATCATAAACTTAAACCTGCAAAGTTTTGTACCATCTAATGCTTTAGTCAACACATCTACACATTGCATATTAGTTGATACATATGCCAACTAAATTTCCTTCCTTAATAGCTTCTCTCTCACATAATGATAGTGGACCTCTATATGCTTGGTCCTAGCATGATAAATAGGATTTGCTGTAAGATGTAGTGAGCTTGTATTATCTCCAAAAATAATTGGAGATGTAGTATGCAAACCCAAATCTGTATATAACAATCTAATCCATATGGCCTCTTGAGTAGCAGTGGCCGATCTTCTGTACTTTGCCTCTGTAGAAGATAAAGCAATAGTAGGTTGCTTCTTTGAAGACCATGATATAGGTTTATCACCTGAAAATGATAGGTAGCCTGAGGTCCTCCTTCTATCATCTTTGCAACCTACCCAATCTGCATCTGAATATATCTTAATGTCCAAGTCTGAGGTATAAGGAAAATATAACCCTTGATTTTGAGTGCCCTTAAGGTACTTCAAAATCTTCTTGGCAGCTTCCAAATGAGGTGCCCTAGGTTTGTGCACAAATTGACTTAAAACACTTACTTCATAAGCAATATCAATCCTTGTCAATGTACCATAGTTCAAGCTTCAAACTATGCTTTGGTAGCCTGCAATATTCTCAAGCTTATCACCTTCATGAGCACTTAACTTTTGGTTTACCTCCATTGGAGTACTTGAAAATTTGGCATCCTGCAAATGAAACTTCTTCAACATGTCATGTATATACTTTCTCTGAGTAATATAAATTCCAGAGTTAGTATAGACTAACTCAAGTCCAAGAAAATATTTTAGTGATCCAAGGTCACTAATTTTGAACTCCTGCATCATCTGATTCTTGATGTGCTTGATTCCATTGGCATCATTACCTATGAGTATGATATCATCAACATATACACATAGGTATATTACCTCTGAATTACTCCTCTTTACAAATAGAGAAGTGTCTGCTTGACTCATGATGAATCCTTGATCCTGAAGGTATGTAGTCAACCTATGGTTCCATGCCCTAGGTGTCTGCTTCAATCCATAAAGAGATTTGTTAAATTTACATACATATGTTACCTTGTT